>JAESUZ010002503.1:600000-1079582 GCA_017311185.1 Proteles cristata cristata
TCCCAGCTGCTTAGGTCCGTCATCTAGTCCAACCTCATTTTACAGAAGGGGAAGTGGAGGGGAGACACAGCTTACATGCATATTAAGTTAGGGGTTCTCACTCAGGAAGCATTCATTTAACATCCCTCTGTGACAGGCCCTGTGCTGGCCTCAGAGAATACAGAAATGACTGACTCATACATTCTTTGGGAGTTCCCAGGACAGAGGGTAGGGACAAAAATCAGGACCTCTCAAACATTTCCCCTTAAGTGTCCTTAATGGCAGGGGGCGCCTGGGTGGCTCAGTCCGTTAAGCGTCCAACTTCAGCTCAGGTCATGATCTCACGGTTCGTGGGTTCAAGCCCTGCATCGGGCTCTGAGCTGACAGCTTGGACCCTGGAGCCTGCTTCAGATTCTGTGTCTCCCTCTCTCTCTGCCTCTCCCTCACTTGTGCATGCTCTCTCTCAAAAATAAATAAACATTTTTAAAAAAATTGGCAAATGTCCTTAATGGCAGAGAAGAATGAACTGGGACAGAGAGACTGTTGAAGTTAATAACCTTGAAATTTTACTTTATATATGTAAAATTTATATCTGCCCCACTCCTCACCAACTTTTTACTTTGAAAACTTGCAAAGAAAAATTGAAAGGTGAATATAGTGCGTATCTCTGTATGCTCTACCTAGATTCAGTCATTTTTATCTGTTGTGCACACACACACACACACACACATATATATATATATAAAATTTTGAATGACTACTGAGAGTAAGATACAGACCTCCTAATTCTTCTCTCCCAAATACTCCTAAACACTCCAGCAAGCATCTCCTAAGGATATTCTCCTGGTAACTACAGTACCATTTCCACACCTAGGAAAATTAGCAGCAAGTCCGTAATACCATCTACGGATCATATTAAAATGTCTTCAGTATCAAAAATGTCTTTTATAGCTATTTTTTCAAATCTGGAATCGATCAGGTGCCAGGTAATCTGGCTATTCTGTCTCTCTAGTGTCTCTTACCCCTGAAAAGCCCACCCCCCTACCTTTTCCCTGGTAAAATTGACTATTTACATGCATGTGGTCCCGTGTGCTGCTTCTTAATATAGCTCTGTTTGTTTTACCTTAATAAATGTTTTCAGCAACTGAGCACCAAGTAAAATGGGCACTGCAGGAAAATGTGCCACATTTATCTGGGCTTTGTGTCATCTCCTGTACCTGTTTTAGAAACAGATAACGCATGAGCGAGTCAAGTATAATCTAATCCGGACTGTCAGAGCCAGTACCTAAGGGCTCCAGAGTTAGAGAAAGTTTTACTGAGGAACTGACACTTAATGAATCTTAAAGGAAGAACGGAACCTGGGGAGAAGAAGCAGGAGCCGGGAGCCCGGAAGTATATCTGAGATGGTGGGAAAAAACCAGGGACAGCAGCACAGATCACCAAATCGTGGGTGTGTTCAACAAGGACACATGGCACGTGGTGGTGGTACCAGCCTGCGGGGGGACTTGCAGGCAGATGAGGAAGAACTGTAGAAAGTGCGAGAGCCAGACTGCAAAGGGCTCCGAAGGCTAGGGTGGCAGCTTTGGGGCTCGTTCTGTGGAAAGGAAGCCAGCCACAGGACAGCCACGCCTGGGGGTGCTTTCAGTTCTGGGTACCCTCTCCCGAGATCATTGAGAGGAGCCGTTGCGGGAACTAGGGGAGACAGGTCACTGGCTTTGTACGGCCAATGGCTACACTGGAAAAGAGAAAACACGCTCTCCTGGGAGGCTTCGAAGCGCGGAGCCAAGGCGAAGCGGAATTTAGGAGGCAGATTTGCACTCAACAGAAAAAGCAACTGAATCAGAGCTGCCCACGGATGGAAGGATAGAGAGTTCCTCCCCTCTGGGGGTGTGTGCAAGCGGAAGCGGGGCAACCATGTGGCAGAGTGGCTGTGTTGTCTTGATTCAGAGGGCCCAAGCAGCTCATAGAATCCCAGGGGGAGTATATCACAAAATCCCTATAAGCAGGTCCTGCCCCCAGAGATCATCTTTGAGCTGGGCTGGGGGCAGGGGAGGCCTGATTCAGACCCAGGTGGTCTGCACCGTAGCCTCAGGGCTGTGCGATCCAACCCTTTCTCAGCTCCACTGTCCCCTGATTATAGATGCCGTTTGCCACAGGCTCTAAGACGGTAATTTTAGGATTCAGTGAATTGTTTTCTGTGGAAGGTCGCCTGAGTGAGGGCTTATGGAAAATTATAAGGGGTGGGGACCAGCAAGGGACTGAACGCTGTTGGGACCTGGGGCCCTTGCCAGAGGCGGGAGGCAGCTGACCCCGCCTGTCTGCCTATCCCCAGGTGGCCTCAGGACAAGCCTCATGTATAATGAAGGCCCAGCGAAGTGTGGGGCTGATTGGAGGGGCCATCTCACAAGGTCCCCAGCTTGGCTGGCCTGAGGGCAGACTAACAGAAAGCCGTGTGGCCACCAAGGGCTAGTGGAAAGGGAGATTTGTCTTAGCTGTCAGCATTTGCTGTGCTAGGGACTCGGGATCCCAGAACCCCAGACAAGGAGACTCAACGTTCTCTGAGCTGTTTGGCGTTTCCTGACCTAGACCCTAGACCCTGCCCGGTTCTAGCCTATTTCTTTTCTCCCAGCCATTCCTTCTTATCAGAGTTATTTTTTTCCTTTTAAGATTTGCTCTACAACTGAGATTTTGAAGCAAGTTGGTTGGAGAGGAGGGGAGGCGGTAAGGAGGCAATAGGAAGTAAAACGAATGTGCAGAAGTTAAAGAAAAGAAGGGGTCACAGTTCCTGAAACACCCCTCGCTGTTAGATGCTTCTGTGTCTGCAGTTCTTTTTCTGTCTGGCAACCTATATTTCAGTCAGCATCATCTTGGCTCTGAAGAGGGGCACCTGGGTGGCTCAGTTGGTTGAGTGTCTGACTTCAGATCAGATCATGATCTCACAGTTCATGAGTTCAAGCCCCATCTTTGCTCTGAAGTTTTCCATCACTACCTAATCCCAAGCAGAGTTAACCGTTCTTTCCACCGTGCTTGCAGGTGCTCGGCCCCTCTGTGCACTGCTAGTAACTCCCTGTGTACATGCCTGCCTCGGCCACACTCAGATGTCATCAGGGACCAGAGAGGGCAGACAAATGGGTGAAGGCGCTGGGTTTAAGAAAATAAGCAACGGGGGCGCCTGGCCAGGTCAGTGGGTAAAGCGTGCGACTCTTGATCATGGGGTTGTAAGTTCGAGCCCCACTATGTGTCTAGAGATTAGTTTAAAAAAAAAAAAAGGAAAGTAAAGAAAAAAGAAATGGTAGGCAATGTCTACCAGTGTGCTAACCCCCAAAAACCATTATCCTGAGAATTTTTGGGATATTCTATTCATTTTTTTTAAATGTTTATTTCTGAGAGACAGAGCAAGAGTGGGGGAGGGGCAGAGAGAGAGACACTGAATCCAAAGCAGCCTCCAGGCTCTGAGCTGTCAGCGCAGAACCTGACGCGTGGCTCGAACCCACGAGTTGTGAGACCACGACCTGAGCTGAAGTCAGACGCTTAACCAACTGAGCCACCCAGGCGCCCCTATCCTATTCATTTTTGATTCCAGAGCTCCTGGCTCAGTTCCCGGCACAGGAACGGAACTGACCTGTAGATCTTGACATCCAGCTCTGACCTTAACATGCTACGTGACCTTGCGGAACTCATACCAACCTCTCTGCCCTTCAGGTTCTCCCCTTCTTTATCTCTCGCCTCTTCAAAAAAGACCCCCTGGAGAGGCACCTGGGTGGCTTAGTCGGTTAAGCGTCCGACTTTCGCTTAGGTGGTGATCTCGCGGTTCGTGGGTTCGGGCCCCGCATCAGGCTCTGTGCTGACTGCCAGCTCAGAGTCTGGAGCCTGTTTCAGTCTGTGACTCCCTCTCTCTCTGACCCTCCCCTGCTCACACTCTCTCTCTCTCTCCTAGAAATAAATAAAAAAAACATTAAAAAAAAAAAAAGACCCCCTGGAGATCATTTAGGCCAGTAGTGTTCCCATGCTGCCCCTGAGAAACCTGGACGGAGGTGCTAATTTGGAGGCCTTCACAGGAGGTGAGGGCAGACCCAGAGAGCAAGCCACCGTTCTTTCCCCAAACAAAGAGCAGTTCCACGTGTTTTGTTTTAGAAGTGTATGATTTGTTTTGAAGAAAAGGTTCTGCTGTTAAAAAAAGAAAGTTGGGGGGCATCCGGGTGGCTCAGTCTGTTGAGTATCCGAATCAGGTCATGATCTTGAGGCTGTGAGATCCATCCCTGTTGGGCTCTGTGCTGAGCATGGAGCCTGCTTAAGATTCTTTCTTTCCCTCCCTCTCCTTCTCTTCCCTGCTCATGCTTGCTCGCTCTGTCTGTCAAAATTAATGAACTTTTTTTAAAAAAGAAAGAAAAGTTTGAAAAACGTAAGGAAAGCAATCGGAATGTTATAGGCAAAGTGATTCTGCCCGGGTTCAAATCTTGTTTCTGCCATCTCCGTGTTACACGATCCTGGGCAGGTGATCTAACCTCTCTGAGCCTCAGTTTCCTCATCTGGAAAAAAAAAGGGGTGATGATAATGGTACCTACCTCAAAGGTGTGCTGGGAGGTTTCATGAGTTAGTGCATAGAAATTGCCCCGAACAGTATCGAATGCTTAAGAGATGTAGCTGTCGTTCAATGATATAAAACATATTCGGTCTTTGTCCCCGTTCCTGGCACAGAACTCCGAAAATTCTGGAAATTTCCTCAGTGACAGGATTGTCTTTTGTTATTTGTGAGTTCCCTTTGATCAGATCTGTGTTTATTCTAATGAGATGACTTAGGATGGGACCCCCTCTTCCCAGACATAGACTCAGGATGGAGCTGGTCACCAGAAAGATCAAGTGATTAGAGTGGAAACTTTCAGCCCCCGCAAACCAGGAGGCCTGGAGACTGGGCTCTAATCTCTTGAGCACTGAGGTCCAGAGCGTCTCCCAGGTTGGTGAACCTGCTAGCAGCGTGGCGTTTCCCCCTCCCCCCCACCAACTCCACAGGGACAGAAGTGTCCAGGACCCTTCCAGACATTGCCTTCTGTACCTCTTCATCTGGCTGTTCATTTGTGTCCTTTCTAAGAAACCAGTAACGGTAAGTAAAGTACCTTCCTGAGCTCTGTGAGCTGTTCACAGGCACATTATCGAACCTAAGGAGGGGGTCATCGGGGCCCCCGACTTAGAGCTGGTCCGTCACAAGCAGGGGTGACCACAGACTCGCAGCTGGCATCTGAAGCGCAGACGGTCCTGTGGGACTGACCCTTAAGCTGGGGGTGTGCACTCATTCTGGGTAGTTAATGTCAGAACCGCGGTGAATTGTGGGGACAATCGGCCAGTGTTGGAGAACTGGTGGGTGTCAGAAAATATGCCAGAAACTATCATTAGCGAGCCCGTTCCGTCCTCTGATGTGGAAGAAGGAGAAATTAATAGGTTTCACATTTCGGCCATTTTAGGACTGAACTTTCTCCGAAGCTTTCCGTGCCAACCCTCAGAGGGGCCGTGGTGGAAGATTCAGACCCTGTGACCACTTGGTTCGGGGCAAAGGAGAAACTCCTTACCATCTCATAAATCCCATGCCTTCAGCACCAACTCCCCTGCCTCTCTCCGGGGCTGACCATGACTCTGCCTCCTCACGCAGGAAGCATGGGTTTGCTCTGAATCATCCCTGCCCTTTATTTCTAAATCCTGCTTCGTTTGCCCCACAGTCTTTCCCTACTTAAAGGGTTAGTCATCCCTCGGGCCAGTTATGACAAGCCCCTCTGGAAGTCATCCCCAGCTCCTAACCCCCAGACTTCTTTCAAAGCTGTTTCTGGCAGTTCCTACAATTAGATCGCCTTCCCCCTTAGAACCCTGGGCTCACAGGTGGTAAAGAGGGCACAAGGTATGTTGAAGCCCGCGGCCAGGAAGATCATTCATTTACCATGTATTCCTGACTCCCAATGTGATCCAAGCCCCGGGGAATGCAGAGATAATTTATGACACAGTTGCTATCCGCATAGAGCACACAGTCTATTGGGGAAAACCAGCGAAATCAGACAGGTACAGTAAATCCCAGTAAAAGCTCTAATGGAGGTAGCACAGACTACTGCCAGCTCCAAGGTGAGGCACCGCTCCAGATCACAAGGGCGGGTCACAGCCCCAGCAGAACCCACTGTTACTAGAAGGATTGGATGAGATAATATACGCCTAGTGCCTGGCTCAGAGTAAGCTATTGCCATGATTGTTATTATTACTGATTGGCATTGTTAGAGTCACAGAGGGAATGGGCAGAGGCTCTGTCTGGAAGAGGCCCCAGAGAGGGTCTGCTCGAAGAGCCGTTACTTCTGGGCCGAGGCTTCGTGGGGCTAGTTCGTATTCTTTAGTGGGAAACGGACTCTTTGAAGAATCTGATGAAAGCTGTAGGGCCTCTCCCCCAGAAAAAGGCACAGCTGCTCACACGAAGCTTTGCATATTATATCAGCGACTTCAAGCCTAGTCACAAAACCTGGTTGGACACAGCTGTCACTCGCCAAGGCTGAGAAAAAGTTCCCACTGTTACCTTATTTTATTATTCCAAGGGAAAACCTCAGCACATGCACTTTCAACTCTACGAATATCCTGTGTGTGTGTTTTGTTTATTTATTTTTGAGAGAGAGAGAGTGTGCACAAGCAGGGGAGGGGCAGAGAGAGAGAGAGAGGGAGACACAGAATCTGAAGCAGGCTCCAGGCTCTGAGCTGTCAGCACAGCGCCCGACGTGGGGCTCGAACTCGTGCATTGTGAGATTGTGACCTGAGCTGAAGTCCGATGCTTAACTCTCAACCGACTGAGCCACCCAGGCACCCGTCTACGTATCCTGTGTGTTTGAAAATACCAAGCGTTATGCTGAGGGATGGCTGGGGGAGGGAGGCCAAGAAGAGACCATTTTAGTAGTCCAGGGAGAAGAGGGGGCTGGCCCCTGGCTCTTCGGGTCCAGAACCATGGGTCTGAATCCGTATCATTCAGGATCAGGGTCAGGAGGGCTGGCTAGAATGAAGGAGACCGGAAGAATTGACAACATTCTGTTCCTTACTCCAGAACACGGTTTCTCCACTCCTCTGCCTCTCCTTCCCTCCTACTGTCTTCTCAACATCAACGTCATTTCCTCAGGGAGGCCCTTCCTGGTCTCCACACCTGGATTGTGCCCCCTTCTTCTCTCTTTTCCTCTTTTTTGTCCTTTAAAGCACTCATCAGAATCTGTCATTACGTATTTGTATGTTTCTTGTACTGACAATCCCTCATTGCACGGTTTTCCTTGCTGAGCACAGAGACTGGTTCATCCCCTTTCATGCCCAGGGGCGCTCCTGGCACATAGTAGGTATTTCAGAGATATTAGCTGAAGGTACTGTTCACAGAATGGTGAGATGGGATAGAGAAGCCCAGAGGAGGCCGCAGGGATTCCCACCCGAGTGATCCTAACCTCCAAGATGACTCAGAAGTTAGGAGTGAGGCAGGGGGGATCACATGAACTTGGCATGTGTCTGGAAGTTCGAGTGCTTTTCTGAGTGTCTTGAAGAAGGCAGACTTCTGCTTTCTGACTCCTTCCGCTCACTGCAGCCTCGGTTGGGGGGGGCCACAGCCCCTGGCCCGAGGTGTCTCTCTCTGCCTCTCTGCCGTCAGGCATCTCACCCACAAGCGTTTGGGAGCTTGTCTGTCCCTGGATTGGGAAGTTCAGTGGATTCTGGAACAGCGCTGCCAGCTCATCTCTGGATCCCAGGCACCCCCAGGGGTGTGTATGCAGTCCCGGCTCAGTAAATGCCAGTAGAAGGAAAGAGGGAAGGACGAAAATGTGACCAGACACTCCGGAGGGAGGCTGCGATGAGGAGCATATCTGGGAACCAGAGTGGCAGGAAAGCACCACAGCTGGAAACCGGGGGGTGGGGGAGGGTGGGGGGGGGTGTCCTACAGACAGGGCGGAGAGAGGGGTGCTCCAGCACTCTCAGGAGGCCAGGCACAGGGCTAAGTGCTTTATTCATACAACTGCTTTTCACCTTGGCAACCCTGAAGCACACGTTATTCCCACGTCGCTAAGAAAGCTGAGGCCCAGAGAGGTGGCGTGACTCGCCCAAGGTCACACAGCCCATGGGCCGGGAAGTCCGAGTTCGACCCGGGGTCGTCAGCAGCCCCCAAGCCTGCACTCTTCCACTCACGCCCCGTCTCTCCCTTCCCCCTCCACTTCCCTACCCCCTCCTCCCCTCCCCTCTGCTCCCGCGGCCGCCCCGCCCCGCCCCTCCCTCACGCCCTCCTGGTGGCGGCGGCGGAGCCACGTGGTGGGGCCAGGAAGCCGCGGCCGCGGAGCGCTCGGGCGGCCGCCCCAGCTGGGCAGTGCTGCTGTGCGCCGCGCCGCGCTCGGTGCCCGCGCTCCCCGCCCCGCGCTCTCCGCCAGCCGCCCCGGGGCAGGAGGCGCGCCTGGCGGCCGGCCGGCCAGACAAAGGAGGCGGCGGCGCGGCGGAGCCGGCGCGGGCCGACGGACCATGGACTCGGGGCGCGAGCGGCCGGCCCAGCCCTGAGGACCCGGCGCCCCCGGGCCCGGCCCTAGGCGCCCGGCTCCGCCGCCCGGGGCGCGCAGCTGGGAGGACGCGGAGCCCGTGCGGCGCGGAGGAGGCGCGGCGGCGGCCGCCGAGCGAGAGGGCGCCGCGGCGGACGGCCCGCGCGGGCCCCGGAGCCATGGGCAAGTGCAGCGGGCGCTGCACGCTCGTCGCCTTCTGCTGCCTGCAGCTGGTGAGCGCGGGGCGGCCGGGGCCGCGTGGGGCGCGGCGGGGCGGGGTCCCGGGCGGGCTGCGCGTCTCCGTGCGCGGCTGTCGCGAGTCCCGGGTGGGGGGTGGGCTGGAGTCACGGGGCGCACGGGCGGAGCCTGCGCCGGCTGGCCCGGCTGGCTCTTTGTGTGCGCTTCTCGAAGCCCGGCTCTCCCCGGTCCCCGAGTGCGTCCTGCGCGCCGGTCGCCCGCCCCGCGCGAGTGGCCTGCGGTGGGACTGTGGCTCGCTGCGGCCGGGGGTGTGTCCCGGGCCGCTTGGGTGGCTCCGCGGAGGTCCCTGCCGGGGGTTTTCCTCTAGATTATGCTAGCGCGCGGCTTTCCTTTCCTCCGGGTCTGCGCTCGTGTGAGTGTTTCTCACAAAGTCGCTGCTCCTCTGTGTGTGTGTGGGTGGGTGTGGGTGTGTGTCTCCGGCTTTCTCCTTGCTGTGTCTCTAGATCTCTAACCACTCCTGGTCCACGTTCATCTGTGTGTATCGGGATCTTAGACTCCAAGAACCGTTCGCTCCTCCTTTGTGCTGTATCTGCCCGCCTCCGCCCCACCCTCCCCCCCCCGCGGCCCGGCAAGCCTGGGTGGAAATGGACACCCACCTTTCTGGAGAGAGTCACCAGGAGCTGGCAAGTCCTGGGCCAGTCTGACAAACTGGGTGCTGGCCGCCCTCCCTGCTTTGGCTGTGGCCATTGCGGCTGGGGTCGCCCCCCATCAGTCATCAGTCGCACCTCAGTGCCATGGGTGGGGACTGCCAGACCAGCCCTTCTGCCTGGGCACCAGCGGGGATACTTGGGTGCCCTGGGTGGAGAGGGGAGCCTCTGGGGAAACCATGCCGAGCCCCAGCTTAGGCAACTCAACGTTCTCCTCTGAGGGAGGCCAGTGGAGTGAATCTGGGGGCTCAAGAGGCCTGGGTCTGGTCTTGCATTCAGGCCCTGGCAGATGAATTTGGGAAGCGGGTTAAGGAGAGGCCAGGGTCTCCTGCCTCATCCTAGAGCTCAGGCCTGACAACTGGGAGGTTCTGAAGCTGTGTTGAGTTGCATGGGGACCTCCAGGGGCAGGAGTCCAGGCAGGGTGTGAGGTGGAGGAATCTGAGCCTCACGGATGCCTCGCCCCACATCGCCCACGTGCACTGACAACGGTTCGGTTGATGTTTGAGTCCGGAGTCGCAGACCTCCTCCTGGGGACGACAGCCCCAAACTTGCTGGCCACAGACTTACCCTCTTGGGTAGTGGTAGAAACAGCCAGACCCTGAAGGTAGAAGCCCTGCTTCCTACTGTGGGACTCAGGGCAAGCGACTTCCCTCCTCTGGGCCACCTTGGTCTACCTGTCTGTAAATTGCCCATCCTTGGGGGGGGGGGAGGTGCTTAATTCAAATCAGGTAGAGTGGAAACTCCAGAAGGGCAGAGATGATCTGTTTCTTTCCCTGCTAAACCCCAGCATGGCCTGGCCATTAGTATTTGTAAAATAAATGAACGAATCAGGTATTTGGTAACACCTGGCTCTCAGTAGAAACCCCGTTCTTTATATACTTGGAGGACCGTACAGTGCCAAGGAGTGATGCAACTTTTCAGAGAATTTTTTTTGTTTCCTGTGTATTAAGTTTTAAATTTTAAACTAGGACTTTTTTATGCTTGAAGAAAAGTAACATACATATATTGTAAAAATGAGTGCATCAGTAATCGAACGGCAGAACTTAAACATACATTCGCTTCTATGCCTGGTCCCCCAACCCCGAAGATAAGCACTGGTGGCAGCCTGCCCCATGCTCATTCTCTGCTGCTAATGCAGCTGCCCGTGGTTAGCTTTGGGGAGCATTTACTGGTTGCTGGGCTCTCTCGTAAAGCCCTTTTCCACGTATTAACTCATTTAATCCTCGTATGATCCTATAAAATAACCTGCCCGAAGTTCTACAGGTAGGCATCAGGCTTTGAAGCCCGCATTCTCTGTTGCCTTCTTAATTTATTTTTTTTTAAGGTTTTTATTTATTTCTAGAGAGAGAGAGACAGCGTGAGCAGGGGAGGGTCAGAGAGAGAGGGAGTCACAGACCGAAACAGGCTCCAGGCTCTGAGCTGGCAGTCAGCACAGAGCCCAGCGCGGGGCTCGAACCCACGAACCGCGAGATCATGACCTAAGCGAAAGTCGGACGCTTAACCGACTAAGCCACCCAGGCGCCCCTTTTGCCTTCTTAATTTAAAAATAAGTAGCTCTGGCCCAGAGCAATCAGGGGTCCCTTGGGAGGTCCTTCCTGCTCTCGGCCTCCAGAGCTTTCTCTTCCAGCTAATCCCACCCTTCCACTCAGAGAATTGGCCGGCATAAGGCCTCTGGAAGGAGGCAAGACCTGGGTGGGACGCTGACTCTAATACATTTTGGCTGGGTGACTTCGGGCAACTGGTGGGAATTAACGTGAGATAATTTGGGGGGAGGGGGGTGCTCCAGGAAGGGACTTGGAGCTCGATCCCTTGCCTCTGTTGCTCTGCCTGGATTGCAGAGCGGGACCCTTCAGCTGTCACGAGATCCCAAGAGCCTCTGCAGCCTGGCGGCTTCTGCTGCGTACTCCTGGATGCTGGAATCCACCAGCCTGACATCATCCCAGAGAGAATGGAGCCTGTTTTCTCATCCCGTGGAAAGGGGCCGAGAAGGAAAAGGCTGGGAAATATTTCTCAGCTCAGTTTTTCTCTTTGGAACGGGGTTTGATCGTTAGTATAAGACAGGCTGGTTCTAAACACTCTTCTAGTTGGGATAGACCTGCTTTGGGTGACGGAGAGTAGGGTGAGAGTGTACTGGAGAGTAGGAGGAGCAAGTGGGGGCTGGACCGTCCAGATGGACAAGTGCAGGCACAGGGCTCTGGAGTTGGATCTGAGAAGCCTGGGTTCGAGTCCTGGCGTTGTCACTTCCTAGCCGTTTGATCTTAGGCAAGTTGCTTACCCTCTCTGAGCCACAATGCTGTCATCTGCAAAACAGAGATAATGTAAACAGTTCCCTATTCTCAGGGTCGTTGTGAAGAGTAAACACATATAACGAACTTAGCGCTGTGCCAGGCACAATAAACTATAGCTTCTTACGGTCCTCATAATAATATATACCATGGGATGCTTTCCTGGAATTGTGGCCCAAACATATCTGGGTTCCCCCTCCCCCCGGCCACATACACTTACTTCCTTTGTGGGAAGCAGCAGGTAGCAGAGGCAGAAGGCTTGGATTCAAGTACACCTCCGCCACTGACATCCTGTGAACTCGGACGAGTCTTCTTCCCACTGCAAGCTTTGGTTTTTCCATCTGTAAAATGGGAAGCAGCCGTGGTCTGTGTCTCTGAGAGTCCCACCAGTTCTACCCATCTGGGACCATGGGACTGGCTGGACTGGAGGTTTCAGGGTGCCTCCACCTGGTGCGGTTCTGCAGAACATCTTGGGTCACTTCCCTTCCTGAATTCTACTTGGTGTATCATCTTTTTTTTTTTTATGTTTATTTACTTATTTTGAGAGAGAGAGAGAGAATGCGCATGCACGCACACATACACTCATGCGGGGGGAGGGGCAGAGAGAGAGGTAGAGAATCCCAAGCAGGCTCCTCTCTGTCAGCACAGAGTCCCACACTGGGGTTGAACCCACAAACCATGAGATCATGACCTGAGCAGAAATCAAGAGTCAGATGCTCAACCGACCGAGCCACCCAGGCACACCTACTTAGTGTATCATCCTGACCTTTTTTTTTTTTTTTTAAAGTTTATTTATCTATTTTGAGAGAGGCAGAGACAGCATGAGTAAGGCAGGGGCAGAGAGAGAGAGAGGCAGAGAATCCCAAGCAGGCTCTGCACTTCGAGCACGCCGGATGTGGGGCTCGAACCCACTAAACCGTGAGATCCGACCTGAGCAGAAACCAAGAGTTGGTCGCTTACCCTGACTGGGCCTCCCAGGGGGCCCGCATCTTGACCTTCTGAATGCTGGTCACTCCCTGAGTTTTATGTGCTTCTGGTTTCCCTCCCCTTGCCCCACTCCTGCCCTTCATTCCAGATCCACCTCCTTCCTGAAACCTTACAGGCCACTCTGTTCTTCCTGTAAGATGAACCAAGGAGATTTGCCCAAGGGACTCCTCGTCAGTTTCTTCATCATCATTATCATTCCCATTTCTGGAGTCCTGTGCTAAGCACTTTATATGCATTACCTCATTTAACCAAACGAGCTTACATATGTAGAGTGTTTGGCAAAGTGCCTGGTGCATGTTAAATGATCGATAAACGTCAGCTTTTTTACTGTCTTTATCCACATTGTTATTCCACACAGCGGGATGGATGTGCTCACTATCCCCTATTTCAGATGGGGAAACTGAGGCTCAGGAAGGTGACCTGAGGTCTTGAAGCTAGCTGGTGGCACGCACTCTCCTGCCTGAGCGGAGAGCCACCCTCTCTGCCTGCACCTGTCGGCCGCTCGTGTTTATACAGCATGTGGCCTCAGATCTCTTCACTGCCTCAGGCCTCAGTTTCCTCATCTGACATGGTAACATTTCAGTGGGATCATGCACGTGGCTGGCACCGCGAGCCAGCAAGTGCCCAGTAATACATCACTGCCAGGCTTGTTCTCGGTCCCGGCTCTGGGTGACCTTGGACACCTGCACTCACTCCTCTGGACTTTCGTTTCTTCCTCCCGCAAAGAGAAAGAGTCTGCCCTCCCCCGCCCCCCACCGCCGACCTTGCGGGGTCAGAGAGAAGGGGTTAGCCAGGTGCTGTGCACATAGTAGGTATTCAGAAAAAAACGTTTCATGCTTTTCCCTTCTGGAAAGCTCTTCTTTCTGGAAGGTGGCGGGTGAGGGGGAAAATATGTAGCTTCCTGCTGAGCTGGGAGTAATGGTGTGAAACGTGGTCAACCTGATTGATGTCGTTATTAGCCATAGTGATGGTGGAGACTGGAGGGAACTGGGCTCCCGCGGGGGCCTGCGCTTTGAAGCAGCAGCATCTGCAGGCCAGCGGCTTCTTGGGGAGGGTCTGCTCTGCTGTAGGCACCTCGGGTCCTTGGGCCAGGCTTTGGAGTCAGGAGCACAGGCTCAGCCAGGCCACTGACTCTCTTTGTTCCTCGAACCCCTTTGCACCACTGCGCAGGGGGTAGTCAGGTAGTCCCTTCTGCAGACGGACAGACTGAGGCCAAACAGCCCTGAAGACCTTTATGAGACAGGTAGAGCAATGTGGAGTGGAGAAGAGGGCTGGGAGTGGGGGAGGGGGGCGGGACAGGGGGCGGCCCTGGGATGGCTCCTTTGCAGGGGTGGGTGGGTGCGAGTTTTTGAGATAAGCGCCCCATCCATGGCGGCTGCTCTGAGATCTAGCAGAGGAGACAGGAGCACTATCTCTTGGGTCAGAGAGCCATCGCTGCCTTGCTTTGTGACTGCCAGAGGGTCCCTTACCCTCTCTGAGCCTCTGCCTCTGTCCTATGAAGCAGTCAGAACATCAGCTCCTACCCCGGGGCAGTTTGGGGGATCGGTGAGAAGGTGCCTGGCCCAGGGCCTTGCTCCCTATGGCTAGCTGTTATTTGCCTCCAAACTTGGGCCACGGCAGCCCCCATCTCTGCCTGGATTAGAGATTTTAGCGGTCAGGGTCATTTCCATAAACTCTTCAAGTCTTAGCTTCGTTATGTGGCAAATGTATGCTTTGGAGGGAAATAATGACAGCACCTACCCCTTCCTTTGGTTCCGTGTCTCCTGTGAGCCAGGCACTGTGTTAAGCACTTCACCTTCCCAGTCCCTTGTGACTCTGAATTATCCACGGCCGCACAGATAGCAGGGACAGCATGAGCATTTAAACCCAGACCTGGGATCCCGCCGGCCTGCCCCACTGCTCCCCCATAGGAGGTGAGGATGCTGGGCGTGGACGCAGCGGGAGAACTTGGAATCCTGCCTCAGCCATTCGGGCTTGTGACTAAGGGGCCAGACCTTCTGAGCAGCTTGCCCCCCATTTCTACTCACCCCAAGGCCTGTGCTGAGTGTAAGGTTACTACAAGGCAGGGTAAGGGGACATTATCCAGAGAAGACATTAACTTGTATTGAAGACCCGTGAGCCCTCAGGCGCAGGTTTGTTTTTTTATGCCCATTTCCTGATGGGCATACTGAGGCCTGATGTGAAGTGACTTGTCACCAAGGAAACAGAAGATACAGTCTGGGCCTTGGATGAGTAATCGAGGGAGAAAGACATGAGAATGCTTGTAAAATCTGGACCAAGCAGAGATGGTCAGCATGATCACTGACATCTCTTCTCTCCTCCGGCTTCAGGGGCGCGTGGGTGCTGAGTGAGTTGAGACCAGAGATGGGGTTTTTGTTTTGTGCTTTTCATTTTATTTCTTTTTTTTTTAAACATCTTCTAATGGTTTTTTTGGTTGTTGTTGTTTTTATTTATTTATTTATTTTTTACAAATAGTTTATTGTCAAATTGGTTTCCACATAACACTCAGTGCTCATGTTGTTGTTGTTTTTAAATTTATTTCTGAGAGAGAGAGAGAGAGACAGTGTGAGCAGGGGAGGATCAGAGAGTGAGGGAGACACAGAATCCGAAGCAGGCTCCAGACTCTGAGCTGGCTGTCAGCACAGAACCCGCCGTGGGGCTCTAACCCACAAATCGTGAGATCATGACCTGAGCCGAAGTCGGACGCTTAACCAACTGAGCCACCCAGGTGCCCCTTTTTGTTTCTTTTTTTTAAGCAGCCTCGATGCTTAATGTGGGGCTAGAACTCACAACCTTGAAATCGAGAGTCTCATGGTCCACCTTATGAGCCATCCGAGCATCCCAAGATGTGCTTTTCATTTTATTTATTTATTATTTATTAATTAATTTATTTATTAAAAACTTTTTTTAATGTTTATTTTTGAGAGAGAGAGGACAGAGTGAGAGTGGAGGAGAGGCAGAGGGAGGGAGACAGAATCCAATGGAGGCTCCAGGCTCTGAGAGGTCAGCACAGAGCCTAAGGCAGGGCTCAAACTCATAGACCATGAGATCATGACCTGAGCTGAAGTCAGACACTTAACTGACTAAGCCATCCAGATGCCCCTTATTTATTTTTTTAAATGTTCATTTATTTTTGAGAGACAGAGAGAGAGACAGAGAGCATACGAGCAGGGGCGGGTCAGAGAGAGAGGGACACACAGAATCTGAAGCAGGCTCCAGGCTCTGAGCTGTCGGCACAGAGCCCAGCATAGGGTTCGAAGGGCAAGATCATGACCTGAGCCAAAGTCGGACTCTCAACGCACTGAGCCACCCAGGCACCCCTGAGATGTGCTTTTTAAAAGCTAGTTCCAGGGACCCCTGGGTGACCCAGTCAGTTGAGTGTCTGACTGCGGCTCAGGTCACCATCTCCTGGTTTGTGGATTTGAGCCCCGCATCGAGCTCTCTGCTGTCAGTGCAGAGTCTGCTCCAGATCCTTTGTCCCTTCCCTCTCTCAGGGGAAGATCAGCACGGGCTGTCTCTAAAAAATAAATAAACATCCAAAAAAGATTTTTTTAAAGCTCATTCCAGGCCACAGGGGATGGAGCCAGTTTTGGTCAGAGAGAGCGCAGTGCAGTGCCCTCAGCCCTCTGGCCTTGACCTAGAGAGGGAGAGGGCAGGTGAATCAAGTACCTTCTGCCAGTGAGCACTGAGATTTTAGAAGCGCTATGAGTGTGGCTGTGGGCTTGACCGCGTTACCCAGCCTCCTGGCCTCTGCCACTCAAAGCAGCTGATTAGCCAGAGGCCGAGAGGTCAAAAGGGAAGACGTTGGGCTTTGGGGTCAGGCTGGGCATTGACTTCCATCTCTGCCTCTTTGTAGCTGGGTGACCTTAGGCAAGACACTTAACCTCTCTGAGCTTACACCTGCACTTCTCTCAATCAGGATAATAATCTGCCTCAGAGGGTGACCAGGAGGCTCTTTTGAGATACAGTGTGCAGAGTGGCGCTCACAGTGGGGTCACACCCTTTAATGCTCCAGAAAGGAAATGGCATGTTCTAGGAATCTAAATACTGTGGCGTAGGAACGGGCCATGTCCCCTCTTGAATCAGTAGAAGACATAGGTGAAGCAGAAGTTCTACTAAGCCTATGTGGCCTTGGCCTTACTGTTCCTCAGTCTTCTCTTCTAGAAAATGGGAATCGTAAGAGCCCACCATCACAGGATGGCCTGAGATAATGCAGAGAGAGCGCCAGGCTCTCGGAGGGGAGCAGACAGGAAGGTGGCTGCTCTGTAAAGGGAGAGGCTGGACCCACCATCTAAGAGGACCTCTCCAGCTCTGGGTTAGCAATGAGCTCCATCCTTTCCCAGGGAGAGACCAGACTTACTACTGCACCAGCCCGTCATGCCGCAGGGCAGTGGCAATGACGTGAGAATCGGACTCCGGGCAGAGGACACTTCTGCCTCGAGTGGTCTGCCCAAGGCTTAACGTAGGGGTCAGGCCGTCGGGGGCTCCCGTGACCTCTCCTTCCCTCGCCTTCTGTTTGAATGAGCATCCATGCCATCCCCATCCCACGTGCCCACATGGCATATTTGGTTGTGGACTCAAGTCTCAGACCACAGAGGTTCAAAAGCAGGAGGCTCTGACCCGTCACTAACCCTGGGCCACTGGAGGTCGGCTTCTTAAACTCCAGAAAAACCAAATCCCCTTGGGTCAGAGAGTGAGAATCGCCACCAGCTAACCCTACCCCGAGCTGTCTTCGGCAAATATTTATGAAGCAGCCACAAAGGGCCGGGCATAATTCCTGGTGCGCAGTCACCCTATGGTACAGAATGCGCCCTCTGCTGCCTTTGAGCTGGCTCTGCCCTTCTCTGGGCCTCATTTTCTCCAGTCCGTGAATCCGGGAACTGGAGAGGAGATTGCTGAACTCTATCCAGTGGTTTTCAAGGTACCTACGGACACTGTCTGGCCGTGAGTGCCCTGTCCCTGGCAGGGATTAAGAATTTGTATGTAGGGGCACCTGGGTGGCTTAGTCGGTTAAGCGTCCGACTTTCGCTTAGGTCATGATCTCGCGGTTTGTGGGTTCGAGCCCCGCGTCGGGCTCTGCTGACTGCCAGCTCAGAGCCTGGAGCCTACTTCAGAGTCTGTATCTCCCTCTCTCTCTGACCCTCCCCTGCTCACGGTGTCTCTCTCTCTCTCCTAGAAATAAATAAAAAAAAAAAAAAAAAAAAGAATTTGTATGTAAGTTGGATGACCCCTTGAACGTGTGTTGGACCTGATGACTCCAGGTCTCTTGGAAACCGCCAGATGCTGGTTCGAGGCCCTGAGAGGGCAGTGGCAATAGCATAAAATGGTATCTATTAGGAATAATGAAAATCTTGTGGGTATTTTTGTGCTCCTACCATGTTCCTTTGCCTTAAGTATTGCTCCACCCCCCGCCCCCCCCGGGCAAAGCTGTCCCAAATCACAGGGCCTGGCTGAGCTCCTGACACAGGAAGTGGAGGGGAAGGGGAGTCTGTAGGCTGTTTCCCACCATGTCCACTCTGGCTACCCCTTGTACTAGAAAGGGAGGCAGCTCTGGGATTTTCAGGGTAGTGATGGCTCCTAAGCCTCTTTTTTTTTGGGGGGGGGTAGGTTCTGCAGCCCCTGCCTGAACCAGAGATGTGGGTTTTCAATTACACAATTAAATGCACAATTAGGCATAATTACCAGTGCTCAGAGCCCGAGACTGCTCATAATAGGCGTGTAATCTACTGCAGCCTCTGTTTATACTACTCAGTGCGCTCCCTAATGATGCCAAGATGCCTTCACACTGCACTGTTGCCATGGAAATGAGCCCGCCGCTGCCACCACACAGGGCTGACAAATGGTGTTCCAGTCCCGGGCCCCTGGATTGTGTCTGAGGCCTCCTCTGCCAGCCGCGGAGTGAAGGGGCTGGCGGGGTGGGCCCAGAAGGTGGGTCACCCTCCCTGCCCTCTGACACACCCCACTGGTTGGACCCAGCCTTGGAGCCAGCAGGGAAGGCAGGAGAAGGGAGCATCAGGCGTCCCCTCCCCACCCCCATCAGGGTGCTCAAGCCTTGAGCAGGGTGGCCCAGGTGTTGGGAAGGGTCCCGTGGTGATCCGTTCAAGCTGAGGTGGTGTGAACAGGGGGTGCTGTAAACAGCTAGCTCCCACACGGCCCGGCTCTGCCCTGAGCCCACTCCGTGACCTCGGACCAGTCCCTGCCCCTCTCTGGGGCTGTTTCCCCATATAGGAAACGGATCGCAGGGTCTCTGCATGCATGTCATCTAATAGGGAGGTTTCTGAACACTTCGGCCACACCGCCTACCCTTGTAACTGTGCTGCCTGTAGGAGCACAGCCCCCCTTGTGCCACCCTGGTGTGGTAGACACATCATCCCGGCGTCACAGAAGCAGAATCTGAAGCCACGAGCACTTCTGTCAGGCCACAACAGAGCTGGGATTCAAATCCAGGCAGTCGGGCCCCCAAGGCTCCACTCTTCCTCACGTTCGTCCTCCTGTCCCCCTCGAAGCAGCCCCAAGGGTGGACCCTTGCATTCCTATTTCCTAGATGCAGGGCTCCGCAGCTCAGAGAGCTAAGGTCACTTGCCCGAAGTCACACAGCAAAGGCAGTGGCCCAGTAGCTTCTGGCAGATGCCAAAAGCCTGGATTCCTAGCTTTGGCACCTTAGGGGAAAAGTCGTGAAGGACTAGAAAGATTTCCTTCCACAAGCACATACAAAGCTCCCCGCCACCCCCCCACATTGTCCCCACCTGGTCCCAGCTGCTGAGGAGGGATGGAGCCCTGGCGTCCCTCAGACCCAGCACTTTGCTTTGACCTTGAAAGAAATCTTGTCCTAGCTCTCCCTCCATCAAGCCACTCATCTTGGTCACTGGAAACAGAGCCTGTCTTTTATGCTCATCTTTTTCCTGCACTTCTGTTTCATTCAGTACGTCATTGCGGTCACCCGCCGTGTGCCAGCTCTAGGGGACAAGATGAACTAGACACAGCAAAGAACCGAGACTGGAGCACAGAGGCTTCAGGGTCTGATGGGCCTGGGTTCCAATTCTGTCCCTTAAGGCATGATTTGGGGCAAGTTGTTTGACCTCTCTGTGCCTTAGTTTCTTCATCTTTAATGAAGGCATCATCCTGTACTGTGCAGGTTTGTAACAGTATTAGCACTAACAGCTGCCTCTTATCAAGTGCTTACTCTGTGCCAGGCCCTCGGCTAAGGCCATTATGTAGTCTACCGTTGCCATTTAATAGATGAAACAACTGAGGCTCAAGAAGTTCGAGTGCATGGCCAGGTCTCTGAGCTGGTGCTTGGCGGTGCGGGCGTCCGGGTCTGGAGCCCTGCCCTTCCCCACCAGGGGACCCACCAGCATGGAGATGCAAGTCTTCCTCTCACCACTTCCCTGCAGCACCAGGCTGCTGGCCGGTTCTTCTTAGGGAATGAGGCATCTAGAGGAAAGGGAAGTCTGAGGGCACCCACCCAGGTAGGGAGACTCGGGTTTGCCGGAGGCCACAATGCAAGTCAGTGGCAGAGCTGGGACTGGCACCCAGAGCCACTTTAGGAGACTTCTTTTTTTTTTTTCTAATGTTTTATTCATTTTTGAGAGGCAGAGAGACAGAGCACAAGCAGGGGAGGGGCAGAGAGAGAGGGAGACACAGAAACTGAAGCAGGCTCCAGGCTCTGAGCCATCAGCACAGAGCCTGATGTGAAGCTCGAACTCACGAACTGCGAGGTCATGACCAGAGCCAAAGTCAGACTCTCAACCGACTGAGCCACCCAGGCGCCCCAAGAGACTTCTTGTTACCTTCCTTCTACCCCCTGCCAGTCCTTCGGAGAGAGAGCTTTGGGGCTATAGTGTGCATGTGTGTGTGTGTGTTTGTACGTATGTATTCAAAACTGCACACGGCTGCATGCCCACGCATTTGTGGGGCAGACACATGGCACGTAGAGATTTGTGGATCGATAAACATCCCTTCCCGCTTCCTCCCTCTTCATTTATTCATGAACTCTGAACTCCTTGGCTCCAGAGAAACTGCCTGGAAGAAAGCAATTAGAGCATAATTAGAACCACTCCTATTATCAACTCTCAGCGGGAGGGGAAGGGGGCCTGCCAGGCCATGGGGTGGGGGTGGCCCCGGAGTTCCTTGCAGCCACCCACTCAGCTCCTGCTCACCCCACGGAACTCAGTCTTCCTGGAGTCCTAGGCACCAGTCCACTGGCAGCAGGGATCAAGGAGCCCATCCCTGGAGGCATTCAGGCACTTGGTAAGACTAGGACGGCGAGCTTTCTGCTCTGCGTGCCAAGTTAGAGCAGATGATTGCCCAGTCCCTTCTGTGCTGAGCTCTTGCTGGGTGCTCCCTGCCAGGGCCTGGGCCAGGGGTTGTGGGAAAACAGAAGCCCAGCCTGGCTCCTCCTTTATAGAAAACCCTGGTATCAAATGGTAGCGAGTGAAGACCACGCTGAGGATAGGAGATATAAGTTACCTGCAGGAAGTAATTTACCAGGCAGCCCTCCCTTCGCTATCAGGTGATTAATAGTAATAATACCAGTACCGGAAGTCAATGTTAATGGGGTGTTTCTGATCCCAGAGCCACTGTTCTTCCCCACCAGGTGTCCCACCAGCAGAGAGGTCACCCAGGAGCCAGGGACAGGCTGTCTTCCCACCCATATGGTGTAGGAGCAAAGGTAATGTCTGACAGCCTCCTCTCGGAAAACCAGACTTTAGGATGTCAGTGGGGAAATGATGGGGCTAGGCAGCCCCTGGTTCCCAGAGGAGCAGGAAGACAAGGGAGGTGCTGGGCACTGTGCTTCTCCTCCTCCTCCTTCTTCAGTGTTTATTTTTGAGAGGGAGAGCACTAGCGGGGAATGAGCAGAGAGGGGGAGAGAGCATCCAAAGCCTGCCCTGGACTAACAGCACAGAGCCCGATGTGGGGCTCGAACTCACAAACCGTGAGATCATGACCTGAGCCGAAGTCAGATGCTCAACCGACTGAGCCACCCAGGCGCCCCTGGGCACTGTGCTTCTTGATTCAGATGCTCTTCCTCACTTCATGTCACAGGAACCTGAGACGGTAGATCCTGGTATCTTTGAGGTACTGCTGTGGAAGCTGAGGCTGGGGAAGCCACAGAGCCTGCCTACGACAACACAGTGCGGGCCTGTTGGACTCTAGACTCCCCGTGCCTCATGCTCTATCAGGTTTGATGGTGTGACTTGCTCTCCCCCGAGCTTCAAGTTGGGCCTGAGTTGCTCTGAGCTCCCCTGTTGGGCCTTGAGAAGCTGTTCAGTGTGCCTTTTACATCCACCTACTGGTCGAAGGTAACCCATTGAGTACTCGTATTCCCCTTCCGTCACCCCGTTCTGTCACCCCGTGTCCGCTAAAGAGAGTGAGAGGGTCCTGCCCCTGATCTGGGTTGCTGCCCTCGGGACCAGTCTCGGCACAGGAAAGTGGAGGCCTGGTAGACGAGGGTCTTGGGCCTCTTGAGAGAGGATCACCATGGATACGGGAGCCAGGGCTGTAACCAAGGAGACAGCCCCCCAGCCCTTAGGCTGTGGCAAGGAAGGTGTGGCTTTAGGAAGTGGAGGGGGAGACACTGCCACCTGGGGCCCAGATGGACGGGGGTGGGGGTGGGGTGGGGGGGAGGGGGCGTGAGGAGCTAGATGCGGCAGAGGAGGACTGGGGGTCAGTGGTGCTCCCTCCCGGGAATGAGAGCGAGGTGCATGGGGACATCCTGGCCTCTTTCTATTACCCTGTCCCACCTGAGGGGAGGTTGCCGTGGTACCCCAGCTCCCCTTCGTTGTCCCTCCGTGGGATGCTGCCCCCATTTCCCCTAGTGACATGATGCTGATAGGTTGACACAGGGAGCAAGTCTGTCCGGCCAGCGGTGGGCCAGCTTTCAGACAGCCCCTCACCAGCCTCCCCCAGTGAACGTGATGAAGTGCCGCTCTGGACCTCCCTCCCTCTGTGTACAGCAATCCATGGCTCCTTGTTGCCTTTAAGAAAAAGTCTAATGTGGGGCTTCTCAAACTTGAAGATGTGGCAGAATCACCTGGAAGCTTCTTAAAATACAGATTTCTGGACCTTGCCCTGAGTGTCTGATTTAGTAGGTCTAAGAGGAGGCCTGAGAATTGGCATTTCTAACAAATCCCAAGGCGCTGCTGATGCTGCCGGTCCGGGGACCACACAGTGAGAAATACTGGCTCTAGCCAGTGGGGCACCAGGCCGCCCAGGCAGGCCCGCCAACCCTAACACCCTCCACTTCCGGTCCCTGAGCTCAGGCCACACTGATGTAAGCTCACCAGCTGCACTTACCTCGTACCACAGCGCCTTTGCGTTTGCTGTTCCGGCCTCTGTGTCTCCTCAAGATCGGCTAGCCCATCGTTTGTTCTTTGGAGCTTCTCTGGGCTCCCCACATCTGGACGTCCTTCTCCAGACTCTGGTAACACCCAGTGCTGCCACTTCTGTCGTGGCAGGCGTCATGCTGTTGGGCACACGTTTCCCACTTCCACCTTGAACCTCACGCCCTGGATGGGGAGCTTAGCGGCTGAGCTTTCTGGCCTCCGTGAATATGTGGTGTTTGATTGACCCCTGTGAGCAGGCGGAAAGCCTGGGTGAATAGTCACAAACCTACTTTGCCCACTCAGCCCGTCAGGGACTTACCAGTGCTCCCTCCAGGCCAGGCACGGTGCTCGGTGGTGCTAGAAGTTTTTCCTAATGTTTTATTTATTTTTGAGAGAGAGAGAGAGAGAGAGAGAGACCGAGCACAAGCAGGGGAGGGGCAGAGAGAGAGGGAGACACAGAATCTGAAGCAGGCTCCAGGCTCCGAGCTGTCAGCACAGAGCCTGATGCGGGGCTCGAACTTGTGAACTGTGAGATCATGACCTGAGCCGAAGTCAGATACTTAACCGACTGATCCCCCAGGGCACGCCTGGAGCAGAGGACTCAGCGGGTCAGTGTGGCATCGGCCAGTGTGTAAGCGAGGCCTGAGCTGGGCTTTGCCTGGGTTTCCTGGTGCTAACTTCCAAGCCCTCTTCACTCTCCCGAGCTGCTCCCGGAGCCCGAGCACCTGTGTGACCTGAGACTCTGCTTTGGGAATGTGCCTCCACTGAGGATTTCTCCAGTTTGCTCCTGGCAGGCCCCGGTCCCCTGTCCTGTCAGCCCCACACTCACTTCCAGGAACTTCCGGGGCTCTTGCAGGACAGCCCGTGTGGCTGGCGTGTGTGCAGCCCCAGGCCCGAGGGACAAGGCCGGCTGTGTGTGTGTGTGGGGGGGGGACAGGTACGGATGGTGCCCACAGGTGTCCGAGGGTGTCCAGACCTGTGAGTTAGGCCTCTGTCCAGAAGGGACAGCCCTGGCCAGGGCCGGCTGGACACTGCTGTCCCCCAGACAGAGGGATTTAAAGTCACAGCCAGCCTTCCAGACCATGATGTCTAAGAGAGAAGATAGGACATACTCTATCCGAGAGTTGGTTAGCTTGGTTTGTAACTTAACTATTTAGACCCCCGGTGCCCTCTTGGTATTCTTGCTTGGGTTCTGAAGATGCCCAAATGTTAGAGGAGGGTCTGGACTCGGGGTGGGGTGCAGGTGGAGGGCCCCAGGTGACTGACCTGCCTCGGGCGGTGCCAGCCGCACCAGCCGGTCACTTGCCTGTCTGCTGCCCCATGAGCCATCTGAGCAGGCTGCTGTCCCCAAGCTGCCTCTCGCTGTAATCCCCGACATAGGCCACCGAGGAGACAGGGATCGCCCCCTCGAAGTGAGAGGCTGTCTGGGGCCTGGCTTGGGACTCACACTGTGGCTGCTGTCTGGGACAGGCCTGGCCTGATGGGACAGGATGGGGGGCGGGGGGCTCCGTTTATCAGGGCCTGCTGTGCCCAAATGTTGGACCGACGTGATCAAGTGAACCAGGTGACGGATGGTGAGACATCCAGCCTCTGCGGTTCTCCAAGAGTGAGAGCACAGGCGGGTTCCTCAGCCCGAGCGATTTCTTCACCTGTAAATGGAGATGCTCGTACGTGCCTCTCAGGGCTCCCGAACAAACTCAACGCCAGAATCCAGGGAGAGCGCTCAACACGGCGCCTGGCACCTAGTTGATACTTAGGACACAGCCAGTAGAAATCACGAGCAGTCTTTTGGAGGGTGCCCTGTCTGCAAGGCACAGAGTCACGGCTGCTAGATGGGAAGTTCCCAGGCCAGAAGCCAGAAGGCTTCCCAGAGAACAGCCCTCCAACCCTTTGTACAGATGGGTACACAGAGGCCCAGGAAGGCAATGGAACCCCATTTGTGAACTGTTAGGAAGTGGGCCAATGCCATTTCTAGAAAGGATTGTGGTTGGGTGTGTGAGTCCAGACAAAAATACCTGAACAAAAATACGCTCTCCCAGGTAGGTGGAAGCAGGTGGCTCTTCTGCTTGGTCTGGGCAGCCATGGGCAAGAGTCGTAGCTAGAACCTTCCCCATGCTCTCGATGTTTGCAGGCAGGAGCTGCTGGGGAGCCATGGCAAAGGCGCCCATCCGTGGAGGACGCGCCGCTAAAAAAGATGGTCCCAGGAGATAGGACTTGACCTCCAGTCTGACACCTGGTGGCCTCAAGAAAGGGCCTCATTCTTCTCTGGAAAATGGGGCTGCTGCTGCCCTGGCCAGATAGTAAATCTGTTACTCATGGACCCTGGGGCCAGGGGACCTTTCAGATCAGTATCAGCCGTGGGACCTCGTTCCTGAGGCTCCAGTTTCCCCGTGTGCAAAGCGAGGGTGACCTCAGTCTCCCCCTGGCAGGTCTCTGTGAGGAGGAAATGAATCAAGGCATATGCTACACATCCAAGAGACACTCGACGTATAATAAGTGTTAGCTCTCATCTCTTAGTGTCACTTTGGGGATAAGATGAAATGCCACCTGTGAAGTGCTGGGCTCGGCACACGCACATAGTAGGTACTCCCCTTCCTTCCTCAAGTGAACCCCAGGGGGCCGTGAGGCCCCGCCCGGTTCCCAGGGGGGCCCTTCCCTCCACCCCACTTCCTGCAGACAGCAAGCACCTCTTCAGGTTCTGCCTGCAGCCTTCTGGCCCAGGGCCAGGAAGTGATTGCAGGCGGCAGCTCAGCTCCCTCCCTCCCCTCTGCTCCTCTGCCTCCCCCACCCCTTTAATCTTCGTAGCCCGCCTGGGTGTGGGGGAAGGGAGAAGGAGGAGACCAGAGGCTGCAGGTACCTGTTAAAAGCCTGGGCTCTGGGGTCAGACCTCCTGGGTTTGCTCCAGCCCTGAGATCTCAGGCTGTCCGCTCCTCTTCCCCTCCCCCTGTACCCCCACCATAGAATGGGGATAATGGCCCATCCCTCACTCCTCACTCTACTTGTGAGAGCTAAGGGAGGTGGCGCATGCAAAGTGCTTGGCACCAAGCCTGGCCCAGAGTAAGCGTGCACAAAATATCAGCCAGCATTCACACCAGCGCTGAAGTTCAGGGCCAGGCGTTCTGAAGGGAAACACTTGGGCCCAGTCAGCTGGGGGCGCCCTTCTCACGGTGCAGACTCTCCCAGGCCCCCAAATGACCCCTGGCCGTCTTGGGGTGGACCAGAGCACAGCCCCCCCTTCCCCCGCAGAGCGGATAGATTACCTGGAGAGGAAGAGGGGGACAGGATGGGGTGGGGGTGACCTTCCTTCCACTCACTTATTCCTTTGAGCCACAGATGAATCGGGCGCGGGATACCTGCACAGGGAAACAGACGCGGCCGGATGGGAGTAAGGGCGGGACAGAGGGACGGATACCAGGCTGGTAGACGCCCCCCCTCACTGCTCCGAGCCTCAGTGTCCTCATCTGTCCAGTGGGGCTAATAATGCGCGATCCATGCTGGCGGCGTACATCAGTGTGAGCTGTGAAGGGCTGTCTAGATGTTGGTGGCTGCGGTGATTCTCTGCCGGAAGAAGTGGGGAAGCTGGGATCGGAGCCAAGTGGAAGGGGGACCCAGGAGCCCTGGGGGAGGGGCTCCTGGCGCCCACCACTCCCCCACCAGGCAGACTTCCCTGCCCCGCCCGCCCTGTAGTCAAGAGGGGAAGGCAGAAGTGGCTGCTGTTGCCATAGCACTGAGGCTGGTTTTCATCATTATTTTCTTCCTGGGAGCATCCTTACAGGAGGTGCTGCTGAATAAGTCACGGAATTGGATTTTATTCCCTCCCTCCATCAGGTCACGTGAAGAGTGGCTCAGTTGGGAGAAATGACCTGTCAGCTCCTTCTAGCACTTGACCCTCTGCAGTAGGTGTCTGACACCTCCAATATGATGCTTGACCCACAGGAGCGCTCCTGAGGGCTTGGTGCCTCCTCTCCGGCTCCAGGCTGCTTTGCTGCTCAGCCTGACATCGCCATGTTGCATCAGGCCACAGGATATGATAGCCTTCCCTCTGGCGTCCTGCCCCTGCTCGCTCCCCGTGCTCTGGCCACAGGGGTCGTTTCTGGACCCTTCGACTTGCCAGGCTCCCTCCCACCACAGGACCTTTGCACATGCTTTCCCTGCTGCCTGTCCTTCCCTCCCTTCCTTACCTTGCCAGCCCCTCTTCCTTCAGTTCACTCCCTCCAGGAAGTCTTCCTTGGCCACTTCCATTATCGTTCTCATTCTTGTCACTCCTCCTTCCGACACTTAGCGTAACCGTAGTTTTGCTCTGTGTGCGTGCGTGTGTGTGGGCGTGTGCACATGTGTTTGGTTTCCTCTCCTCCTCACCCTGCCCCTGAATGTAAGCTCTGTGAGGCCAAGAGCTATGTCTGACTTTTTTTTCTTCGCCTTCGTCCTCGTCCTCTTCATCTTCGTCTTTTTTTTTTTTAGGTATAATTCACATACATAAAATTCACCATCATAGGGGGCGCCTGGGCGGCTCAGTCATTTGAGAGTCCGACTTCGGCTCAGGTCGTGATCTCGTGGTCTGTGAGTTTGAGCCCCACAATGAGCTCCATGCTGACAGCTCAGAGCCTGGAGCCTGCTCCAGATCCTGTGTCTCCCTCTCTGTCCCCTCCCTGACTTGCACTCGCGCTCGCTCTCACTCTCTCTCTCTCTGTCTCTCAAAGATAAACATTAAAAGGCAAAAAAAATTTCTTTTAATGTTTTGTTTATTTCTAGGAGAGAGAGAGAGAGAGACAGAGTGAGCAGGGGAGGGTCAGAGAGAGAGGGAGTCACAGACTCTGAAACAGGCTCCAGGCTCTGAGCTGGCAGTCGGCACAGAGCCCGACGCGGGGCTCGAACCCACGAACCGTGAGATCGTGACCTAAGCGAAAGTCGGACGCCTAACCGACTAAGCCACCCAGGTGCCCCAAAAAACTTTTTTTAAATCACCATCTTTAAGTATACAATTTAGGGCTTTTAAGTGTGCCACACTGCTGAGTAACCATCACACACTCGCATTCCAGAGCGCTCTCAGCACCCCAAAAGAAACCTCAATCCTTTTAGGGGTCACTCCCTGTTTTCCTCTCCCATCAACCCTTCGCTATCTCACTACTCTGCTTTCTGTCTCTCTAGGCATTTCATGTAAGTGGAATCCTACAATATGCAGTCCTCTATGACTCGTCTCTCTCAGCATCATTTTTTTTTAAGCTTATTTTGAGAGAGAGTGGGTTTTTGGTTGGGAGCAGGGCAGAGACAGGGAGAGAGAAAGAGAGAGAATTCCAAGCAGTCTCCGCACTGTCAGGGCTCAAACCCACGAATGATGGGATCATGACCAGAACCCACGTCGACTCTCAACTGACTGAGCCACCCAGGCGCCCCTCCCAGCTTAGTATTTTTAAAGTTGATGCTTGTTGTAGCCGGTATCACGTACCCTTCCTTTTTATGATTTTATATATTCCATGTATGGATCTATCACATTTTGTTTAGCCATTCATCAGGGAATCAACATTCGGGTTCTTTCCGTTGGGGCTGCTTTGAACATTTCTGTACGCGTTTTACATGAACTTTGGTTTCAAGTTCAAGGTATCTACCTAGGAATAAATTGCTGAGCCATATAATAGCTATGTGTCACTGGGGGCGGGGAGCCATTGACGTTCCCACCAGTAATGCTACAAAGGTCCTATTTCTTCGCATCCTCACCCAAACTTGTTATTACCTTTATTTTTTAGGTTTATATATTTATTCAAGTCATCTCTACACCCAGTGTGGGGCTTGAACTCACAACCCTGAGATCAAGAGTCGCACGCTCTTCCCCCCGAGCCAGCCAGCCAGCCAGCCAGGCACTCCTGTCTTTTTCATTTTAGGTAGCCTTTTGGGTGTGAAGTAGTATCTTACTGTGCTTTCGATTTCCGTTTCCCTGATGAGTAATGATGGTGAGCATCTTTCCATGTGCTAATTCGCTGTTTTTGTATCTTCCTTGGAAAAATTTCCATTCAAGTCTTTTGCTCATTTTTTTAAGTTTTTTAAAAATGTTTTTTATTGTTGAGAGAGAGAGAGAGAGCACGCGCACGCGAATGGGGGAGGGTCAGAGAGAGAGAGGGAGACACAGAATCTGAAATAGGCTCCAGGCTCTGAGCTGTCAGCGCAGATCCCGACGTGGGGCTTGAACCCATGAACCATGAGATCATGACCTGAACTGAAGTCAGACACTTAACTGAGTGAGCCACCCAGGCGCCCTCTTTTGCTCATTTTTAATGGGGTTACTTCTCATTTTGTTGAATGGTAAGAATTTCATAATTTTTTTAGTGTTTTATTTATTTTTGAGAGAGGGAGAGAGAGAGAATAAATGGGAGAGGGACAGAGAGAGGGAGACAGAGTCTGCAGCAAGGCTCCAGCCTCCAGCTATCAGCACAGTGTGATGTGGGGCTTGAACCCACAAATCGTGAGATGCTCATGACCTGAGCCAAGGTCAGATGCTTAACCAACTGAGCCACCCAGGTGCCTCCCCACCCCCCCTTTTTTTAAAGAATTCTTTTTTTTAAAAGATATATTTAAAAAAAATTTTTTTTTTATTGTTTATTTCTGAGAGAGAAAGAGCATGAGCGGGGGAGGGGCAGAGAGCGAGGAGACACAGAATGTGAAGCAGGCTCCAGACTCTGAGCTAGCTGTCAGCACAGAGTCCAACCCGAGGCTCGAACCCACAAACCGTGAGATCATGACCTGAGCCGAAGTCGGATGCTTAACCAACTGAGCCACCCAGGCGCCACTAAGAATTCTTATATATTCTGGATTCTAGATCTTTATCACATCTCTGATTTGCAAAGATTTTCTTCCATTCTCTGGGTTGGCTTTCCCTTACCTGATGGTGTCCTTTGATGTTCATATGGTTTTGATTTTGATGACATCTGATGTATCTAGATTTTCTTTGGCTTCTTGTGCTTTTGACGTCATATATATCATGTGCCTATTCCAAGGTCGCACCTGCGGCTTCTCCTAAGAGTTTTATAGTTTCAGCTTCACTTACATTTAGGTCTGTGATGCATAGATGGTGTGAGGTAGGGGTCCAGCCTCATTCTTCTGTGTGCAGATATCCAGGTGTCCCAGCCTCCTTTGCTGAAGAGACTATGCTTTCTCCTTCGAATGGTCTCGGCACCCTTGTGAAAAATCAATGAAATGAGGGTGCCTGGGTGGCTCAGTTGGTTAAAACGTCTGACTTCGGCTCAGGTCATGACCTCACGGTTCATGGGTTCGAGCCCCGCGTCGGGCTCCGTGCTGACAGCTCAGAGCCTGGAGCCTGCTTCAGATTCTGTGTCTCCCTCTCTCTCTGCCCTTCCCCTGCTCCCACTCTCGCTGTCTCTCTCTCAAAAATAAACAAACATTTGAAAAAAGAAAAGAAAAGAAAATCAATGAAATGTATGGGTTTGTTTTTGGACTCTGAGTTCTCTTCCATCTCAACCTATGTGCCTAACCCTGTGTTAATACCACACTGTCCTGATTAATGTTATCGTACGTTTTGAAATCAAGAAGTCTCATCCTTCAGCTTTGTTCTTTTTCAAGATTATTTGACTATTCTAGGTCCCTTGAATGTTCCTATGAATTTTAGGACCAGTTCATCTAATTCTGCAAAGAAAGTAGTTGAAAGTTTGATAGAGGTTGCGCTGGCTCTGTAGCTCACTTTGGGAATATCATCACCCTAACACAGCTGGGTGTGACTCATGCCCCCACCACCCACACCCTCTCTGGGCCTGTGTTTCTATACGTGGAAAACGACAGCCCTCAAGAGTTGGGAGGAAGAATGAAATGGGTGGACATAAGGCAGTGCGTACAGGGTGGGCTCCACGCACGTCCCCGGAGGGAAGTCCCTGCTCTCTTCTCTGAGTTGTGCCAAACTGACCCTTGACAGTGCAGGCCCAGCACAGGGTCAGTGTTGGTGGATGCTTGGTGGGTGAAAGAGAAGAGCCAGGGGGAGAAGGGGCCCGGCCAGGTCAGGCAGCTGCTGGACTGGATGGGGTGGGTAGGGGAGAGCGCGGCCTGGCTTCCAAAGGGTGTGCGTGCCAGGACAACTGTGGTCCCTTCTTCAGAACTTGAGTCCTCTGAGCCTGTAGGGGACCCAGACCTACAGTCTTCATTATGAGTGACTCTTTGCAACTAATGTGGCTTTACCCGCAAGTACAGGCGACGTTCTGAACATTTTACACATCTTCCCTCATTTAGGCCTCACGACAGCCCCTTGAGATATGTACTCTTATCATTTCCCCATTTTATAGATAGAGAAGTTAAAGCACAGAGAGGTTAAGTGAGTTGCTGAAGGTCACACAGCTAATAAGTGTAAAGGTAGGATTCAAACCCAGGCAGTCTGGCTCCTAGGCCACACTTTTAGCCATGACACTGTACAGCTTCTCAGGAAACAAGCAGCAGGGATCTGACCTTGGTATGAAACCAAGAACTTCATTCTTCTCATAATGATGATGTGGACACAGTACTTTACAATTTAAAAAACATGTTAGAGTACCTACATTGCTCTCATGGTTGTGGTTTCACTTGACTCTCCAATTTCTCTGTGAATAAGACAGGACACCCTTATTGCCTCTTTGCCAATGAGAAACTAAGATCCAGAGAGGGAAAGTGACTTGTCCAATCAGTGAGCATTTACTGAGCACTTACTACATGCAAAATTCTTTATGCCCATTCTCACTGAATCAGCCACCATCCTGGGAGATAGGTGTTCATAGTAGCTGTGTTCCCATTTCACAGATGAGGAAACTGAGGCTCCAGGAAATGACCTTCCCGAGTCCTACAGCCCATGTGAGAGCTGGGACTCCATCCCAAGTCTTCCTGACTCAGTTACCTAGAGCTGATAACTCCTGGGCTCTGGGCTCCTCTAATGCTGTGGCTTCTGATTGTTTTTGTCTACGTTCTGGTCTTTTCCACCTCACCTCCAGCCTTAGAGTCGCTCTTGCCATCCTCAGTTCCTCCTTAATTCTCCCTAAGTGCCTGCTCCATTAAAGGTGCTTTCCGCCACAAGGTTTTTGGCTTAATTATATGGTGTTGTTCGTTGTACTTAATGGAGGATCTGATTAATCACCTTTTTATTTATCCAAAAGTCCACGATCTGCAGCCAGAATCTTCTGGGAGAGCCTGGTTTTTTATTTTGCTGGATTTTCTCCGCCAGGATGGTCTCCCCGTCCATCCCTATCCGAAGTGTTTTCTAAAGAGGACTCCCTCCTCCCAGGCTTCCACTGCCCCCTCCAGAGCCTGCTGGGAGTCTCGGTATTTGGGGCACGGGGCTGGGGGTACACCAGCAGTCTGGACGTGGGCACAGACGCAGAGGTAGAGCAGGCACCCCCACCTGACCATCCACCTCCAGCCCATCTTAGCCAGAGAGCACCAGGTCCATAGTGCCCAGCTGCCTCGTCCCTCTTGCAGAACCTCCCCGGGCCCCTAGGAGCTGGTTCGTGAGTTCAAACCCTGCTTCGGTCTCTGCACTGACAGGTGCCGAGGCTGCTTGGGATTCTGTCTCCCTCTCTCGGCTCCTCCCCCCTCAAAATAAATAAATATTAAAAAAATAGTAGTCAATATTTATAGAATGCTTACTACATGAGACACTTGATATACGTTATCTTCTTTAATTTTTGCAGTAGTTCCAGCAAGTGTGGGGACTGTTCTCCCCATTGTGCAGATGGGGAGACTAAGGCTCATATGGAAGATAAACCCAGGCACGCCCTCTGTCCCACTGTGTTAAACTGCCTCATTCATGGTTTTCCAGGTAGTGCACTGCAGTGGGTGGTGCTGGGGGCCAGAGCCAAGTCAGATGCCCCCTGCTCCCCTGCTGTGAACGGCCAGGAGGGCAAAACCCCCGAGGAGGTGGTGTTGAGGAAAGGCCTGAGCTGGTAGCTGCCAGCTTCTAATCCTCTTCCTGCCAGACCCCAGAAGTTGGGGCAGGACGGCCTCGTGGGAGGCAGGTAGCATAGTCGCCCCAGATCCAAGGGGCAGCTCTACTGGGCTCCTCGGAAGTTTCTGGGCCTGGAAGAGGGGCCGCCCAGCTGGCACAAAGCAAGGAGCTCCCGGAGTGGAGAATAGAGCTTGAAGAGGGTGGGGCGGGGACTGCAAGACCCTCACTGCTGTGCGTTAGGCACCCTTGTCCCCGTTGCATGTTCCATCCAAGAGGGGACGGTGTCAGAGTCACTGTCCTGAAGGCCCTTCTCTGCACGGCCCAGTGGCCTCCTGCTGTGGTGCCTGGGGGGTTGGACCAGATTGTGGATGGAGAGACAGACCCCCTGCCTTGGAGGGACCCTTTGATTTTAGACTGACCTTGGTATAACCCTGCGCTTCTAGGCTGGCTTTATGCAAATTTATGCAGATTTGTGCTAATTAGAGTGCCACCAGGCCTGTTCTAATGGAGTTGTGGACTCAGAGGTGTAGTGGGATGGATCTGCCCAGAAGGGGTCTGAGGAATCCCCCAGCTGGGAAGGGTCAGCTGTCGCTGGGATGAGGGGGTGGGGTTGCCATGGAGACAGAGACCAAGCCCCAGCGACCGCCTCCTGTGGGGGCCAACCAGGGCTGGCCCCAACCAGCCCTCCGAGACCATCCTGGGCCTCCCTTCAGCTCCAGGCTGGTCTCGGAGGGCTAATTACCCACAAGCGAGTGACCAGCTGCTGCCTCGCTCCCCCAGGCCCAGCTGAGGCCCAGGGCTGGGCCACAGCAGGAGGGCCGAAGGACAGACAGATGGCAGTCTGGAGCCTGGGGGGCTGGGAGGGAGCAGGACTGAGGGAGGGAGATTACTCCAGCAGGGCTCTACAGGGTGAGCTTCCCAACTGCCAGGGCATACAAACAGGCTTGGCAGCTGGGTCTCTGCCACGTGGTAGGGAAGCATGAGAGTTGGGACCCCAACAGACTGGCTGCAGGCCCAAGTCTTCTGTGTGTCCTTGGGCAAGTCCCTTGTCCTCTCTGGGCCTCCCAGGGGGTTAGGATTTAGAGACAGGAGTATGAGGGGTAATATACAGGAGGTGCTCAATAGATAATTCTACAATTCTGAAGGCCGTTGAGAGTTCTTCTGTCTTCTAATGGGGAAGGACACCCGCCTCATTTGGGCCCTCTTCCACTTTCCAGGCTCTCTGGGCTGGGGCAGGTGGCTGTGGTGTCAGTGCTGAGGAGGGAACAGGCTGGACTGTCATCCCATGAGGAAGGAGCTGGGTCTCCTACATTCGCCACTGACTTCTCAGCTGAGCCCACAAAAGGCACTGGAGAGCTGTTTGTAGAATGAATGAATCAGGGGCGCCTGGGTGGCTCAGTCGGTTAAGCGTCCGACTTTGGCTCACGTCATGTTCTCATGGTTTGTGGGTTCAAGCCCTGCGTCGGGCTCTGTGCTGACAGCTAGCTCAGAACCTGGAGCCTGCTTCAGATTCTGTGTCTCCCTCTCTCTCTGACCCTCCCCTGCTCATGCTGTCTCTCAGAAATAAATTTAAAAAAAATTTTTTTTTAATTATAAATAAAAGAATGAATGAATTAACAGATGTATTCAGCATAGCATCTGGCACTAATAGGAGATTAATAGATGTTAGCTGTGACATCACTGCCCGCTTTTGTTCCAGCAAGGCTCTGCCCCCACCTTGGATCCCCCTCTTCCTATGCCCCTCACTATCTCTGGAGAGATGTGTGGTGGGTGGGAAGAACAGTGAGCGTACAGAAAAGGACTTGAACCTGAACTCCACCACTCCCTGTCTGAGTGACTTTGGGAGACTCGGGACTGCTCTGAGCCTCCTCTGTACAAGGGGAACCTTCATGTCCCGGCGGCACCCCACGGTTACGGGGAGCCCTTGTGCCTTGGCTGGCTCAACCCGAGGCGAGATCTTACCGGGGCTTCCAGAACCAGCTTCTGGGGAAAAGGGGCCGTTAGGCCCTCAGCAGAGGTCACAGAACCCCAAGGCCAGGCCCCCTGCCCACAGGCAGGCTGCAGCATCACCAAGCCTAGACAGAAGTTTGGAGCTATGGAGACCCCCACTGTCCGGATGAGAACACTGAGGCCCAGAGGAGGACACTTGCCCGGGACCCCACAGCACATTCACATCAGAGAAGGAGACCTCAGATCCCTCTGAGCCATTTCACTGCTTTTTCACGTGAATCAACACTGAAAGACGTCTGTTCTTAATGTTGTTGAAAAATAGACCTTTGTTGTAAAAATTCCAAGAGACAGACGTATTTCTAAGTAAAAGTGTAAGGCTCCCCATCTCCCCATCCCGGCTCCCTGGAGGGAAGTTCTCCTAACCGTTTGTTGTGTGTGTCTCCCCAGCTCTCGATGCTGCATTTACAATCAAACACGGTTCACGTCTTTTTTATTTTTATTTTTTGGCTCTTTTTTAAAAAAAAAAAATAAAGGGAATCCTATTACTCTGCAGCTCGGTTCTTTTTTTTCTTTTCACTTAACAGTGATAACCTTGGCCATTTTCCAGCAACAATCAGACTGGGACAGAGAGGCAGAAGGGGCCACAGGAGCCCAGGAAGAGATAGGGAGCGTGTGCGCGTGCGCGCACGTGTGTGTGTGTGTGTGTGTGTGTGTGTGTGTGTGTGTGTGTGTGTGTGTGTTGGGGGTAGGAAGGAGTCCCCAAGGCCACTACACACTGGGGAACCTGGCAGTGAAGCCCCCATCATCAGCTCCCAGAGGACTGTGGGATTTGTCTACAGACTTGAGCTCCCCGAGGAGAGGGCCACGCCAGCTTGTTCAGCACCAGATACTCTGCACACGGCCTGGCGCATAATACGTGCTCAAGAAATATTTGTCCGATCAACTGAGTCCCTGCTAGGCCAGTTTGTCCCTGACCCTGCCAGAGGCTTTCTGAGCTCTGTGACCATTGCAGCGCATGTGCAAAGGGCAAATAGAGACAGCTCCGGGGAGTGGGAAGACCTTCCTCTCGCTCAACTCACGGCTGCCAGTTGGCTCACCTCCCTAATGAGGGGGCTGGGCTGGTGGATCTCCAGGGGTCCTCTGTCTGGCTTCAGTCCCACTCCCTCATTTCACGGATGAGGGGCTGAGTCGAGTTTAATTTTGTCAGCTGCCTCAGAAATCCATTGGGAAAAGGGGGGCTTGATTTCGGGGATGCAGCAAAGGCTGTTTGCCGTATACAGGGCACCAGCCGCGTGCCAGGCGCTGGGCTGAGAGCTTTCCATGCAGTGTCTGAATCTCGGGGACATTTTCCCAGGCCCCGGCTCAGAGAGGGAGAGTAACTTGCCCAAAGTCACACAGTGAACCGGACTGACTAGGGACAGAATCAGGCTTGCTGGACCCCAAATGGGGAGCTCTTCACACCTCAGTCTCCTGTGAGCTAAATTCAGTAACAGTACCAGGCTGGACCCAACCATTCTTCAGAAACTTCAGGGACCCCTCCCTCAGATGGCCTGACTCCCGTGTCCCCCGGCAATATGGCTGGAATTTCGGCCAGGAAAGTAGTTGACTTGCAGAACTGGCGGGCAAGGGCTTGGGCAGAGGGGCTTGTGATGGGTTCTGGGCTGGAGCCCAGCCCCGTCCGCCTTCTCTCCCCCAGCCAGCTTCTTGGGGCTGAGGTAGGCCTATCTGCATTCTTCATCCCTTGCCCCCCATCCCCACCCCCCACCTGGTGTTGGGCTCCTGGGGTTGGCGTCTAGACAGACAAGAGCATCCTACTGAGAACAGAGGCAGCCCTGACTCGGGGCTGAAGGTTCCCATGGCAACCGCATCCCCCTCAGCTGGCAGCTACCCGATAAATAAATAATTGGGTGGGGGTGGGGGAGCTAAGGGCAGGGGGAGGGGCAGCAGGGGAGCCCCGTGGTGGCTCCGCTTGGGAAAGGGGAGGGTGGGTTAGGCTGGAGGCAGGTTGGGGTGGGGCGTGGGGGGTGGCTGCGCAGGGTGGGGAGGGGAGCTGGTAGTCTTGTAAAGGCCGGGTGGGAAAAAGTAGCCAGATGGGAGATTCAGAGGAGCAGGAGGGGGACCAGGACCTGAAGTTTAGCTTTCCGGCTTTCGCAGCTGGACACACCGTGGGACCCAAACACTGGAAATGGACCAGTTTGGGAGCATATTAAGTTCATTCGTTAAGTCCAGGTTGGGCGTATTAAGTTCATCCAATGAGTAGTCATTTAGAAAAGGGCTGGAAGCTGAGACATGGGCAGGTAGCCCCTGAAACTCGGGTGGGCGTGGGGCTGGCTTGGACAAGGGGAGCATAAAGAGAGCCCAGGAAATGGCCTAAATGTTTGGACGTTTAGGGCCCCGGCTACGGGGGAGGATGAGCTGCACTGGAATCAGGAGTGGCCAGAAAGGGTGGAGAACCAGCTTGACCTCTGCGCTTGCCCCGTGCCAGGCTCGGCTCCTACCACCGGAAATGCAGCCGTGAGCAGGAGGCAGAAATCCCTGCTTCTATGGGGTTTACTTCTAATGCAGGAGCCAGACCTTAAAAGGGAGTGGATAGGACGTTGGTCTGTGATACGTGCATTGGAAAAAGTAAAGCGAGGGGCAGGCAGGGAATTCTGCAGCCAGAATATGATTTTAAATAATACTAAAAAGAAAAAGAAAGAAAAATGGGCTGCCCGCCTGGTTCAGTTACTAGAGCAGGCAACTCTTGAATTCAGAGTTCGTGAGTTTCAAGCCCCACGTTGGGCATAGTGTTCACAAATTAAATAATAAATAAATAAATAAATAAATAAACCTGAACCTCTTCACAACTGTGAATTACACCCATTCTGTCCGTGAGGAAACTGAGGTGCAGCGAGGCATCAGGATTCGAACCCAGCTCCTAGCCACCGAAGCAAACTGTAGTGTGCAAGCAGGCCAAGGAGCGAGTGCAGGGAGGGCGTGGAGCCCCTTAGTCTGGCCATGAGAGCATTGAGATAGAGGAGGGATTAGTTGGAGGACAATGAAGGGCCTTTTTTCTATCTTTCTTTCTTTTTTTTTTTTTTAGCTTTTATTCATTTCTGAGAGACAAAGTGTGAGCAGAGAGAGAGGGAGACACAGAATCCGAAGCAGGCTCCAGGCTCTGAGCCATCAGCACAGAGCCCGATGCGGGGCTCGAACCCACGAGTTGTGAGATCTGACCTGAGCCCAAGTCGGCCGCTTAACCGACTGAGCCACCCAAGTGCCCCTCTTTCATTTTTTTTTTAATACACGTGGCTTGAGTGTGTCTAGGAGGCAGTAGGAAGGGTCCCGGGCAGAGCAAGAAGCTGAGATTACAGGCAAGAAGAGGGTGGTGGGAGCTCCTGAGACAACAGGCCACAGTGACAGGGTCCAGAGTGCAGTAGGAGACAGGGGGAGACGGAGGCCAGGTCCTCTGAGAGCGAGGCTGGGCAGGGGCAGGGCAGGAGGGTTGAGGACAGTGAGAAGATCTGAGATCGTCAGTGGGGAAAGTAAGTTCCCTAGAGAAGCCTAGGCGGGTCCTGGTGCGGCCGGGGGTCTCTCGAAGCTGATGACGACAGGGTCTGTCTGTCTGTCATGCGCCTCGTCTGCCTAGGGAGTGACTTTCTCTAGCAGCGCTTGGCTGCTTTGCAGGCGGTGAGAACACTGTGAATCGGGTTTATGCAGGTGTGCGCCTGACAGGTGTGATGGAAAGGCAGAGGCCATGGGAGTCTGGGTTATGGCCGAAGCTCATGTAGAAGGGAGGGAGCATCATGAGGTTCCAGCAAGCCAGGCTGGGGTGTGAGTGAGGAGCTGGGCGATGGAAGGGGCGGAGGGTGAGGGGCAGGGGACCTGATGCACTGGACGCAGCCCGTCACTGTCACAGGTGCTGGGAAGCAGGCTGGAGTGGTCCAGCGGGGGCTGTCGAATTGGTGACTTTGGAGGCGGGCCATTCTGGTGATGCCCCAGTCCACGTGGTGGCCGTGTGGGAGAAGGGCTGGAGGGAAAGGTCACAGGCGAGGTGTTTGAGAGATGGGAAGTCCAGGTGCTGGAGGGGGTGGTCCCCGATGTCCAAGGCAACTGGGATGACGCAGGGGTAAAACTCGTTTTCGGGATCCAGTGGGTGACGAGGTCAGCAGTAGAGGAAGTGGCATAGCCTTAGGGCTCCCGGGACACGGGGTGGTCAAGCTCTGCAATCAACTTAGGGACCCCAGAGGATCCTCCCCCACCTTTGGGCCCAAGGAACATGGGATGTGAGAAGAGAAACGGTCGCTGGGAAGAGCACAGGGAAACAGCATCATTGGGTGGAAAACGTAGAGGAGGGGGGACCCCTCAGGGAAGGAGCTGAGGCTTTAGGACACAAGCTGGTTTGGAAGGACTCGTGAAAGGGGTGAGGATGGAGGAGGGCTGGGTCGGGGGAGCAGCCCGGGGCCCTGAGGAGACGAGGGTGGAGAGGACTGAGGGGCAGGCGCTTGGGTCTTGACCGATGCAGACAGGGTCTGGGTGACCTGTTCTCATCTGTCACTCTGGGATGGTCAGGGCTCTCATCTTGCTTACTTGGCGTCCTGTGTGGCTGGGGAGTTGGCAGGCCCAGACACCACAGGGAGTACTCCAACCTTCCAACCTCGTCTAGGACATGATCTCACGGTTTGTAAGTTCGAGCCCTGCATCAGGCTCTGTGCTGACAGCTCAGAGCCTGGAGCCTGCTTCAGATTCTGTGTCTCCCTCTCTCTCTGCTCCTCCCCTGCTTGCGCTCTCTCTCTCTCTCTCTCTCTCCCTCAAAAATAAATAAACATTAAAAAAAAAAAACGAAAACAGTCGATGGGGGTGGTGGCCAGCCTCCCTCTGCTGGAGATCGGGAAAGAGGCTGCATCAGTGGCCGACAGGAGCTTCCATCCTGGTCCTGACCCACCTTGGAGAGACTCAAGACCTGGTTTATGAGCTGACCAGGTTAAAAAAAAAACAAAAAAACCAAAGTCACTTTTTCTCTCAGTATACGTGGACTTGAAACTTCTGCAGAGGAGTAGATTGCCCTCATCTCCACACTCTTCCTCCCCTGAGAATAAAAAGACACACCGAAGCCAGTGGCATTTACAGTCACTGCAGCCCTCAGATTATTGTTCTAAGCTGCTGCACGCAAGTGGGGAAGATATTCCCTCTATTTGCTCTTTATTTGTTAATTAGCCGCATATCACAGCTGGACACGCAAAAGTTCTGGAATATTTGATTTGGTTTCTTAATAAAAAGTAATACCTTTAGAATTGAGATTATTTATGAGACAAGGAATCTCAGTTAAAAACTATATATGGAGGGACACCTGGCTGGCTCAGTCAGTGGGGCATGCAGCTCTTGATCTTGGGGTTGTGAGTTTGAGCCCCTCTGTTAGGTGTAGAGATTACTTAAAACTAGGAGGTTCAGGGACGCCTGGGTGGTGAAGTCAGTTGTATGTCAGACTTTGGCTCAGGTCATGATCTCATAGTTTGTGAGTTCGAGCCCTACACTGGGCTCCCTGCTGTCAGCCCAGAGCCTGCTTTGGATCCTCGGTCCCCCTCTTTCTCTGCCCCTCCCCTGCTCACGCTCCCTCTCTCAAAAATAAACAGTAAAAATCAAGTTTAGGGGCGCCTGGATGGCTCAGTCAGTTAAGTCTCTGACTCTTGATTTCAGCTCAGGTCATGATCTCATGGTTCATGAGATCAAGTCCTGTGTTGGGCTCTGTGCTGACAACGTGGACCCTGCAGGGGATTCTCTCTCTCTCCCTCTCTCTGCCCCTCCCCTGCTCGTGCTCTCTCTCTTTCTCTCTCAAAATTTAAAAAAAGTTTAAAAAAATTAAAAATATATATGTACGTGGATTTATTTTTTTTTTTCAGTATTTATTTATTTTTGAGAAAGAGCGTGTGAACATGGGAGGGACCAAGGTGGGGGGTACAGAGGATCCAAAGAGGGCTCTGCACTGACAGCAGCGAGCCGGATGCGGGGCTCAAACTCACGAACTGAGCTATGAGATCATGACCTGAGTCGAGGTCGGGTACTCAACCAACTGTGCCTCCCAAGCACCCCTAGAGATGATTGATGGATTTAAATCTCATCTCCGCACTTACTCCTAGAGAGGAGGCCCACTGACGACACTGGTTTGTGACTGTCAGCGCCTTCCCCATGAGACTCTTGAGTTCTGGGACCACCGCCCCCTTCTGCATCCCAGCACCAGCACGGGGCCTGACGCAGACCACATGTGCTGCAAATAAGTAGATGGTGGCCCCTGGACGGATGAGGGCAGGTCTGGCATCAGAAGGATGGATCCACGGATGCGGATGGAGGCGATGGCAGGAGGCTGCAGCGATGGCTGACGGCTCCCAGACTGGCCAGGGCTCCACGTTCAGGGGGAAGAGCCATCCGTTTGGGCCGGTCAGGGAGCTCTTCGTAGAAAAGGAAGGAACTGTGCTGTACTTTGAAGACCAAGGAGGATCTGCATATGAGAAAGGGAGAAATAGGGGCGCCTGGGTGGCTCAGTCAGTTAAGCATCCGACTTCGGCTCAGGTCATGATCTCATGGTTCATGGGTTCAAGCCCCGCATCGGGCTCTGTGCTGACAGCTCAGAGCTGGAGCCTGCTTCGGATTCTGTGTCTCCAGTCTCCCTCTCTCTGCCTGCCTGCCTCTCTCTCTCTCAAAATAAATGTTAAAAATTAAAAAAAGGGGGGGAAGGGGAATGAAGGCGGGACTTAAACCATTATTTCAGCCACTTGGGGGCAGGAGCTGCTGGGGATAAAGGCTTGTGCGCTAGCTCCCAGCAGGCCTTCAGAGCCCAACTAAGAAGCTTCCAGCATTGACTCTTCTAATTAGCCACCACTCACAAAATCTAGTTGTCTGTTAGTGTATGCAATGTCTCCATACCCAACAAGGTCTTCAGGGAAGGATTGTCTTCCCTGTTTATAGTTGAAGAAATTGGCTCAGAGAGGGAAAGTAACTGGCCCAGTGCCCCACAGAGCTACAGCTTGAACCCACCTTTTAGAGACTTCAGAGCTTTTTGTGCTAACTGTCCCACTGCTTACTCTGTCACTGAGGTCCCCAAGAACCAAGAGGGCTTCGAACAAGCGCCAGTGTCGGGGCAGGGGATGTCCCGTTTTAGGTAAGTGTATCCAGGCGAGATGTCTCCCCAGCTCCACAGTGAGCCTGGGCAAGTCTGTCTCAGCCACCTCCTCTGTCCTCTGATGGCAGCCTCTTTGCCAGGGCCAGATGCCAGCAGAGTTGGGAGCCTCATGGGGACCCCAAACCACCAGGGCTCTCCCAGGCCCGGTAGAGTCCGGGTGGAAAGGAGGAAGAATGGAAATGAGGGAGGATCTTTTGGGAACAGGGAGCAGTCTGGGGAGTTTGTCTCCCAAGGTCAGCAGACCATTGGAGTCAACAGACCTCTAAGAGCCCTTAGAGGTCATGTAGTCCAGTGGCCTCTTATGCATGGAAGAAGGAGCCTGAGACCCAGGGGGGAGCGTGGCCTGCCCAGAGTCACCCGGGAGTCTGTCAGACTGTCAACCAGAACCCACGCCTCTTCCCTTCCAGGCCAATGCCAATGGGCAAGGTGAGGGGCTGCTTGCCAAGCTGGGACAGGTGGCAGAGAGAAGCAGAATGACTGCCTGGCTCTGCCTCCTACCTGCTGTGTGACCTTGGGCAAGTCACTTCTCTTCTCTGAGCCTCATGGTCTCTTTCTTCAGAATGAGGTAATGATCTCATTCAGCTGTGCTTTTCTGCCAAGGAGTATCCATAAGAGATGCACTTGGAAAGCTCTTTCCAATCTGCGGGGCCCCGGGAGAGGAGTCACCAACAAGAGGCAGGCTGGTGCCAGCTGGGTGGGGGCCAGCATTGGGTCCACGGCCTCCTGGGTGTCTGCCCGAGCACTGCCATCTGTGTGATGGCATCAGCTCCACCTCCTCCTGCCTGCCTGCCAGGAGAAAGGCTTCTAGGATCTTCTCAATCACAACCTTCCCCGTCCCTTCCCAGCCAGATCCACCCCCTCCCCTTCTTTTTTAGGTCAGGGCTTGTGGTCACAAGGGACAGAAATCCCAAGTGCAGGGAGGGAGAATTCGTTTTTGGCATGGCCAGATCCTCAGACCTGCATTGATGTCACCTAGACACTCACCTCGGTTGTTCACTCTGCTTCCCTCTCTGCCCCTTAGCTTTGGGTCTCAAGCAGGCTGTCCCTGTGAGATGGCAGAGATGGCCACCAACAGCTCTGAGTGACCCGATGCTCATTCAGATACCCTGGCAGATAGAGGGCATCTCTGTCCTGATTACTCCAGCAATCATTCACGGTGACCCACAGGGGATCCCTGTGTGCCGATTATTTGGTTAGGACTGGGTCCTGAGCCTTCCCCTGAAATAAGAGGTGGGCTGTCCCCACCCATGCCACATGAACTAAGGGTTGGGAGGTGATACCCAAAACAAAGAGATGGATCTATCCCCAGAAAAAGATGTATTGAACAATCAATAACAATGGATATCCCTGGCACCTTTGTTCTTTTTTTTTTAAAGTTTATTTATTTATTTTGAGAGAGAGAGAGATTGCACGTGAGAGTGAGCAAGCATAGCCAGGGGAGGAACAGAGAGAGAGGCAGAGAGAAAAAATCCCAACCAGGCTCTGTCCTGTCAGCGCAGAGCCTGATGCAGGGCTCGAACTCATGAACTGTGAGATCATGACCTGAGCTGAAATCAAGAGTCAGACACTTAACTGACTGAGCCACCAGAGCACCCCGGCACCTGAGTCCTTAAGTGCATTAGCTGCAAGGTTGAACAAGGGGCTACTGGAAAAGGGGGTATTGATTGGGTCCTATATCAGTTAGCTTTTGCTGGGTAACAAATCATTCCGTAACAGCAGTTTAAAACAACCTTTTTATTGAGCTCCTGATTCAGCGGGTCATCTGGGAGATCTTTCTGGTCTGGGTACATGTTTTAGGTGGGTTGGCTAGCATTGGCATGATCTAGAAGGGCCTCACTCACATGCCTGAAGGTTGATTGGCTGTCAGCTAAGGTGCCTCGGTTCCCCTCTCCTGCTCCAGGCAGGCACCCGGGCTCTTCTGCATGGTGTTCTCTGTGTTACAAGTGTAGCAAGTGGGCAAACTCCAGCACAGAAGCATTTTTTTGAATCTTCACTTGCTTGTTAAAGTCCCATTGGGCAAAGCAAGTCACATGACCATGCAGCATTCGTGCGGGAGTGCACTGTCAAGGAGCATGGAAACGTGGAGAGAAAACACTTGAGGTCAATTTTGCAACCCATGACAGCTCCCTTGGGAAGGAGAGTAAAAATATATATATTTATATATCCCTTTCTCTGCAGCCCATGGATCTCCAGACCAGGGCAACCTCCAGACAGGAGTCCTTGGAAGAAGGGACTCCTAGCCCCTCAGGGCTACGGCTCAGCCCTTGGCCAGAGCAGAGGGGTGGGGAGCAGCCTGGATCCTAACTCCACCTGCTCAGAGCCCCCCACAGGGCAGGGGCAGGTACTAGTGGGGAGAGCCTCTTGGCCCTGAAGGTGTTCTGAACTGGGCTCCTTTCTCCCGTTAGCCCTCCCCAAAGTAACCATCCGGGCTCAGTCTCAGTTGGCCCCCCACACACTTGACCCTGCTTCCCCATATCCTCATGGTGTCGTGGAGTTAGGAGGAGTCGAAGATCTGGGTACAGTCAGGTCGTGGTGCCCTGGCACCACGGTAAGGGGTGTCACTTGCCCCACGAGGTCAAGGAGGAATGCCTTCCCTTCCCTTCCCTTCAGTCCCTGGCCTTCACTTGCCGCTGGTGGACGTGGCCTCAGCCTTCTCTCTCCCACAGGTGGCTGCATTGGAGCGGCAGATCTTTGACTTCCTGGGCTATCAGTGGGCTCCTATCTTAGCCAACTTCCTGCACATCATGGCAGTCATCTTGGGCATCTTCGGCACCGTGCAGTACCGCTCCCGGTACCTCATTCTGGTATGGCTCTCTTGCCCCTCCCACCCCCACCCCCCACCCCTCCAGCCAGAACTGCCTCCTATCCCGGACACCCAGACCCCCTGCTCTGTCTTAGCGCCAGCCCGGCTGGTGGTACGGATGCCCCGTTAACCAATGGTTCTTTGCTCAGCAGAGAGACAAGATCGGTATTCTCCCTAAAGAATTTCCTAGGGAAAACTCCAAATATTAACAAGATATATCATTTAGTGAGTGCCTAGTGTATGCCAAGCACAGTGCTAATCGTTTCTCAGGTTTGGCTTATCCTTACAACAGCCCTGCAAGGTACAGCTTGCCAGCTCCATTTTACAGATGAGGAAGTGAGGCTCAGAAAGGTTCCAAGGCTTCTTGAGGTCACACAGCTAATTAGGGGGCAGGGTCAGAGCATCAGATCCAGGGTGGACGCTCTTGTCACATCTCCATGCTGCCTCCGGAAGCCAGCGGAGGGACAGACTTCATCTTGTTTAGTTTCTCAGGTTGCTTTAGAGAGACCTGCCCTTTGCTGTTCATGAGGAATATGGTCTAGAGCCGCTAGTGTGGCTCTGAGGTCAGTGTCCCCTGTGCTCCGATCCCAGGAGTGGATTATGTCCCTGGCTCCCTCCTCCTACGTCCCCTTTCCAAGCCCTGGTCCTTGATGGTCTCTGTCAAGCTCCCGTTTTCAGGTGGGCTCACCCTTCTCCCCTGCTCTTACGCAGTGGCCCATTCACCCACCTCTTTTGAGGGAAAAGGCTTTTGAGTAGGTTTATTACATAAATGCTTGATACCTGTGATACCAGTGCCATGCTCTGGCTCATTCTTGGGTTTCCCCCCCGTCCCGCAGGCTGAGCTCCCAGAGGCCAGGTGATCAGGGCCCTCTCAAAGCTGTGTCACCTGCGGTGGGAGACTGCTTCTCTCTGGCTCTCAGGAAAGCTCCGGGCACCACTCTAAGCATCACTTTCTGCCGTGTGGCAGCACAGATCGCATAGGACTTGGGTGGAAATATCCAGATCCTCTCCAGAGCCAGGCTGCATCTGCTGTTCTCTGCAGAACGTGTCGGATTAGCTGCCAGAGGACTGGAGTTTGAGTGGCGGCCCTATCTCTTCCTAGTTGTGTGATCTTGGAAAACTTAAACTTCCTCTCCAGGGCTGACATTAGTTATCTTTAAAGAAAGGATGGCGCCTTCCATGCAGGGCTGTTGTTGTAAGGACTGGATGGATATGAAAACAACTTGTAAACAATAAAGTGCTAAGTGAGAGATCATTATCCTTTCCCCCTGCAAAGGTCCCCACAGTCTGTGAGCTCCCTCTACCTTGACACACCCCCTCCCCACTTGCCCAGGCCCCGCCCTGATCCCGCCTCTCCTTTCCCCAGTATGCAGCCTGGCTGGTGCTCTGGGTTGGCTGGAATGCATTTATCATCTGCTTCTACCTGGAGGTTGGACAGCTGTCCCAGGTAAGCCTCGGGCTTGGCAGTGCCAGAGGGCAGAGCCTGACCTTTCCTGTCCCCTCTACCCAAGGGCTCCAAGTTAGGCGTGGGCCTGGGGCATCATTTCTGGAAGAGACTTCGCTCTACGCACCCAAATAATCTGCTCCCTGCACCTGCTGGAAACAAACGATGGTCTGAAGGGCCATCTGCATGAAGATGGGCTGGAGTCCTGGTTGACCCCAAGCTCAGTAGAAACCAACCACACGTAATGCCCCTGAAAACTGCTCTTAGGCCCCGCAGGTGTTTGGTGCAAGGGAGACAAAAATGCCATGCACTTTGTACTGCTAAGGCAACAAAGATTTGGGTCCAGTTCTTTTTTTTTTTTTTTTAGTTTTTTTTTAATGTTTATTTATTTATTTTTTTTAATATTTTTATTTATTTCTAGGAGACAGAGAGGGAGACAGCATGGGCAGGGGAGGGTCAGAGAGAGAGGGAGTGACAGACCGAAACAGGCTCCAGGCTCTGAGCTGGCAGTCAGCACAGAGCCCGGCGCGGGGCTCGAACCCACAAACCACGAGATCATGACCTAAGCAAAAGTCGGACGCTTAACCGACTAAGCCACCCAGGCACCCCTTTAATGTTTATTTTTGAGAGAGAGACAAAGTGTGAGTGCCGGGGGTGGGGGCAGAGAGAGAGGGAGAGACACAGAGAATCTGAAGCAGGCTCCAGGCTCCGAGCTGTCAGCACAGAGCCCAGTGTGGAGCTCTAACTCACAGACCATGAGATCATGACCTGAGCTGAAGTTGGCGCTTGACTGACTGAATCACCCAAGCACCCTGGGTCCAGTTCTTTTTTGCTTTTGTTTTTGTTTTAAGGTCTTATTTTTAAGTAATCTCTTCACCCAACCTGGGGCTTGAACCCCCGATCCCAAGATCAAGTCAGATGTTCCACCGACTGAGCCAGCAAGGCGCCCCGATTTGAGTCCCGTTCTGATCAATATTGTCAGAAGGGAAAGAGACAAAGCAGACTTTGTGGGGAGAATTGAGTGGACCAAGTGCCAGGGCAGAACCACTGAAGAAAGTGGAAGTTCTTAGCTTGTAGAAGAGCAAGCCTAGTGGGCACAACTTCAGTTTTTAGACGTAAAGAAGGCAAAATATATGAATGGGAACACTGGCTTCGTAGTTCTGCTGGATTTAAATCCCAGCTCCAACATTTCCAGGTGGTGTGACCCTGGGCTTGCCTTCTCTGAGCTTCAGTTTTCCTGTCCAATGAGTGCAGATAGGTACTTCATGGGGCTGCTGAGGGAATGAAATGAGAGGACACATCTCAGTGCTTGGCACCTGCTCAGCCTTTGGCGAATATTTGTTAACAGGCTGCACGAGTGAATGGATGGATAAACACAGAGACGCCGTGGGCGAGAACCTCTGGTCTAAGCCAGGCACTTCTCCATCTCAGATGGGCAGACCGAGAACTAAAGAGAGGAAACGTTTGCCCAGGGTCACACACACAGAGCATTGGAGAGGCTGAATGGGCTGTGAAGGGGTCTGTGTTGAGAATTTCACCCAGGGCTGGAAAATTGGACTCAGTCACTGTTAATGTCCCTTCCATCCCTGACATTTTGGGGCGTCTGTGGGTCAGCGCCAGCCCCTTCCATAGCTGAGGGAAGCGTGAGACCTGCATAGTCATCCAGCGCCACCTACTGGCCAAATATAGATGTGCAGAAACACACCTCCTCCAGACCCTTCAAATCAAGCCAGGCTTCAACAGTCCGGGTGTGAAAGTGCTTTAGAGAAAGTTCCCTGGGGAAAGTTTCCTGGGGAAAATTCGCGGCTCCCCGTGGCCCCAGCTCAGTATCCTAGGCCCCTCTGCCCCTAGGACCGGGACTTCATCATGACCTTCAACACGTCCCTGCACCGCTCCTGGTGGATGGAGAATGGCCCAGGCTGTCTGGTGACACCTGTCCTGAACTCCCGCCTGGCCCTGGAAGACCACCATGTCATCTCTGTCACTGGCTGCCTGCTTGACTATCCCTACATTGAAGCACTCAGCAGTGCTCTGCAGATCTTCCTGGCTGTGAGTCCTCCTGGCCCCCTGGCCCCCACACTCCCAGAGGTGGAGTCCACCCCAACCCGTTTGTTTAGCTCTCGTTAAGAAGGGAAGAACCTAGATCTCCCAGCCTGCCTGTGCTTCTGTCTGGCTCTGTCTCCATATCTCGTACCTCCTCCCTTCACCCCTGCCCCAACCAGGAGTGAGCAGGTTTAATGAATAGGATGAGTGATCAGACTGCGAGTCACCCAGTCTCCAGTGTATCTGCTGTGTGACCTTGGATGACCACATCAAGCGCATAAGAGCTGTGAGAGTGGACCCAAGACAGTAATAGTTCCTAGTCTTGCCCTCCAGGCTCCACATGCCCAAAGCCATATAATCCTCTTTCCTCTTAACAAGTCAGTAAAGTATTGCCCAGGTCCAGCTGGGGAAACTGAGGCTCAAAGAGGTAAAACAATTACTTGTCCAAAGTCCACTCGCAGAATGGAGAATGGAACCAGGTATGTTTGACCGGAAGACCCAATCATTTAACTGGAAGTTGTCATGGGTTGGCCTTCATCCTAGCACACCCTGCCCCTCCAGTCGGACGAGGCCTGGCCAGGCGGAGGGTGGAGGAAGAGCTTCTGTCTTCTTTCCTTCCGCCCCCAGCTGTTCGGCTTTGTGTTCGCCTGCTACGTGAGCAAAGTGTTCCTGGAAGAGGAGGACAGCTGTGAGTGCCCAGCCCCTCAGGAATGGGGAAGCCCAGCAGCACACACACCCACCCCCCAAACCCCATGCCTTCAGCACCCTGGACAGCGCCCCAAGCACCCTCGAGGGAGGGAGCGCTGGGTTGGCCAACTGGCCCCTCCTGGTGGGGAAGAAGAGGCAGCAGGGGTAGTCGGGGTCTACGTAGCGCATTTTGAGCTGTGACCTAGACTTCCAGGTGTCCAGTCCACGGTTCCAGCACTGCTCTCTACCCACCCCTCTTAGGTTCTGCCCCTCGGAGGAGCTCCATGAGGCTCACCCCTACCAAACACCGCCCATGCCCAGTCTCAGGCCCCATTAGCACCCCCCATCTCCGAGGTCTTGCCCCCTTAAGAGCCTCAAGCCCTGCTCCCTTAAAGGACGGCCTCCCCCCCGCCCCCCTCCCCGCCCCCCTCTCCCCCGCCCCGCCCCCCCGCCCCCCCGCCCCTCAGGCTCTCTGTTAACTTAGGGCTTTGGCCACTCTGGCCGAGCTTCTCCATGTCCTCTTCCCCATAGGCCCACCTACTGGGACCTGGCAGCAAGGTCTGGCCCTAAGAGCATGGGATCAAACCCTCAGATTCTTCCGTTTCAGGACCCAGCCTCCCATAACTCGCATCCCACAGGCCCATCATCCCTAACTATGCGCTACCTCCCCTTCCACAGTTGACTTCATCGGTGGCTTTGACTCCTACGGATACCAGGCGCCCCAGAAGACGTCGCATTTACAACTGCAGCCTCTGTACACGTGGGTCATGGCGCCGTGTGGGGTGGGGTGGAGGGACCGGGGCGTTGCTTGGGGTCGGGGGGAAGAAGGGCAGAGAGGTCAGCCGGATCTCTCTGCCCCCATACTGTCGGGGTCCGCTTTCCTAACCTGCCTTTGTTGTCTGCAGGTCCGGGTAGCTTCTGTGGCCCTCCCACCCGGGCGCCCCGTGCTTCCTGGCTAGACTGAAGCTGCGGCCGCCTGCTCTGGCCGAAATGGCAGGCGCGCCCCCTGGCGGCTAGCGGACTGACTGCAGCCTGCGCTGGCTGGGTCCGCCGTGGACATGGACTTGGCTCTCCGCAGCCCGACTCCAAGGGTTGGGCGGGCCGGGCGGGGGAGGGGAATCGCGGGGTTTGTATTTTTTTTATCTCAGCCTTGGTGTGCGCCGGGGCCTCCCTCCCTTCTCCATACTCTTCCTTTCCAAACCCTTCACCCAACTTCCAGTCCCCTGTCCAGAGAGAAATGGCATTCACCCCATCTTACCACACTCACTCACCAGCCCTGGGGAGAGTTCCTGCACCTAGAAACAGGAGTCCTGCGTTCCAATTGCAGCGTCACTGACTCTGTGACATCTGGCAAGGCCCTTGGCCTCTCTGGGCCTCAGTTTCCCTCAAATCATTAAAAGAATCTCTTAGCAGATGAAACTCGTTCTAGCCTTTTCATTTGACTCTTAAATCCCTGGGCTAGGCTGGGATTATAATTCCCATTTTGCAGATATGGAAACTGAGGCCTGGAGAGCTGAAGCGTTTGCTTGAGGCCACACAGCTAGGCTTTGGGTGGAGGTGGGCCTTGAACACGGTGTACTTTTCTGGAGTTTCAGGCTCCAAAACCCTAGATCTGGTCTCTGAATTCATTTCCAAGCCCCCCTCCATCTGGGACACTCTAGAACCCACATGATCTATACACTCACACTCACACCACCACCACCATTTGCCAAGGTCTCTTTTGAAGCAATATACCTGTTCTCCTCTTGGGAACCAGATGAACAGAGCCTAGAGCCCTGAACTCAGCCTGACCCACAGGGAAGCCCTCCTAGACTTGGCCCCTGCCCACCTTTGGCAGACCTTTCAAGCTCTTTCCAGTAAGAGGGGCGGCCATACCTCCACCACCCATCCCCTTCCAGGTCCTTGAGGCCGGGTTCTGCTGCAGCCATGATCCCTACCTCTTCAGCAACCCCACCAACCCCTGATGGTCCCCTCCGCCTCCCAGTTGGAAGCCCTGTGCTTCTGGAATGGAAGAGGGCTGCTCAGTGTTGCCCAGTCACCAGTTTTCAAAGATCACCAGCGTTTGTGACCGCTCCAGTGTCCAGGAGAACATCTAACAAGCCCAGGAGTTCTGAAGAGGCAGACTGGGGGGGTGGGTCATGGTGTGGGGTCGGACGGGCCAGCACCCTTGAGGGCAAACAGCGATGAGAGCTCTTTCTCCCCATCTCCTTCCACAGACACCCCTGAGGACCTTGGCTCCTGTGTACCAGCTGGGAGTCCAAGGGCAGCAGGATCAGGCCTTGGCGCCCAGTTTGTGAAACAGGAGCGGTCCTGGGTTAGGAAAGAGGGCATGGGAGACTTGGAGGGAAACACAGATGGTTTGTACACCTGAGCCCATCCATGGCGACCGCTCCATCCCTTGCCTCCACCGTCTTATCTAGCATTCCCTGCTGTCTGAGGCCAAAATATGCTGAGCTAGGACCCCACCCCACCGTCCCATCTGCAGTGCTGTGTCAAGGAGCCAGACTCAGGAGTTCCTCCGGTTCCCCCAGGCACTGAGGTCCCAGGTGGTCTGCCTCAGTGGCTGTGCGGAAGGCCCAAGGAGGGGACAGCTCAAGGAGGGGACAGCTCGCATCGGACCCTACCTCCAGGCCAGCTCCTGCCTCCAGCCCCCTCCTCCGCCCCCACACACCCAGCCTCCTTTCTCCTCCACGGGTTTAGCCTCTGGTGCTTCGAAGCCTTTTGTTTTTATAATATAGATTTTGCAAGGGGACCAAGTTTTTTTCTAACTGGGACCTTGCAAGGCAGGGAGTGCACCCCTGGTTTATGTACAGGTGGGTTGAATAAAGGTGGTGATTTCTTCTCTATCTTCCTGTCCTCCTGCCCTGGGAGTCGGCAGCTTCCCTGCTTAAAGGGGAACAGGGGCTGGGAGTCAAGGTCACTGTCATTATCATTCCTGCCCCCCCCTTCCCCCGGCCTGTGCTTCTGATTGTCTATGGAGCTTTGAGAAGCCACTCTCCCTCTCTTTCCTCATCCCTAAGATGCAGAGGTGGGACTAAATCAGTGGGTTTCCAGCCCAGGCATCATGATCCCTGGGAGAACTTTCCAGTTCTTTTTTTTTTTTTTTAAGTGCATTAGAAGTTTACGCTTCCAAATATCCTTTGCATCTCGACTCTGCCCTCTTCCTGACAATTCTGTGTCTGACAGAATGAGCTGGCAGACACACTGGGTCCTTTCTGGCAATACAGTCAGAGTCTATTTTTGATTTTTTACAATTTTATTTATTTTTGTGAAGAGACCATACGTATAGATAGTGCAGAATTCAGAAGGTTCCAGGGGTTTCTGTCCTTTTACCTGTTTTTCATACCTTTTCAAAGACAGACCAATCTTTGTTAACTCATGTAAATATATTTTTCCCTTTTCACACAAATGGCAACACACTCAATCTTCAACTTCCTCCTGCTGCTTCTACTTACCTCTGAATCCTGGAGACCTTAACCCCAAAAGTACACGTGGGGCTGCCTCCCGTTCGTCCGTGGCAGGCTGGTAGAATTAGGACTTGTGTTAAGATTCCCCGGTCATCTTGCGCACTTAGAGGCCAAGAACCAGAGGTACTACCCACGATGCCCCAGGTTCATTACACAGACCTCTGTGGACCCCTCTTGGTCGTGGAGTTCTGGGGGAAATAAATCACTAATGGCGGCTTCAAGGAGTTTATAGTTTAGTGGGGAGCCCGCAGGAGGGGCGGGGCCGAAGGGTGAATGCCACTGGCAGGTGGGTGGTGCTGAGCACAGGGTGGGGTGAAAGGCAGTTGTTAGTAAGAGCTCAGGGGAAATGTGACCCGAGTCGAGTGTCCCGAACAGGGCCAGCAGCCCGGGCACAGAGGTGGAGGGAGCAGAGCACGTGGTATTGTGAGGAAGAATAGCCAGGGACCATGTGCTTAGATAGAGGAAGCTCAATGGGAAATGTATTCGTTTGCTCTTGCTCTCAGAGATGATCGCACCTTTAGTGTCATAAAAACAATACAATTTATTACGGTTCTGTAGTGGACAGGAGTCTCGCTGGATAAAATCATGATGTCCGGAGGGTTGCATTTCCTTCTGGAGGCTCTGGGGGAGCATCGACCACCTTGCCGTTTCTAGCCACTAGAGGCTACCGGAATTTCTTGGCTTGTGGCCCCTTCCTCTTCCTTCACAGCCAGCAATGGCCTATCTGTCTCACCCTCCTTCCATCCTCACATCTCCCTTAGCCAGGAAAGGCTTTCCACTTTTAAGGGGTCATGTCAGTAGGTTGGGCTCAACCAGATAATCCAGGATAGTCTCCGCCACCTCAAAGTCCCTTGTGCCATGTAACATATTGACCGGCTCCAAGGGTTAGAATGTAAACACCCTTGGGGGCCATTATTCTGCCTTCCAGGGTAGGAGTTGAATCCAGCTTATATCTAAGCTGGTGTCCAATCAGGGCATGTTAGCCTGAAGGGTTTTCAGCAGAAGCTACTCCTTTAGAGCTGTCCTAGAGGAGAAGATATTTGCAAATGACATACCTGATAAAGGATTAGAATCCAAAATATGGAAAGGACAGAGAGGGAGACACAGAAACCAAAGCAGGCTCTAGGTTCTAAGCTGCCAGCACAGAGCCTGACGTGGGGGCAAACTCACGAACCATGAGACCATGACCCGAGCCGAAGTCAGACGCTCAACCAACTGAGCCACCCAGGTGCCCCTATAAAGACCTTCTAAAACTCAACACCCCCAAAACAAATAATCTAGTTTAAAAATGGGCAGAAGACATGAAGAGACATTTTTCAAAAAAAAAAAAAAGACATCCCAATGGCCCAGAGAAATATGAAAAGATGCTCGACATCACTCATCAGGGAACTACGAATCAAAACGACGAGGAGATAACCACCTCACACCTGTCAGAATGGCTAACCTTAACACAGCAAACAACGGTGTTGGTGAGGATGCAGAGAAAGGGGAGCCCTCTTACAGTACTGGTGGGAATGCAAACTGGTGCAGCCACCATGCAAAACAGGACAGAAGTTCCTCAAAAATAGAACTACCCTATGATCCAGCAATTGCACTACTAGTATTTGTAGTGCAAATACTTTGTATCCAAAGTATCCAAACTACTTTGTATCCAAAGGATACAAAAATACTAATTCAAAGTTTTTAGGGGTGCCTGGGAGGCTCAGTCGGTTAAGCGGTTAAGCCTCTGACTTTGGCTCAGGTCATGATCTCACGGTTCGTGGGTTTGAGCCCTGCATCGGGCTCTGCGCTGACAGCTAGCTCAGAGCCTGGAGCCTGCTTCAGATTCTGTGTCTCCCTCTCTCTCTGACCCTCCCCTGCTCATGCTGTCTCTCTTTCTCTCTCAGAAATAAATACAACATTTAAAAAGTTTTTTTAATTAAAAAAAAGTTTTAATTTTTTTTAAAAAATTTATTTCTAGGAGAGAGAGAGAGACAGCGTAAACAGGGGAGGGTCAGAGAGAGAGGGAGTCACAGACTGAAACAGGCTCCAGGCTCTGAGCTGGCAGTCAGCACAGAGCCCGATGCGGGGCTCGGACCCTCGAACCGCGAGATCATGACCTAAGCGAAAGTTGGACGCTTAACCGACTAAGCCACCCAGGCGCCCCCCAAAAAAAGTTTTTAGCAGCAGTGTCAACAACAGTCAAATTACAGAAAGAGTCCAACTGTCCATCGACTGCTGAATGGATAAAGAAGATGTGATACACACACACACACACACACACACACACACACACACACACACACCGGAATACTCTTCAGCCATAAAAAAAAGAATGAAATCTTGCCATTTGCAGCAACGTGGATGGCACTAGGGTGTGTTATGCTAAGTGAAATAAGTCAATCAAAGAAAAACACCGTATGATTTCACTCATGTGCAATTTAAGAAGCATTAGAGGTGTCCTTTAGCAAGAACCAACAGAGCTGCAAGGATGGGGTGGAGCAAGAAAGCAGGAAGCAATGTTTTGTCCAGAACGGACCTCGGGGTTCTCATATCCTTGTGGAGATGTGTGTTCTTGGGGATACATATGTGACCATGAGCTCTATGTGTAAACTTGAGTTTACAGTAGGGTTATTATCAGCATAAACTGCAGGAGACAGGCTCTGCCTGGCTTCAAACTCATCCCTCTGGAACCAGTCAAGCTGGTCTTTCTACAAAGCCTGGTGAAGATCCCCGTTTCTGCCATCCCCGGGGGCCACCTCCCAGCAACCTCCACCCATTAGAATAATCCAAGTAGGAGGGACCGTCTTCCAGTAACTGCTGAATCATAAAGGTACCCAAGGCATTCTTTAAAACAAGAGGCTATGGATTCCCCAAGGTCCATTTGACAAGTGCAATAGTCTACTGGGATTTATAGACACACTAGTGTTTTCTTTAATGCATTGGAATTGGATCTTGCAGGGTTTTTTTTTTTTTTAAGGTTATGTATTTATTTTGAGAGACAGAGCATGAGCACAAGAGAGGCAGAGAGAGAGGAAGAGCCAGAATTCCAAGCAGGTTCCACACTGTCAGCAACAGAGCCCGATGTGGGGCTCACACTCACGAACTGCGGGATCGTGACCTAAGTTGAAATCAGAAGCTTAACCGACTGAGCCACCCAGGTGTCCCAAGATCTTGCAGTTTCTAAACATATTAGGAAGGAGAAGGGGCTGGACACTAAGTCCCCACTGCCTTACAGGACTCCCTCCTCACAGGCTGCGGGCCTAGGGAAAGGTTTCTCAAGTTTCCAGAGCATAAGAATCCCTTAACCTCCACATTCCTGATCCTGATCCAAAACGCACAGACCCAGCGTCTCCTAGGCAGTGACAGGAATCCACATTATTTTGCAAGTGCCCCCTGTGATCAAGGTTTGGGAAACGCTAGACCTGGGTAAAGAGGCATTCAGACGTTTTTGAGACTCCCCGTCATTCCAGTGTCCGGGGGTTCCTACCAAATTCCGCCTGGCAGCTTCCTCATATCAGAGCTAGATTTTAAGACTCCCATAAGCTCAATTTCATTTGTAACCGACAACGTGTGTGTGTGTGTGTGTGTGTGTGTGTGTGTGTGTGTGTGTGTGTGTGTGTGTTAATGTCTTATTCTTTTTTTTTTTTTAATGTTTTATTTATTTCTAGGAGAGAGAGAGACAGCGTGAGCAGGGGAGGGTCAGAGAGAGAGGGAGTCACAGACTCTGAAACAGGCTCCAGGCTCTGAGCCGGCAGTCAGCACAGAGCCCGACGCGGGGCTCGAACCCACGAACCGCGAGATCATGACCTAAGCGAAAGTCGGACGCTTAACCGACTAAGCCACCCAGGCGCCCCAATGTCTTATTCATTTTAAAGGCTGTGATCTGAATTTAAACATTGACCTAACTTCACCACTAGGTTGGTTTGAGCAAAAGCAGATCCAAGCCCTGCCTTTCCCTCCCTCAGCCTCCGTCACCTGGAGGAGGTGAGGGCGGCACCAAGGTGCCCCACTGCTCCCCAAGCTGAGGGCCACACCTGAGCCTGTTCCAGTGACTCAGCAGGTCCCCTCGGAATCTTCCCTGGAATCAGACCAGGCAGGCTCAGGCAGGCTGGAGCGGCAGAGAGAGCCCCGTGCTAGGCATCCGGTACCTAAATTCTAGTGCCTCCCCCACCGGACCCCCCTGGACCGCAGCGCAGCCCCTCCACCTTTGGCCTCGGTGACTTCATGGGGGAAATGAGAGGGCTGGCCTTTGCACCATATTCCTGCGCTGCTTCAAACTGCTGACATTCTGGAACAGGGCCCTAGGCATCCCAACCCGACTCGGGATGGCTTTTTAAAAATACAAGATTTCTGGATGCCACTTGCACCCCAGCTTCTAATTCAATGGGACACAAGCATCCAAATTCTTTCTTCAAATATTTGTTAAGTGCCTACAATGTGCCAGGAATTGGGGGTGCAACAGTGAACAAAGCAAAAAGTAGCCTCTGCTCTGGGGAGGCTATCTCTTGGGAGGAGTCACACATAAATAAACCAGCAAAATATATGGTGTGTCAGAGAAGTGTCACAGAACAAAATGGCAGGGAAGAGAAATAAAAGACCTGAAAGAAGGTTAGGTAGAAAGCAAAGAGAGCAGCAAGTGCGAAGGTCCTGAGGTGGAGGCGTGCCTGAATATTGGAGGGAAGCAAGGACGCTAGTGTGGTTCAAAGCAAGGAAAAGGGAGAGTGGTAGGAGATGAAGTCACAGAGAGAGGGGGTGGGGGGCGTCAGGCGCTGTTGACTTTGAAGGACATCGTAAGGGTTTCAGCATTTCTTTTTTTTTTTTATTTTTTTTTAATGTTTTATTTATTTCTAGGAGAGAGATAGAGACAGCATGAGCAGGGGAGGGTCAGAGAGAGAGGGAATCACAGACTCTGAAACAGGCTCCAGGCTCTGAGCTGGCAGTCAGCACAGAGCACGACGCGGGGCTCGAACCCACGAACTGCGAGATCATGACCCAAGCGAATGTCGGACGCTTAACCGACTAAGCCACCCAGGCGCCCCAAGGGTTTCAGCATTTCATCTGAGTGAGATGGGAAGCCACTGGAATAACAGAGCACAGAGCTGGAAGATGTGTGATACTGTGGGTGGTGTGTGATGAACAGACTATAGGAAGTCAGGGGCTGGAACGGGGAGACCAGGTCAGATGCCATCAAGGTAATCCAGGTGACAGATGCTGGCAGCTTAGTCAGGGGGGCAGCACTAGAAAGGGTGAGAAATGAACAGATTTTGATACATTTTGAGGGCGGGGCCAGCGGGATTTACTCATGGGCTGCACGGGGGGGATGTGAGTGAAAGACAAGGGCCAAACAGGACCTCGAGGTTTGTGGCCTGAGCAAGTAGGGGATGGAGCTGCCCTTGAGCCGGGATGACTACAGCAGGTGAGGTTTTGGGGTGGGCTTCGGCATTTCCGTTTTGCACAGGAAAGTGTGAGAGGCCGGTTAGATGTGCTAATGGAGATGTCAGGGGTGTGGCTCGATATAGGAGGGGAGCTCTGGGCTGACACAGAAAGCTTGGACTCATCAGTGTTGAGATGATGTTTCAAGTCATGAAAATGAGTAAAGTCACCAAGGAATGAGCGCAGGCAGGGAAGAAGGTCGAAGCCTGAGCCTGGGGGCATTTCCCCATTTGGAGTTGGAGAACATTCGATGGAACCGGCAGGGAAGGCTGAAGTTGGGAAACCAGGGAGCTGATAGGAACTAGCATCAGTGAGTTGAGACAACTCACTGTTGACAGATTTCATTCTCTGTCAGATATTTACTGAGCACCTACTATGTTCCAGGCACCATTCTAGACCCCAAGGCTACAGCAATGAACAAGATAAGCGGATGGGGTACCTGGGTGGCTCAGTCAGTTAAGCGTCCAACTCTTGATTTCAGCTTAGGTCATGATCTCCCAGTTCGTGAGTTTACAGCCCACATCAGGCTCAGTGCTGACAGCGTGGAGCCTGCTTAGGATTCTGTCTCTCTTTCCCTCTCTCTTTCTGTGTTGCCCACCAAAATAAATAATTAAAAAAAAAAACAAAACTTCAAAACAAAACAGAACAAGACAGGCAAGGCCCTAGCTTACAGCTTACCCTCTAGGCAGAACCGACATGCATTTTCTTATCAGTCTTCACAACAATCCCAAGAAGGTAAGGTCTATTACTATCATTTATAGATGGAGCTCCTCAAGCTGGGAGAGAGTAAGTCACATGCCCAAAGTTATATACCTAGTCAGTGGTAAGACAGGTGTTTAAATCCAGCCACTGTGACCCCGGGCTCTTTCTCTAGCCATGGACACGTATTGCCTTGGGGAGAATTTCGGTGTCCAGCCAGGTGTGAGAACCACTGCTCTAGGACCTAGGGGGACTCCGTTAGGTTCCTCTTGCCGTCTAGCAAGTTATCGCAAATTTAGCAGCTTAAATCCATAGACATTATCTAACAGTTTTGGGGGGGGTCAGAAATTCACGAGCACCTGCCAAGGACAAGGACTTCCAAACTCGCCCACCGTCTAGGTGAATCCTCTGCATGCATCTCTGGCCACCTCCTTGGTATCCTACCCTTGGTGTCCCTGGGGGATTTGTGAGCGTGGGAAATAAAGTCCTCAGGGCCCAGCAGGGAGGGTTGCTGCCGATGAGGAGGAAGAGAATCAACATGGAACTCTCCATGAGTCCTTACGGTGTGTCAGACTTCCATAACGCCCTCAATCCCCACAGCAACCCTGTGAAGCAGCTGCCATATTCCCATTTGATAGATGAGGAAACTGAGACACAGAGAAATGAAGTAAGAATTCCCAGGTGGTAAAGCGGGAGAACGTTGCCTGTTTGTTGAGCCTGGTGGACACTTGTCATAAGTGACACAGTGCATCCTCCCCACCACCTCCAGTGGAGGTACGGCCCCTGTTTTCACTGCCTTAACCTTGCCCTTGAGTAGCCCACTCTACCCCTCCCATGAGAACATGGATGGGGGGAAGGGGGAGGCGGGGAGCACGTCTTTCACAGCAACACCTGCTGGTCGCACTGCACCCCTCCCTGCCCTCCTCACCCAGGCACCCCTGAGCCCCAAGTCCCCCAGAATTCCTGGGCATCCTGCTGCCTGGCCAGCACCCTCTCTCTCTCTCCTTTCTTGGTCTTGGCCTAGGAAAGGTCATGGATTCTGAAGTCTGTGTCCTAGACCTGCCCTTTGCTAACTGGGTAAACTTAGCCCAAGTCTTCTCGTTTCTCACTTGGAAAATGTAAAATACGAGGTGTGAGTTGCCTTCCGTCAGCTGCAGGCATCCGTGTCTGGGGGGCCACAGGGGGCTGGGGGCGGGCGGAGTATCGGGGTGTGGAATGTGCCCTCTCTGCCTGCCTAGGGCCTGAGTGTGAGACAGGAGCATCCCGCTCCCCCGTGAACCTCCTAATCTTTCCCTTCCCTGACATCTCGCCCCTCCTGAAAGATGGCAGCCCCTGGGGTCCCCATGGATGGGGGTGAGGAGGATTTGGGGGCCCCAAGAAGAGGGTAGGTGGGGAGCTGGGGGTGGGAGTAAGTCAGTGAGGAGCTGGAAGGAGTGGGGATGAGGTAGAGCCTTGGGCGTGACCGGTATGGTAATTCTTTTTTTAATGTTTATCTTGAGAGAGAGAGAGAGGGAGCCCACACATGTGCGCAAGCAGAGGGGGGGCCAGAGAGAGAGAGGGGGAAAGAGAGAGAATCCCAAGCAGGCTCCAAGCTGTCAGTGCAGAGCCCGAAGCGGGGCTCAATCCCATGAACCATGAAATCATGACCTGAGCCAAAACCAGGAGTTGGATGCTTAACTGACTGAGTCCCCCAGGCGTCCCAAGTTCTTGTCTGTTTAATGGGTCACTTTAGGCCGGTTAGCCTGCTGCTCTGAGCCTCAGTATTTCTGTCTGTAAAACAGCCCTGATAGTGCATGTCTTCGGGCCATAGAGAATAAGGGTAAGGGCTCTGGAAATGGCAGAAGCTGTCCACGGGGGGAGAACTCATTACATTTGGGGTGGCCTGAGGCCTCCCTGCCGAATCGCGCCCACAGCAGTCTGGAGGGACCAGATTCTTAGCTCTGCCTCCCGGTAGGGCTCACAGAGGCCTCCCTGGCGGGGGCGGGGAGGGGGTGGGCAGCTCTCAGGGCTGCTTGGCCTTTCCTGCCAGCCGCAGCCTTCCTCCATCTGCCTCTGCACCCCCAGCCTGGCCTCCTGGGACGGCGATGGGCAAAAGGCCCGTCTCACTGTCACAGAACTTGGCCCCGAGAACCAATCCACTTCTCCCCAGCCCGTGATCCGCTCGCCTCCCCGCAGCCTTGCCCAGAAGCCCTGTGAAGCCTCTCCAAGACTCCGCTGGGATAAGCACTCCCATCACCTAGAGGTGAAAACAGAGCCCCCCAAAGGGAAAAAGTGCTCCCAGGCCAGGGGGTGATCATCTCCATCTCCTGTTGCCTGTGAGGACGGGCACGCTACTGCCGGGGTCACATCTTACTGGGGGCCTGGGCCTGTCAGAACTCAGCAGGGATTTACTGAGTAAGTAAGGGAGGGAGGGAAGGGAGGGAGGGAGAGAAGGGAAGGGAAGGGAGGGAGGAAGGGAAGGGAGGGAGGAGGGAAGGGAAGGGAGGGAGGGAGAAGGAAGGGAGGGAGGGAGGGAGGGAGGGAAGGGAAGAGAGGGAGGGAAGGAGGGAGGGAGGAGAAAGAACAACAAGGAAGGAAGGAAAGAAGGAAGGAAGGAAGAAAGAGAGAAAAAAGAAAGAAAAAAAGAAAAAAGGGAGAGAGGGAAGGAGGGAGGGAAGGAATAGCAGGCCAGGTGCTATGGTTAATCCCCTTTTACAAATGAGGAAACTGAGGCATGGTGAGGCCAAGTGCCCTCCCCCTTGACAGATTGGTCTCCGACTTCTCCCACCTGTTTCTCCGCCTGCCTCATGCAGCATCTTATGGTCCCACGGTTGTGGTTGAAAAACTGGCCTAATTCCCTGGGCTTTAAGGGACCCCCCCCCCCCGCAGTGCCCATCCTCCTCTCTCTATCCTGGCAGGGGGCGCCACAGCACCTCCTCCAGGGCTAGAGCACATGTGCTGGGGGCCACCACTCAGCTCCACTGGGGGCTGTGGTCGCCACCACCGTGACACCTTCGAGGCCCTCTATCCCCTCTGACACGGCCAGGCCACAGTTCTAGAGCTGGACCCCAGGCTCCAGTCCCAGCTCTGTCCCCCCAACAAGCTTCAGGTTTACATGTTTGAAATGCAGATCCATTGTGCGTGTGTGTGCGTGTGTGTGCGTGTGTGCGCGTGTGTGTGCGTGTGTGCGTGTGTGTGCGTGTGTGCGCCTGCGCCTTCCTCTTTTTTTCTCTCCCTCTCTGTCTCTCGCTCTCTCCCTTTCTGGATTGTGCTGAGCTTGTAAAAAACCATGCATCGCTGTGCCTGGCACACAGTAGGAGCTCAATATATGTGAGTGCTTTCTGTCCCATGCCATCAGTGCAAGGTCAATGCCATGGACCACTATGAATTCTCTCAGCTTGGGCCAGTGACTGCCCGTCCCTCCAGCTGCCCCCCTGCCAGGTGCAAATACAGCTCTCATTGCTCTCCTCTCCCCCACCCCAGAATGTCACTCACCTGCCCTGCTGAGTCCCAGTGGCTGCCTAGCCGGCATCCTTGGTCTGGCTCCCCGACTGTCTTGTGCCCTCTGCGTCACACCAGCTCCAAACTCAGCGGCTTCAAACATTTCAATACATCTCACAGTTTTGTGGGGGCAGGAATGTAGGCAGGGCTCTGCTGGGTTACTCTGCTCCGTGTGGCATCTCCTGGGGTCATCCGGCAAAGGTTAGCTGGTGGCCTGTTGGATCTGAGGGTCCAAGACCCCGTGACGCTTCACTCACATGCCTGATGCCTCCGGGGATGTCAGCAGTGACAGCCAGCCAGACCTGCTCTGTGAGTCTGAGTCTTCCCATGCAGTGTCTTCAGCAGGATTGCTGGAGCTTTCCATGGCAACTGAGAGCTCCATGAGACCAAGGAGGGTACTGCCAGGCCTCTTAAAAGCTAGGTTTGGGGGGCACCTGGCTGGATCAGTCGGTGGAGCATGTGACCCTCGATCTCGGAGTCATGAATTCGAGCCCCATGTTGCATTTAGAAATTACTTGAAAGAAAGAAAGGAAGGAAGGAAGGAAGGAAGGAAGGAAGGAAGGAAGGAAGGAAGGAAGGAAGAAGAAAGAAAGAAAGAAAGAAAGAAAGAAAGAAAGAAAGAAAGAAAGAAAGAAAGAAAGAAAGAAAAGGGACTCCTGGGTGAGCTCGGTCAGTGGAGATTCTGACTCTTGTGACCACCTTCACTGGCACCACCACCTGAAGTCCCCCCACCGCCGCAAGGTAATGTTCTCCATTCCCCTAAAATCTAATATAACACACGCAGCCTTGCCTCCTGTGCCGAGCCCTGTGCAGGGCAATAGTGATCACATTGTAATGGCAGAAGGATGGGGACATCTAGGCCCACAGCTGTGTCCCGTGGGGTGGAGATTTCCTCCTATCTCGGGCCTCTGGTTTCTTCTGAACCTCTTGAGGGGGTCAGATTCACAGGCAGGTTTGGAACTAGGGGCTGGAGAGAATGGAACATTAAAATAAAATTTTTTAATATTTATTTTTGAGAGAGAGAGAGAGAATGCAAGGGGCAGAGAGAGAGAGAGGGAGACACAGAATCTGAAGCAGGCTCCAGGTTCCAGGTGTCAGCACAGAGCCTGATGGCGGGGTTCGAACCCACGGACCGTGAGATCATGACCTGAGCCAAAGTCAGACACTTAACTGACTGAGCCACCCAGGTGCCCTGAAGATGGAAAATGTTCTGCATGACTGGCTGAGACTTTCAGAGGTCTTCCAGGACAAAGTGGTGTTTTAAAAAAAAAAAAAGTGAGAAGGGGAGCATGGAGAAGGCTTGAGAAACTTAGAGGGGGTTTCCCAGTTGAGGATGAACAGTCAAAGCAGATGTCTGATTTTACATTTATTCATTCATTCAACAGCTGCGTCTCTCCCACCTAGCAGTGCTGAGCACTGCAGACAGGATGGTGCATAAGATCGGTCCCTACTTACTAACTAGCAGAGGAAACAAATAAACCAAGAAAAAGTTAACAGACACGTAAAGTAATTGCAAATCGCGGTGAGTCCCATGAAGCAAACTCATGAGTGGCTGAGAAAAAAGAATAAAACAGGGATCGGCTTCATGTATTAACCCCCACCCCCAGCCTACACCAAATCTGCAGTCAAGTCTGCTACCTGTGTGACGGGGATTTGTGGCTATCAGAGAAAAGAGGATGAATTCTAAATCTGGTTTAATGAAATGTATTCCAGAGACAGGAGAATAGGATGGAAATGCTCTCATGACCTGAGCTAATTCAGAACGAGCAGGACCTCAGATTGCTGGCTGATGGCAAGGACCCAAATTCCATCCCCCACGGTATGTCCCAGGGTTGAATGGGACCTCTACAGGATATGAATGGAGGAGTCAAATGATCCATTACAATCTGGGTTCATAGTTCCTCAAGGGGTCACGATCAGATGGGGGAGGGGCCCTGGACATCACCAGAGCCCATTGGAGTCCAGCGTGGCCTGTAACAGAGGCCAACGGGACAGACTTGGGAGTACAACCTTGAAACACATGTTAAAAAATAACATTCAGGCACATCTCTGGGTGGCTCAGCCGGTTGAGCCTCTGACTCTTGATTTCGGCTCAGGTCATGATCTCACGGTTCTCAGGAGATGGAGCCTTCTTGGGGTTCTCTCTCTCCCTCTCTTTCTGGCCCTACCCCGACCTTCTCTTTCTCAAAATAAATAAGCTTAAAAAACCCCACACAATCAGACACGAAACAAAATTCAGGGGTGCCTGGCTGGGTCAGTTGGAAGAGAGTGTGCCTCTAGATCTTAGGGTCATGAGATCGAGCCTCACGTTGGGTGTAGAGATTACTTAAATAAGTAACTAAGTAAGAAAGTAGACTTAAAAAAATTAACCAAGTAAATTTGAAGATCTAATTGGCTTGATTAACTAATTCATGAATCGGGCAGCATCTCCTCTTGCAAGGAGAGAGCAGCTCTGAGGTGTACAAAATGGAAGATTTTTATAGGAAGGAGGGAGGGGCCAGAAAGTTATGATCAAGAGAAAAGAAAGGATTGTTCGAGGCACGGTCACCTTCCCTTAGGCGGAAGGACAAGGGGTCCATTCAGGCAGACTACCTCATCTTTCTTTGGGGAATGGAGAGGGCCCATGTGACCTCACTGGTGCTTATCAGAAAATTACCAATTGAGCAGTTAAGACTCATATTTCTGGAGGAGGATGAAACTGAAACTGCAGTTAGATTAGGTATGAAGTCCTGGTTTGGTGACTTGGAATAGGCCAAAATGACATCATTTTGGGACTGTGGTTTTCTTTCTTTCTTTTTTTTCTAAATGTTTATTTATTTTTGAGGCAGAGAGAGACAGAGAGACAGAGCACAAGTTGTGGAGGGGCAGAGAGAGGGAGACACAGAATCTGAAGAAGGCTCCAGGCTCTGAGCTGTCAGCACAGAGCCCGAAGCGGGGCTCGAGCCCACAAACGGTGAGATCATGGTCTGAGCCAAAGTTGAATGCTTAACTGATTGAGCCATCCAGGCTCCCCTGTGGTTTCCTTTTTTGACACACATAGCAAGGAGAGTGGATAGTTCTTCTGGGTCAGTTCAGATGGGACTTAATGGTGCAGGGGACATTTGAGCTAAGCGTCAGAGGTGGAGAAGGAATTCTCTAGGCCTCAGAGAGATTGAATTAATTGGTATGAGGTCAGGCTGCTTTTACAGAGAAAGACCCAACAGTGCAGAGGCTTAAAGAACAGGGAAATGCTGGGGCGCCTGGGTGGCTCAGTTGGTTAAGCGTCCGATTTCGGCTCAGGTCACTATCTCACGGTTTGTGAGTTTGAGCCCCGCGTCGGGCTCTGTGCTGACAGCTCAGAGCCTGGAGCCTGCTTCAGATTCTGTGTCTCCCTCTTTCTCTGCCCCTCCCCTGTTCATGCTATTTATCAAAAATAAATAAACGTTAACAACAACAATAACAACAACAACAGGGAAATATCCTTCTCACAGAGCAGCCCCCAAATGAATAACCCCTGTGGGTGGGCAGCTCAGCTCCCTGTAGCTATTCAGGGACCTGGGCCAATCCTGGTAGAACTGTCACCATAAAAGTTCTCCGCAGTTGCAGGGACCCTCACACCTGGGCTGCCTGCACGGTGGAGAGAGACAAGGTCACTGGACACTGGGTGAGCCGTCTCCCCACTCCACATGCCTGTGCCTGTCTCGTGCTTCCACAGCATGAAGCTAAGTCATCTCCTCATCGAAGGGACGGGATGGTCCCACATCCGGGTCCTTCCTAGGTTGGTTTCACCAGCTTTCCAAGCTCAGGACCCAAGGAGCAGAAGGCCTACCTAATACCCACCAGGGAAAGCACAAGTTATCAGCCCCGGAGCCCAACAACCCAGGAAGAGGCCTAGCCGCAAGTTCTCGCGGGATGTCACCAGGACGTGGTTTCTATCCTCAGCCTGCAGTGACAAGGCTTCTGGATGGGCTGAGCTCTCAGGCCCTCGTGTGAATGGACGCTTCCTCACTGGGCTGTCCTAACTTCCTTTTTTTAATTTTTTTTTAACTTTTTATTTTTTTTTTAAGTCATCTCTCCATCTAACACCGGGCTCCATCTCACAACGCCAAGATCAAGAGTCACAAGCAAGCAAAGGGACTGAGCAAGACATGCTCCGGGAGGCTGGCCTAACTTCTGAACCCATTCTGATTGGACTGGTGTGTGTCATGTGACCATGCATGTAACCAATCATCACAGCCAAGAGAATGTGATATAAGGATTGGCTGAACCGGGTCATCCCTGATGCTGAGGGTACTGACCCCATCTCTGCGACACTAAGTGGGAGGGGAACAGTGGCTCTGAATAAACATTAGGCTGGGGATGGATGCTAGGAAGGCATCCAACCAATGACCATCATGGTGCAAACCTCCTCCACCTACCTCCAGCCGTGAAGTCTCTTCCCTCGTCCCCAAATCAGTTACGTCTGTTCCTGCCTCCTGCCCTTGGCCGGGACTCTCCCTTAGCCAGAAGAGCTCTTTCTATTCCTCCTTTTCTGAGACACAGATTGAATGCCATCCTTTCCAGGTTGGTTCACAGACATTTGCTCAGCCCTCTCGCTCTATAGAGGACCTGTAGACACAGAGAAGAAACAGGTACAATCTTTGACCTCTAGGAACCTACACTCCGGGGAACAATATCAGAAGCTACCATCTGAGGGTCCACTGTGTGCCAAGCACAGTTATGCCCCTTCACACATCACCTCATTTAATTTACAACAAAACATTGTAGCACTATCCTTATTAGCCTCTGTACCCACCCCCTTTTCTCAGACTGAGCTTTGGGAAAATCCACCAGACCGTGATTACCTCTTCAGCCTCATCTCTTCCCAGTCCTCATTCTTATCTGCACACACCATGCGGCCTTTCTTTCAAGTCCTTGAATATGCCATGCTCTTTTCCACCCCAGGACTGTTGCACGTACAGGTTCCTTCATCCAAAATGCTCTTTCTCTTATTTTGCTAAATTGAACTATTCAGCATTCAGGGTACCTGGCTGGCTCAGTGGGAAGAGCATGCAACTCTTGATCTCAGGGTCATGAGTTTGAGCCCCACGTCAGGTGTTAGAGATTTCTCAAAAAAAAAAAAAACTTAAAAAGTTAGTTAAAGGGGCACCTGGGTGGCTTAGTCGGCTAGGCGTCCGACTTTTGCTTGGGTCATGATCTTGCGGTTCGTGGGTTCGAGCCCTGCGTCGGGCTCTGTGCTGACTGCCAGCTCGGAGCCTGGAGCCTGTTTCAGTCTGTGACTCCCTCTCTCTCTGAACCTCCCCTGCTCACGCTGTCTCTCTCTCTGTCTTCTAGAAATAAATAAAAGTATAAAAAAAAATAAAAAATAAAAAGTTAGTTAAAAAAAGAATTTAAATAAATAAATAACTAATAAATAAACTATTCATCCTTCAGATCTCACATCAAACATTCATTCCTCTGAGGAGGTCTTCCATTACCTTCCAGACTGGGCAAGGGCTGCTGTTTGGAAGTTTTTAGAGCACCCTACGTGTTCTTTGTAGCACTACTCACAAGCATAATTACATACTCATTTGTGTTTAGCGTCTGTTTGCAGTCTCCCCACCAGACAGTAAGTTGCCTTGAGGGCTAGACTGGGGTCTGCTCTGCTCACCAGATGGTTTTACCTAGAACATGAAAAGCTCAGCAAATATTTGTTGAATGGAGAAGTTAGATATCTGCGTGCCTATCCCCCTATCCATGATGGGGAGGAGCTCTACCAATACTTGTTAATGTTGCTATAACCCAGTATGTGACTGAACAATGCTTAATTTGGAGCCAAACGGTACAAACGTTAAGTTCAATGGTTGTTGTAAAAGAAAAATAGTTAATACTATAATCTTAGCAGATAGTGAGGAGTTCAGACAGACTTGGCTTTGGGATTCAGCTTTTGCAAGGATTGAGGACAACTTCAGGGAGTTTAGGGGAAATGGTCCCAAGACTGCTTTTCTTATCCTGAAGCCAATGGGAAGTATGCTTTCTCTTCTGGGACTGAGAGCTATAGTCAATGAAAGCCTAGAGGTGTTTGTAGCCATCTTGCCTGGCTGCATGGAAAGAAGAATTGAGGGATGCTGGGGGCGGGGGGGGGGGTGCTGGAAACTTTTTTTGAGCCCTTAGGATCCAGCCATACCCAAAACTCCTATACTTCTAGAGCTTGTCGGTAATTATCTTCCCCCTCACCCCTTTCTTTGCTTTAGTTCGTGGTAGGTTTCTGTCACTTGCAAGTGCTAGAAATCTAGTTAATACAATGTTGACATGAGTCTGGTCAAGATCTTACGTGGGCAGGAAACCCAAGTCAAATCATAAAGGGTTTAGGATAGAACCTAGCACATGATAGGCACCCATTGTTCCGGAAACACCGTTCTTATAGTTTCTTATACTTCCCACCAAAATGCAATTACATATCGCAATTTTAGCTGAGTAATTATTGTCATCATTACAATTGTTCACTGTCTTCCAACTATACTGTAAACTTCGTTTCTGTAGGGACTGTAACTTGTTCCCTGTATTCCTTACACCCAACACATGACCTAGCACAGAGGCGATCAATAAATATCTTTGAGTAAATGAATGAATGCTAGTTAAGAGCACGAGCCTTAGGGTGAGAAAGACTCCAAAAATGTCAAGTGAGATCCAAGTTTAAGTCCTGCTGCTTGCCACTTACTTGTCTTCATGGGCAGGCCACATGAGAGCGTCTGAGCTTCTGTTTTCTCAGCTGTAAAATGGAGGTGATAATATTACCTATTTTACGGATTGTTTCGTGCAATAAATGGAAATGTGTGAGTGAAGTGTTAGTACAGCTATTAAGACAGTTCTTCCTAGCAAGTACAAAATAGACGCCTGTTAAGTAGATGACAGCAAGACCTCCTCCTCACTTCCGTTCTCGCAACCCACTCTCCCAACACTCGGCAAAACAAGACCTGTCATCGTCAGTTCACACAAGAGGAAACAGGACCTCGCAGGAGAAGGACTCGGTGCAGGACCCAGACTCTAGGGTGGAGCCTCGGGCCTGAGAACATTCGGGAAGGGCGGGGCTGGGGAGCGGGTGGCGCCCAGGAACGGGGAGCCCACCGGACGCCCCCTGGCGCTTTCCCCACTGCTCGGCTCTCTTCAGTGGCCGCGTTCCAGGGTTAGGGTCCATGCAAGACCCCGCGACTCCCCGCCCTTGCGAGTTCGGGCCTCCACTCTCCTCCCCCTACTCTCAGGCGCAGGCCCCGCCCCTCCGCCCCAACGCTCAGGTACAGGCCCCGCCCCATTCTGTGTGGGCCCCGCCCCTCCGTCCCCACTCTCAGGCTCGGGCCCCGCCTCATTCTGCATGGTCCACGCCCCTCCGCTTCCACTCTCAGGCGAAGGCCCCGCCCCTCCGTCTCCACTCTCCGGCGCAGGCCCCGCCCCACTCTGCGTGGGCTCCGCCGCTCCACAACCTTTTCCCCCGGCTCCGGCCCCGCCCCCTGTCCCCCGCCTCGATCCCCCAACCCCCCACCAGCCCCACGCGGACTTGCTTTGTTCCGGAGTCGCCCGCGGGGGTGTCGGGAGCCGCTGACTCAGCGGAGTGGAACCAGCCCTTGGCGCCCACGCCCCCACCCCGCTCTCTCTGGAGACCTGGAGGCCGGCGCCTGGGGAGGTGGGAGGTGCGAGCGCGCCAGCCCAGCCCTTCTTTTGTTCCCTAGAACATTCCTTTACTCCAGTCCTCCCGACCTGGAGCGTCTGTGGTTACTGTTTCGGGTTACGTTTCGGGAAACTGACACCGAGGAAACTGCCCTGGCACCTGGCTCCTGCCACGTCTTGGTTGTTGGTCTTCAGGAAGCCCTTCGACGACCCCCTCCCTGCAATCTCTGTTTCCTCGCTTGTAAAGTGGGAGCCGAAGTGCTGATATGGAAGGGTCTCTATGAGGTCAAATGCGAAAACACTAATATAAAACTGCAGGTACAAACTGAATGTTAGATACTTGTTTTTGGAAGGTCTCCACAGATCAAAAGCGAACATTTATGTGTTGAGACCTCCTCTCCCTCATCCTGCGTCACGGAGACAATTTGTCATCCCCCTAAGGGCTTTGAAATCTCACTTTCTTGGTGCAGGCCCTCCCTGATCTCTCGACCTTACGCGCCAGGTACGCCCACACCCCTACACCCGCCAGGAGTTACCGTGTTGTATATTTCCCTAGGATACAGGTAACTTCCCCTATTCAAATACTTTTTTTAAAAGGAGTTACCATTTACATTAATGAAATGCACAGACAGAGCTTAACACATGCAGTTGCGCGCGTTTCCAGAAATGAAAACACCCTTGTAACCCACATTTCTATCAAAACAACATTTCCAACCCCACAGAAAGTTCTCTGGAGTTCCCCGATGAGTCCCACACCCCACCCCAGGCCACCACTGTACCCCCTTTTCTTACTATAGGTAAGTTTCTCTAGAACAATATAAATTAAAACATACAATATGTTTTATTGAGTCTGGTTTCTTTCATTCAGCATAATCTTGAGATTCACCCATATCAATTTTTCTTCTTTTTTTGAGAGCCATTCATATTGTGTGTATGAGTAATTTTTTAAAATGGAAATTGATGAGTAGTATTTCATTATATAACTATGCCATAACTTGTTTATCCATTTTTCTCTTGATGGACATTTGTATTGTTTTCACCTTAGGGTTATTATCAACTATCAATATTATTATTTTTTAATTTTTGTAATGTTTATTATTTTGAGAGAGAGAGACAGAGCACGAGCGGGAGAGGGGCAGAGAGAGGGGGAGACACAGAATCCGAAGCAGGCTCCAGACTCCGAGCCGTCAGCACAGAGCCCGACGCGAGTGGAACCCATGAACCGTGAGATCATGACCTGAGCTGAAGTGGAACGCTCAACCAGCTGAGCCACCCAGGTGCCCCTAACTATCAATATTCTTATACAGATCTTTTTGTGGACCTGAGTTTTTATTTATCTTGGATAAAAGAGTGGAATTGCTGGATCATAGGCTTGTTATAGATTCAATCTTGCAAGAACTGCCAGACAGTCCTCTAAAGTGGTTGTAGCATTTTACATTCTCACCGTCAGTGCACAAGGGGTTCGAAATTGTCAGACTTTTTACTTTAGCCATTTAATGGGTGTAGTGTATCTTTATGGCATTACTTTTAAAAATAACGAATCAATGTTGTTTAAAATTATTAATAAAAGTATACAATTCCAAAGGTACAAAAGGCTCTTCAGTAAAGAAGAGGCTCTCGTCACTCGATTTTTTTTCCCTAGAAGCTATCAGCCTTAGGAGTGGCTTTTGTCTCCATTCAAATTGTTCTTTCTTTTTTTCTACTGGAATATAGAAGCCCCAGGAGGAGAGGGGTCGCCTATGGTATTAACAGTTGTGAACTGAGCTCTTCTCCAGTGCTAATAAAAGGCCAATAACTATTGTTGAATGAATGCCAGGCACTGTTCTAGAAAAGACCTATCACCTATTATATTATCCCTTAAAAAAAAATCTTAATGTTTATTTTTGGGAGAGAGAGCGACAGCGTGAGCAGGGGAGGTGGGGGGGGGGGAGGGTACAGAGGACCTGAAGCAGGCTTCACACTGACAGCAGAGAGCCCTATGCGCGGCTCAGCCCATGAACTATGAGATTATGACCTGAGCCAAAGTTGGATGCTCAACTGACTGAGCCACCCAGGAGCCCCCCATTTTTAAATTATTTTTATTTTACAGAGAGAGAGTGTGCGAGCATGAGTTGGGGAGAGGGGGAGAGGGAGAGAGAATCATAAGTAGGCTCCATGCTCAGTGGGGAGCCTGACATGGGGCTCAATACCACAACCCTGGGATCATGACCTGAGCCAAAATTCAGAGTCAGACACCCAACTGACTGAGTCTCCCAGGCGCCCTTACATTATCATTTTAATTCAAGAGAGTAGCAGAGTCCCTTTGGAGGAAGCCTGGAATTAAGTGATGTCAATAAAATTTTGTTAAATGAATACATGTTGATGAAGGAGATGCTTAGGGGTTCTTGCAGGCAGTGTAAACTGGATTGTCTTTTCTTTTTTCTTTTCTTTTCTTTCTCCCCCTCCCCCCCCCCAACATTTCTTAGATGTCAGGCACTAAGCAAACTGAAAAATACACATGTGTTATTTTTGCTGCCGGCAGCATTTCACCCTTCTGGTAACCTAACCTCAATTTTTCTCAGGGGAACATCTGCCTTTGCTCAGACCCTGAGCTCCAAGTGGACATGTGACCTAAGCCTAACCAATCAGAGAATCTCAGCCCCTTGGCCACAGTGATTAGTTCAGGGATGTGCCCTTTGACCAATGAAAGCCAGCCCTGGACTGTGTTCAAACTGGTGGGTCCGCAGGCTCTCTTCTTTCCAGTGGACTTGAAATTGTGGGGATGGAGACCCGGGAGAGATGAGATCAAGGGAGCTGAATTACGAATGAAGTTAGGCAGCAAGGTGTAGGGGTGAGGTCCTGACAGAGGGACACTCCCAGCCTGAGGAAAACGAGTGCAATGGAGTGAAAGAGCAAGGACCTTCAGGGAGTCAGACAGAGGCCGGAGCCTGAGGGGCCAGGCTGGCCACGGAGAGGGGTTTGGCTCTTACTCTGAGAAGCTATTAGAAGGTTTTGAGCAGAGGAATACTATAATATGCTTCACATTTTAAAAAGATCATTTCGTAGAGATGAGGTTGGGAGTTGGGTGTGAGAGGCAGGGGTGCAGGAAGAAGGGAGACCACTGAGGAGGCTATTGTAACCATCAAGCTAGAAACCAGGGTGTTTTGGACTAGAGTCGTAGCTGTGGGGAAAAGGAGAGTGATTTAGGGGCATCTGGGTGGCTCAGTCGGTTGAACGTCTGACTTCAGCTCAGGTCATGATTTCACAGTTTGTGAGTTCAAGCTCCACATTGGGCTCTGTGCTGACAGCACCGAGCCTGCTTCAGATCCCCTGTCCTTTTCCTGCCTGTGTGCTCTCAAAAAAATAAATAAAACATTAAAAAGAAAAAAAGGTAGAGTGATTTAGCATGGCTTGTTTGGGAATGTAGCCAGAGCAAAAGAAAGCAGAGCTTACAAAAGTGTTTCTGGTGACAGAATTTGAGCCACTAGATACAGCTATGCCTGAAGCTGTTCCTCCTGGACTTTTCAGTTATATGAGCCAATGCATTCTTTTTTATGATTAAAGATCGTTTGATTTGGGCTTCTGTTGCTTAGAAATAAGTCATGGCTATGTGTTTTATTTTATTAATCCTCAGAACAAATCTTTAGGATTGCCACTATTAGCCCAGTATTACAGTTGGGAAAACTAAGGCTTAAGACAAGGAAAGTGAATTGCCCAGGGCTACACAGAGATATTATGATAGAGATAGGATTCAGACCAAGTCACTACCACCAAAGCCTGTGCAGTTAACCGTATAGGCCACTGATTATAAACTCCACCTCCTCTCCCTCTCCAAACTTCTATCATCTTTCAGACTGGCACTCAGTTCCTTTTGCTCTACCCTAAAAGAGAACCAACGGTGTGAGACTCTGTGCTCCAAAGGAACCCTCAAGGGGTCGGAATCCCACTCACCTCTTTGCACGATACTTATGCAAAATGAACGGGATCTTAAAGTTCTCAAGCAAGTTCTTAGTATTGACCCTGAATTATACACAGAGCATCTTCATGTATGTGAGAGATTCAAAGAGCACATGTATGGTAGGACTGATTCTCTTAAAACAGACAGAAGCCTAGATCAAATAAGCTGAAGAAAAATATTAGAAAACTCAAAATATATCATGATTGATTCAGGTGTGGTGGATCCAGAAGCTCAGAGGACATCTTCCCTTCCTCTTGTTTCACAGGTTCTCTGTGTAGGAAGTATGATGGCCTCCAACTGTCCAAGACTTGGCTTACAATTTTAGGAAAAAAGGTAATTTTTGCCAAAAGTTCTGGGAAAAAAATATCTCAGGAGGACTCTATTTGACTCAGTTAGAGAAAGTACTCGTTCTTTCTCTGATCCAATCACTGAAGTTAAACAAACAGGATACCCTGTTGGGCAGGACATGGTCATGCCCACCCCTGTCACCAAGAATAGGTAGGCTAGAATGAGTATTGACCAAACCACATAGAATAGTTTCTTATTTAAAAAAAAGGAGGTTCCCCCACCCCCACCCCGGGAAGGATAAGGAAGGAGTCCTGGGCAGGCCAGTACAGCCAGTCTACTTCAGAAAACTTTGGGCATTCTATCACTACTTTATGTGGTTGAACTGGGGAATTTGTGCCTACAGAGGAAAAAAAGGCCAGATTTTGGAGGCAAACAGGCCTGAGTTCAAGCCCAAGGTCTGAAGCCGAGCTCTTTGAACCTCCATTGTTAGCTCAGAGCATTGTAAGGTAGCAGTGATTCATTCTTGAAATTTTGGGTAGCAACTTTGAAAGAATTAAGAGAAGTTCATCGTAGTGCAAGATGACCACAGAGCTTTGACATCTCATGACGTGCTCTCATGCTGGGCCTTCTCTGGTTGAGAACAATCTCCTGCCTTCACCATGTTTTTTCCTCCTCAGAAGGCCAAGGTCTTCCCTGTTAGTCAAGACACAGCCTGGCCCAGGCATCCACTGGGGTTGTTACACCTCTTGGCCATCTGTCTGCCAGACATCACCATAAGAGCATGTATGTTCAGGCAAAGCGTAGTAAATGCATTTCACACGCTGATCCAAATTCAGCAACATACCTGTGAAGCCCGCGCCACCAGGGGCAGTTGATGGCTCCGGCGCAAATTGGTTACAACGTGTCCTGTAGCACAGAGCAGGGATCCCAATGCTTCAAAGTGGCTGAAGCAAAAAGGATGTTTCTTATCTCACATCAAAGAAGGTCTAGGGGTAGGAAGAGCTTCTGGGCTGGCTGATATGACTCCACAGTGCCATCTAGGATGCGGGTTCCGGCCATCTCTCTGCTCCGTCAGTCTCCGTGTTGGCTCTATCCTCAGGTTGGTTGAAAGACAGAGCTGCAGTTCTAAGTGCTCAACCCACGTACCATGGTGTTGAGGGAAAGGGGAGAGTCCACACCATTCTATGACTCTCTCTTAGGAGAAGACACTCTCCAGACGCTCTCCAGCAGGGCCCTCCCAGGTCCCACTGGACAGAATTGGGTCCCATGACCAATCTTGAGCCATCACTGTCTGAGGGATGGAATTACCGTAATTAGTTCGGATACATCATCTGGATGTGGAATGGATGTGGGGGGTGGAGACTAAGTGCACCTCCAAGGACCAGTTTACATAATAGATGTCAAGGGCCTGGTAGGTGGTCAGCTGCAAATAGATCCCTTCTCTTTCTGTCTTGGAATGATACTGTGATTAGATGGTGTGTCCAAAGAAGGCCAGTGTCAGATAGGGAGAGCCATCCCATCCGGGGATGACAAGGTCTTTGGTAGGGAGCTGGTGAAGGCTACTTGTTTACAAGAAACTGAAAGGAAATGAGCTCCATTCAACTTAGATCAAATTAAAAGGGGGTTGTGAAATGATCTGGAAGAAACTGGGAGATACCTCCCACCATCTCCCCAGCCTCAGTGGCTCCCTCTATCTGCTCACCATACTGCAGTGGGCTTCTTTTTAAAAACAAACATGTTAGGGCACCTGGGTGGTTCAGTTGGTTGAATGTCCCAACTCTCGATTTTGGTTTAGGTCATGATCCCAGGGTCGTGGGATCAAACCTCGCATCAGTCTCTGCACTGAGTGTAGAGCCTGCTTGGGATTCATTCTCTCTCTCTCTCTCTTTCTGTCTTCCTTTGCCCCTCTCCCCCCACTCATGTTCTCCCTCTCTCTAAAATAAAAGAATAATAATGAACAAAAGCACACGTGTTACTTACAGTGAACCATCTTCTACCTAAAATTCTTTCTTTTCCTTTTCATAAACTATAACCTGTTTTTTGCTTCAATGCCCAGGAAGCAAAACAACCAGTCAGAGAGAAGTAAAAGACTTCTGCAGAAGATGCCCTTATCTGAGTTAAATAAATTGTCAGGATTTTCATGATTTTTGGTGGGTGTACAACTCAGGACCAGGCCTATAGAAGACTATTGGCTAATATCTATTTAAAAATTTTAACTGCATAGGAGCAGCTGACTGGCTCAGTCAGTGGAGCATGGGACTCTTGACCTGGGGGTTGTGGATTTAAGCCCATGTTGGGAGTAGAGATTACGTAAAATAAAGTCTTAAGGGACACCGGGGTGGCTCAGTCAGTTAAGCATCCTGACTTTGGCTCAGGTCATGATCTTGTGGTTGGTGAGTTTGAGCCCTGTGTCCAGCTCTGTGCTGTAGCTCAGAGCCTGGAGCCTGCTTTGGAATAAATATCATTTTTGAGAGAGAGAATGAGTGGGGGAGAGTCAGAGAGAGAGGGAGACACAGAATCTGAAGCAGGCTCCAGGCTCTGAGCTGTCAGCGCAGAGCCCAACGCGGGGCTTGAACTCACAAACCATGAGATCATGACCCAAGGCTAAGTTGGAAGCTTAACCTACTGATCCACCCAGGCGCCCCAACCATTAAAATTTTTTTAATTAATATTCTGGTGGACGCTGTTATGCTTAGCCCAGATTCTCTTGGATCCCTTCTATCGTTTCTACGTGCACCTGCCCTGGTTTGCATGCTGATGATTCAGTTTCCAGTGTGCCCCCCCACACACACACTCCCCGGGGGCAGGGGAGTCAGTCCACAGAAGCCTGGCTTCTGCTTCAGAAGCCGCTTTGTCCTGGAGAGAGCTGGAAGAATTGGAGAGTTTCTGCCCTGGTCCCGTTCCCTACCCCCATGTCCTCTAGCCAGTGACGGATCAGAGTGGAAAGGAAAGTCCGGCTCCAGTGCTTCAGGGCAGGACAAGGGCATAGACCGCACTTCCCTGCTAGAACCCCCAATGCCAGCGGGGATCAAGCAGATGCTACCCCCCTTCAGGATTTTGTCTGAAATCACATCCTTGTTTGCCGTCTTCCCCATTCCTGTCCTGCTTCCCACCCTCCCTTACCAGTTTCTTCCCTTGGGGGCGGGGGGGCTCCTTTCTTACTAAATCACCTGCACAAGACGCTTCATCTTGGGGTCTGCTTCTGGGGAAAAAACAAAACAAAACAAAACAAAACAATAGGTTGTTACCGACCTATTTATTTGCTTTCATGAAAACGACATCTATTTATTTGTTCGATTAAATAAGTCACGCAGACATTACTCTCGCGTAAAATTCAAGTAAAACTGAGCTCAAAGCAATGTTTAATGTCACAAATCCCAAGCCCATGGCTCCCCGAGGAGGCAAATTCTGCTACTGATGATACGTGTGGCCTTTCAGACCTTGGGCTGTGTGATTTCACTCAGACTCGCATTTTGTCTGCTGTGTGTTTCACTTGACAAGCTGCCTTTCTTCTTTAAAACTCTGTCTTGGATGTTTTTCCATGTCCGCACATCTAGTCCAGCCTCCGGGGTTACCTTCCTAAACTGCCTGTGACTTGGAGCAGCTCCCCAGTTTAGGAGCCCTCAAAGTAATGCTCCCCACCTCTCCTGGAATGAGACCCAAACCCCTTCTCACCTGACTTGGCCCCGCCCACCACTTCCACCTGCTCTCACCTTCCGCTGCCACCAGCTTCACCCCCACTAGCCTCCAGCTTCGCTGGACTCCCCTTGTTTATTTGAATGTGCCCCAGGGCCTTTGCATGGCCCATTTCCTCTTTCTAGACTGTTCTCCCCTTTGTCTAGCTAACTGCTACTGATCTTTGAGGTCCCAGCAGAGCAGCCTTCCCTGCCCCCCCCCTCCCCCCAGGGCTGGGTGACATCGCATGCCCTTTGTCTTTATAATACCCTCTATTTTACCTTCAGAGTCCTTGTAAGTAATTAAGTTGTCATTAATTCCCGTTGGTAAGTGTGCTGCTAATTAATGAACTAATTATTCATTTTTTTCTCCTTGACTAGAGTGCAAGCTCCAGGAGGGAAGGCTCCTTTGTGTCTTATTCGCTCAGCTCGCAAGGGACTGGCCCAGCTCCAAGCAAGGAGGAGAGGCTCAGTGGCAGTTGAGGGAGTGGAAGGAAGAAGTGGAAAGTCGCCAGATGGCTTCTCTCTGCTTCTGTCTCTCCGAGGTGGCCCTGTCTCTTGTCTCTGCTGTGCTCTGGGGCCTCCTTGCTCTCCTCTCTGCAGCCCCTAGCCTACCCGTCACACTTAGCTGCTTTTCTTCATCACTCTGGCCTCCCCACAGCTTGCGCCTTGGACAACTCCAGTCCCCACTCTACAGCAGGACCTTTCCACCCTGGAGCCCACCACCAGCGGACTGCGGCCTTTGGGTCTCTTTGCTCAAGTTCTTGGGAAGGAGTCTCCTTTGGCTCAACCCAACGAAAAGTCGGGTTCCCGGGGCCCAGTGATCCGCCCTGGCCATTCCTCGCTGGCCAGGACGGCGGTAGGGACTGTGGGAACCAGGCCAGCGTAAGTCAGAAGGGGAAGTTGAATGTGGCAGGGAACTTGACTGGCATTTGGCCGCAAATGTAAAAGGGAACCAAAAATACAATGGGCTGTTGTGTTGTGCTTTGTTTTGTTTCTGGTTTAAGAAAATATAGATAGCAGCTCCCACTTTCTAGGGCCATCTGTCCAGCCCTGATTCTCTGGGGATTGACCCCTATCACAGACATGCATGTTGTGTATATACTCCACCCCAGAGGCCAGAGATGATGAGTCTTGAGCTCGAAGCCTGTCTCAAATTGGGTCACTCAGAGTCCTTGAGCTGAGAATTTGCAATTTATCACAGAGCTCCAGAACTGACCCAGCACTTTACTGCCAGATGCTGAGGAAAGCAAGGAGGAGGAGGAGGAGGAGGGGAAGAGGGAGGAGGAGGAGGAGAAGGCAGACTACAGAGAGAAGATAGACCAGCTTTCATTCATTCAGTAAATATTCACTGAGCGGGGCACCCGGCTGGCTCAGTCAGAGGAGTGTGCAACTCTCGATCTCAGGGTCATGAGTTCAAGCCCCAAGTTGGGTGTAGAGATTACTTAAAAATAAATTCATTTTTAAAAATAAGTAAATAAATGTTCACTGAGTAACACCAGGGTCAGGCACTATTCCGTGTGCTTGGGATACACCGTGAAACATGAAAGGAAAAAAGTCCCTGGTCTCTTAGAGGGTACATGTTAGTAGGGAACAGACAGTACGTAATATAAATAAGGAAAATAATAAATGGCGATAAGAGCTAAGAAGGAAAAGAAAGCAAGCTGGGAAGTGGAGTGGGAAGTAGGTGCAGGAGAAGGCTGGTCCTAAAGTGTTAATTAAGGTGTCCAGGACATTTTCACCAAGATGGGGATATATTTTTTTATGTTTATTTTTGAGAGAAAGAGCACAAGTGTGGGGGGGGGTGGGTGTGGACAGAGGATCCGAAGCAGGCTCCGCACTGACAGCAGTGAGCCTGATGCGGGGCTCGAACCTATGAACCATGAGATCATGCCCTGAGCTGAGCCATCCAGGCTCCCCTGCACTCATATCATTCTTTAAGAACCCCACTCCCGCTCCATCTGTGTAAGCTGGTTTCAGAGGGTTTCCGTTCACGAGCAGCTGAAAGACGATCGCCTCCTGATGCACCTGTTCATGTCTCATTTCAGGGGCCTGAAGTCTCGTCATTCTTTGTATGCATGTCTGTCTCTGCCACTGGACCGTGAGCTCCCTGAGGGCAGGGACTGTGTCGTCCACATCTGCATCCTCGGAGTTGGCACAGGGCCTGGCTTAGAAATACCATATTATTGGGGCGCCTGGGTGGCTTAGTCGGGTAAGCGTCCGACTTTCGCTTAGGTCATGATCTCGCGGTTCGTGGGTTCGAGCCCCGCGTCGGGCTCTGTGCTGACTGCTAGCTCAGAGCCTGGAGCCTGTTTCGGATTCTGTGTCCCCCTCTCTTTCTGCCCCTCCCCCACTCATGCTCTCTCTCTGTCTCTCAAAAATAAAGCAATGTTAAAAAAAAGAAATATTATTGCCGCCCCTTGATTGAGACAACTGGAGTCAAATGACACTTTGGTCTGAGGATGCAAGGACTCTGAAATAGAAACAGTGCACGTGAAGAGCGCCTCATTCCTGCCCTGCCCCTCAAGGCAACCCTCCTCTTTCTCTTTAATACATTGGACTTCCAAGTAGCTTCCCTCTGGAACAAAGATTCTCTGGTTCAAAAAAGTGGAAAAAATACTGTCCACTTCCAGGTAAGTGTGGCAGACTGAACACACACTCTGTGTTCCTTCGAACTAAAATGAGAAGAAAGTCCATTGAGCTGAATCTATACCAGCGAGGGCACAGTGGAGAAGCCGCCTGACTTCAAGGCAACGGACCCCAAAGCTCAGGGCATGCGAGGGGGACCTGGTGGCTCTGGTCTACGTGAGGGGGGTGCTAGGCACGGGAGACTTGCCGAAACTCTGTTGGAGGCGAAGAGACCTGAGATCCCTCCCCTATTTTACATCGTTTTCAATCTCTCCTTCCCAAAGTTGAATTTTGCCTTGAAGTTAGGAACATTTTCAGAACCAGTTAACTATTTTCATGTCCTCTTTGAAATTTTTGGTTAAAACAAAAGATTGAGTGAATAAAACCCTTTACAAAGATGGTTGTCACCTTCCTTTCTCATTTCCATTACTGCCAAATGTGATGTTTCCTTTGGTTCAAAATGCAGCCTTGACTTCGCATGCAAGCCAACAAAATCAACACTTTGGCAATTGCACAGTAGCATCTTGGTTTTTTTTTTTTTTAATTTTTTTTAATGTTTTATTTATTTCTAGGAGAGAGAGAGAGAGACAGCGTGAGCAGGGGAGGGTCAGAGAGAGAGGGAGTCACAGACCGAAACAGACTCCAGGCTCCGAGCTGGCAGTCAGCACAGAGCCCGGCGCGGGCTCGAACCCACGAACCGCGAGATCATGACCTAAGCGAAAGTCGGACGCTTAACCAACTAAGCCACCCAGGCGCCCCAGTAGCATCTTGGTTTTAGCTACTGACTGTGCGAAGTTGAAACTACCCTCCTGAGCTGGACCTGGTACCGTGAACACCCACCTCCCAAAAGGAACCTTCTTGTTAATTTTGCACGTGGAGATCCCTTAACAAGCTCCAACCTTTTTTCTGTGCCCGGTGATGTTGTACACACATATGAAACAACCCTGGGATTCGAATTATGATCACACCAGTGAAGCTAGAAGCAGAACGAAAATTACAGCAGAAAGGTTGGAAGTGCAGGTGTGGTCGAGCCACATGACAGGGATGGAAAAGAACAGAGAAATCATCAGAAAATTAGAGGGCCAGGCTCGGAGGTCTAGTATCTCAGTCTCCAGAGTTCCAGAAAGAACAGAGGAAACAGAGTGGAGGAAATCCTTCAAGAAAACAATTCAAGAACTCTAAAGAACATTGGTTACCATAGCGAGGCCCACTAAGTTCCCAGAAAAGTAGATGAGAGTTGGTCTATGCCAAGTTACATCGGCAGGAAATTTCAGAACAATAGGGACAGAGAGAAGATGTTAGAAGATTCCAGGGAGAAAAAACAAGTTTTCCACAGGCACGCACACACACGGAGTCTGGTGGTGGTATTCAGACTTGACTAAACAGAGGACATTGATTCCGTTGCAGTGTGCAAGGATGTACTTTTTGTGGAAGTGAGTGAAGTTGGGGTCAAACTCTGACGTTTTGTGTGCCCGGAAGTACGCGTCGCTCTTCTGGGAAGTGGTTCCGGCCCTGTCACCTCCGCGTACACCATGCGTCTCCAGGTGGTACTCCCCAGTCTCCTCGGCCCCTTCCTCCCTGGACGTGTTCTATGAGAGCCACCTCCAAAATTATGAAAACCTGGATCCAGAAAGTCATTACTGGCTTCCTGCTGGGTGCTCAAGCTGAGAGCTTCTATAGGTGCTGGCTACCGTGAGCCCCGTAGATGTTCGAAAGCCTAGAGTCCAGGCCGAGAAAAGCAGAGATGAGATTTGGCAGCTCCTGGGCCCTTAGGTCAGGCTGTCCCCGAAATTAGTCGAAGCCAGACCCTTACACTTTCTGTGTGCTGTGAGATCTTCCAAAACAAAACAGAACAAAACAGAACAAAACAAAACACACTTCTCTGACCTGGCTTTCCATCCCTTGAACAAAGTCTTGTGTCTAATACAGAAATGTAAAGGGCGACTGTACTCACTTGTGTAATAATGAATAATTATAGTGACGTGTATGGGGACTGACAAGGTACTGGGCACAGTGCACACGTTTTCAGTGTATTATCTTGCTTCATCTCCGTAAATCAGAGAAAAGACTGAGGCCAGGGCAGTCTAGTTACTTCTCTTCTTCACACGCTGAGTTAAGGCTCAGGCATGTAAGAGACCATCAGAGACCCTCCCCTCCATGGGACACCTCCCTCCTGCCCACACTTCTGTTCCTCCCACCACTCCCCTGCTCTTGCTTTGTCTTCCGTCAGGATGCCCCTTCTCCCAGAAAACTCCTATTCATCCTTCAGGACCCACTCAAAAGTGTCCTGCCTTGGGGCCCCTGGCTGGCACAGTCACAGGAACAGGTGACTCGATCTCAGGGGCGAGAGCTGGAGTGCCACGTTGGGCATGGAGCCTGCTTAAAAGTGCCCTGCCCTGTTCCATCCTGAACTCGTCTTCAAATGCAGATTTCTTCCTAACCTCTTCTCTCTCCTCACCCCATATGCAAAATATTATGAAATTAAGGGCATCAACTCCATTCAGATGGAATTTAAATCCTAGCTCTTCCCCTGACCTGTTTAATAGACCTGGGCCTTAACATATGTGGGCTTTTTAGTTTCATCATCTGCAGAAGGGGATAAGCTAGGATGGCCTTATAGGGTTATTGTGAGGATTAAGTGAGTTTAATACATGCATAGAACAAGTTCTTAGTGCCTGCTTCATAATGAGCATGCGTTAAATGTTAGCTCGGGTGATTACTAGCCTATGACTTTATCCTCCAGCAACTGCCTTACTCTCTCTTTGCTTTAGATTCTGTATCCATAAAGTGAACGTAACGATAGCCCAGCTCTCAGGATTGGAGTGAGATTTATATCAGCTGCTGCCGGTGAAGCGCCTGGCATTGTCATCAGAACACCACGAAAGGGGCACCTGGGTGGCTCAGTCGGTTAAGTGTCTGACTTCAGCTCAGGTCATGATCTCACAGTTTGTGGGTTCAAGCCCTGATGTAGGGTTCTGTGTTAGGTTTTTTGTTTGTTTTAATTCGTTTCTTAATGTTTTATTTATTTCTAGGAGAGAGAGAAAGAGACAGCGTGAGCAGGGGAGGGTCAGAGAGAGAGGGAGTCACAGACTCTGAAACAGGCTCCAGGCTCTGAGCTGGCAGCCAGCACAGAGCCCGACGCGGGACTCGAACCCACAAACCGCGAGATCATGACCCAAGCGAAAGTCGGACGCTTAACCGACTAAGCCACCCAGGCGCCCCTGTTTGTTTTAATTTTGAGAGAGAGAAAGTGTGAGTGGGGGGGGGAGGGGCAGAGAGAGACAAGGAAAGAGAGAGAATCCCAAGCAGGCTCCACACTGTGGGGCTCGAACCCAGAACCGTGAGATAGAGACCTGAGCCAGGAGTCTGACTGCACCCCCCGGGCGATCCTGTGTAGGTTCTTTTAAAAATAGTTCCTGACTGCATATGAGACACACAAATCCAATCTCCTTATTAAAAATGTATGCATTATGGCTAAGGCTAAATTCTGCTTTGAACATCATGCCAATTCCAACCCTTTCCAAGATTCCCACTATTATCAGTCTGATGGCTTTTTTTCATCGAAAATACTCAGTAGCTGGGCATTTTCAATCTGAGAACTGATGTCTTTTTTCTGTTCTGGAGAAATCCTCACCCCTTATTTCTTTAAGTACTGCCGCTCTGTCATTTGTCCCATTTTCCACTTCTGGAATGCCTGTAACGTGGTCTCAGCCTGGCCTCCAAATGTCTTAATTTCTCTCTCTTGTCCCTCCTCTGATTTCCTTTTGGGTCAATTTAATAAGACTATCTTCCTTTTTTTTTTCCTTCCTGAAATTTGATTGTGTTGTAATAAGCAACAGAGAATGCTTTAGACCCTAGTGATGGTTCATGTAAGTCTAACACTTCACAATTATGAAAAGCACGTGACGTTAATATTAAAATGTAACAGTATAAAACTTCTTAAAAATTGTTAAATGTAAAATGTAATTACACTTCCTTTGAAAGTCTTGTCCATTACGGGGCGCCTGGGTGGCCCAGTCGGTTAAGCATCCAACTTCAACTCAGGTCGTGATCTTGAGGTTTGTAAGTTCAAACCCCATGTCGGGCTCTGTGCTGACCACTCAGAGCCTGGAGCCTGCTTGGGATTCTGTGTTTCCCTTGCTCTCTGCCCCTCCCCCACTTGTCTCTGTTTCTATCTCTCAAAAATGGATAAGCATTAAAAAATTTTTTTAACGTCTTGTCCATTTGAAAAGGTGGGTATCAAATTTAAAAATTTTAGGGGCTCAGTCGGTTGAACTCCCGACTTCGGCTCAGGTCATGATCCCACCTTTGTGGGTTTGAACCTCACATCAGGCTCTGTGCTGACAGCTTATGGCTTGAAGCCTGCTTGGGATTCTTTGTCTCCCTCTCTCTCTGTCCCTCTCCTCGTCACTCTCTGTCTCTCTCTGTCTCTCAAGAAATAAAATATTAAATTAAAAAAAATTTTTAGGTGGGGAAAAAAATACCTTTCGCCAAAAAATTTCAAGAACCATTGGGTAACATTTGTATTTTAAGTGCCTTGAGTAAAATATTAGGAGGTGGGACGATCTTCCAAAGGCAAGTAATAACATTCAGTTTGGGAATGTTAGCTGGATTTAGCCCCAAGTGAAGTAAAGGTGAAATGGGCCATTTAGAAACAGCCACATCACCCCTCTGTCTCTGATACGCTGCCCGGCCAGAGGCCCCATGCCTGGCAGAATCAACCCCTTTGCATCACTTGGGAATCCGGTGCCATAATGATTTCAAAATGGCCGCTCTGATTACCCTCAACAGCCCTGAAACTGGAGGGCCTAGAAAGCCGGCCAGTACCATCTGCTTTCCCCGGGAACAAAGCAAACTGAATTACTTTCCAAGACCTGCTTAACCTGTGACCCTAACCCTGTAAAGTCTTTTAATTGCTCTTCCTGTTTACTCATTATGATTGCAATGTGTGTCAAGAGATTTTTTTCCCAGATATCCTTGCCGTAGTTCTGCTTCCTCATGACAGAGAACGCCGGCCGTACACAGGGCCACGGGCTGCCTTTTGTCCCTTTTATTGTACTTTGGTTTGTTACCCATCAAAGGCATTTGGGGGGCAGAGGGGCAGAAAGAACAGCTGGGAAGTCAATCACAACACACACATTTCTGAAGCGGAGTAACCTCTGATAATATCAAGATCTCATTTAGCTTGCCCCTGGAGAAAATTCAAGCAACTTTGGTGCCCATTCAAGCGTGCAGATCATGGTGTCGATTGTGGGCATAAATCACAGCTCTCAACATGCATGTACTTTCAAAAGAAAAATAAAAGCAGGACATTTAAAAATAATGTTTTCCAAAATGCCACGATGGATTTTTATAGCAAAGTGAGTACCCAAACCTCAATTTTGAGTATTTTTTGAAACAGATAAACTGAAAGGTGTTCACCAAGGAAATAAATTTAGTGCATGTAGCCAATTTGTTTATAAGGTTTTTATTTAAAGGCACAAGTGAATTTATATTTTGCAATATCCAATCTGCAAATCAGGTCGTTTTTATTAAGAATTGCATTTTATAGATAACAGAGCATCACAAACTTGTTCTAGGGTAAGAACTGTGGGGTTTTTTTGACATCAGTCTGCACGAAAACTTCTGTTGAGAAACTTTCCCAAAATAGTATTATGTAATTTTTTATTACTTTCCCAGAAAAACATGGAAACACTATAAACACATTACTCTTTTTTTTAAATGTTTTATTTATTTCTAGGAGAGAGAGAGAGACAGCGTGAGCAGGGGAGGGTCAGAGAGAGAGGGAGTCACAGACTGGAACAGGCTCCAGGCTCTGAGCTGGCAGTCAGCACAGAGCCCGACACGGGGCTCGAACCCACGAACCGCGAGATCATGACCCAAGCGAAAGTCGGACGCTTAACCGACTAAGCCACCCAGGCGGCCCCGTAAACACATTACTCTTACAGATAAAAAAGAGGTAACAATGGATTGCCCCATTACTTTTGACTGGAAACAGTAAAAAAAAATTTTTTAATGTTTATTTATATTTGAGAGAGAGAAAGACAAAGCATGAGCAGGGGAGGGGCAGAGAGGGAGGGAGACACGGAATATGAAGCAGGTTTCAGGCTCCAAGCTGTCAGCACAGACCCTGGACACAGGGCTTGGACTCACAAGCCGTGAGATCATGACCTGAGCCAAAGTTGGACACCTAACCGACTGAGCCACCCAGGTGCCCCAGGCACCCCTGGAAACATTTTTTTTTTTAAGTTCAGTATAACTAGATGTTTCAACATTTCTATGTTGATTGTTCACTCACAGGAGATAACTAAATAAACCACATTAGACTCTTCTAAAAGCTAAATCTTTAAAAAAAATTTTTTGTTTTTATTTTAATTACAGCAGAGATAACATGCAGTGTTATATTTGTTTTGGGTGTACAATATAGTGATTTACCAATTCTATGCGTTACTCAGTGCTCATCATGCTACACATGCTCTTTAAAAACTAAATCTTGGGGGCAGCTGGGTGGCTCAGTCGGTTAAGCGTCCGGCTTTGGCTCAGGTCATGATCTCGCGGTTCGTGGCTTTGAGCCCCTCATTGGGCTCTGTGCTGACTGCCAGCTCAGAGCCTGGAGACTGCTTTGGATTCTGTGTCTCCCTTTCTCTCTGACCCTCCCCTGCTCATGCTGCCTCTCTCTCTCTCTCTCAGGAATAAATAAAACATTAATTTTTTTTAATTAAAAAAATGAAAACTAAATCTTGGGGCGCCTGGGTAGGTCTCCCATTTTCTCTCTTCCCCTCCCTCGCTCTCTCTCTTTCATGATAAATAAACTTTTAAAAATCCAGATGATTAAAAGAAATACAAAATAAATTTAAAAAACCCCTAAATCGTAGGGGCACCTGGTGGCTCAGTTGGTTGAGCATCAGACTCTTGATTTTGGCGGAGGTCATGATCTCAGGGTTGTGAGATCGAACCCCAAGTTGGGCTACTTGATGGGCATGGAGCCTGCTTCAGATTCTCTCTCTCCCTCTGTTCTTCTCAAAAACGCTTTCTCTCTCAATAACAAACACAGAAACTAAAAAACACAAAAAGAGAATCTTAATATTGAGCTCTTTCATCCATCTTTTGGTATCCAAATTAAAATCAGTCGAAATGAAATGGTAACATGACTGGAAAGAATTTCTATCTGCTCTGGTCTTAGGCCAAGTGTCTTATGAATGACAGGAAAAGGAAGTTCTGTTCATTTTACTAATTCCTCATTTTTCTGTTTTTAAATATTTACTTATAATTTTAAAAAATTTATTGTTTATTTACTTTTCTAAAATGTTTTATTTGGGGCGCCTGGGTGGCTTAGTCGGTTAAGCGACCAAGTTTCGCTTAGGTCATGATCTCGCGGTTTGTGGGTTCGAGCCCCGCGTCGGGCTCTGTGCTGACTGCCAGCTCAGAGCCTGGAGCCTGTTTTGGAGTCTGTGTTTCCCTCTCTCTCTGACCCTCCCCTGCTCACGCTGTCTCTCTCTCTCTCTCCTAGAAATAAATAAAAATATTTTAAAAAATGTTTTATTTATTTTTGAGAGAGGAGAGAGAGAGAGAGAGTCTAAGCAAGGGAGGGTCAGAGAGAGAGGGAGATCCAGAATCTGAAGCAGACTCCAGACTCTGAGCCAGCTGTCAGCATAGAGCCCAATGCGGGGCTCGAACCCACAAACCGTGAGATCATGACCTGAGCCGAAGTCGGACACTTACCCGGCTGAGCGACTCAGGTGCCCCTTTAATGTTTATGTTTGAGAGAAAGAGAGAGAGTGTGAGTGGGGGAGGAGCAGAGAGCGAGGGAGACACAGAATCCAAAACAGACTCCAGGCTCTGAGCTGTCAGCACAGAGCCCAGTGCAGGGTTTGAACTCAAGAATGGCTAGACCATGACCTAGGCTGAAGATGGACACTTAACCGACTGAGCCGTACAGGCGCCCCTATTTATTTTTAAGAGAGAGAGATAGAGAGCAAGTTGGGGAGGGGGAGCAAAAGGCAGACAGAGGATCCAAAGTAGGCTCTGTGCTGAGAGCAGAGAGCCTGATGCGGGCTTCAAACTCACAAACTGTGAGATATGACCTGAGCCGAAGTTAGACACTTAACAGACTGAGCCACCCAGGCACCCCCAGCCCCTCCTTTTCATCTTAAAATAATGGCTGCTTTCTACCTTATCCGTGGGACTTTTGTTGGTTTGCTGTTTTGTAGGAAAGGATAGGAATAAGGCCAGATCTTATTGGTTTCTTATCAGGAGAATGTCTCTATGTCTCTCACATCCTTTTTTCTTTTTTCTTTCTTTTTTTCCCTCTTACTATTGCAGGACAGGTTTCCTCTGGGCTTCCTAAGCCTTTGGTCTCTTGGCGACAGTTTTTGGTCGGGCTCGTAGATGCCAGTGGGTTGGGGAGGGCTGGATCAGCACAGTAGAGGAGGTATTGGCTGTAGGAACCTGGGAAGCAGGAAGGCATCGCTTAACAGTCTTCAGAGGCATGCTCTGGGCAGTCACCGCGTCTGTCAGACAAACTCGGTCCCACAGCCAGCTCTGCAGGCTGAGAGTCTTCAGCTGAGTCACACCGCCTGGACAGTGCATCCCATGCACCACGGAAGCCTTGATGAAATGCTGACCTCTGGGTCCTTCGGCATATGGTCTTGGAGCAGGAATCTGATAGAGAGATAGAGGCAGATCGACACAGCACCTTTGCCTAAACCCAGGACCCTTGTGGCCTCTGGGATGAGCACTTGCCTGGACACTTACCTCCATGCTGGAGAGAGAGACTCTGGGCAGGGACGAGAGGTGGCCTGATCCAGGGAGACTGTTCACCCAGCCTGCCTCACGTCTGCATGTTAATTTTTTGAAGTCAGTTATAATAAATAATCATGTCCCCCGCTCCACTTTTTTTCATTTCTTTTTTATTAGGTTTCTTTATTTATCTTGAGAGAGAGAGGAAGCATGAACGGGAGAGGAGGAGGAGCAGAGAGAGAAGGAAAGAGAGAATCCCAAACAGGCTCCACCCTGTCAGTACAGAGCCCGACGTGAGGCTTGATCTCATGAACTGAGAGACCATGACCTGAGCCGAAACTGAGAGTCGGACACTAAATCCACTGAGCCCCCCAGGCACCCCTCATTTCTTAATAGAGTTAAATGTTTGCAGACTGATATCCTCAGATGGTAAGTGTGCCTTTGGATGAGCCTGACAAAGGCACACAGCCCCGTAACCTACACCCTTCTCCTGATAAAGAATATTTTTGGGATGCCAGGCTGGCTCACTTGGAAGATGACACTCTTGATCTCAGGGCTGTGAGTTCAAGCCCTATGTTGGGTATAGAGATTTACTGAAAATAAATAAAACTTAAAAAAAACCAATATTTTCATCACCCTAGAAAGGTCCCTCACCTATTTTCTTTTTTTTAATGTTTATTTATTTTGTGAGAGAGAGAAAGACAGAGCATGAGCAGGGGAGGGGCAGAGAGTAAGAGAGACACAGAATGCAAAGCACGCTCCAGGCTCTGAGCTGTCAGCACATAGCCTGACACGGGGCTCGAACTCACACTCATGGACTGCGAGATCATGACCTGAGCCGAGGTTGGATGCCCACTGACTGAGCCACCCAGGTGCCCCCCCTAAGCTCTTTTCTGTTAATCTCCCCCGCCTCCATCCCAGGCTACCTGTGCCCTGATAATGATGCATGGGAGGAGTTTGGTGTTCTGATATTTGCAAATAGTCTTAGAACATAAGCAGCTGTTCATGGTCATGTATGAACATATCATCCATATCGTCCCAATGCCAAGTGCTTCACAAATATCACTTCATTTACTCCTCACAACAACGTCGTCAGGTGTCAATATCCCAATTTTCCAGGTGAGGCAGCTGAGGCCCAGGTTGGAGGAGCTTTATTGGTAGCACAGATTGTAAGGGGTGGGGCCAATGTTGGAGGGACCCAGGCTACGAAACTCCCTGGTTTCTGTCCCATTCTGCTCATGTCGCCTTGACATAAAGCCTTACAAGCAACATTTTTTTTTTTTTAAATAAACAGGGTCCTGCTGGGTTGGGGACAGAGGCAAGACTTTACCTAGAAGGTGCCAGAAGCCTGGGTCTGCAGGCTTTTAGGAAGGTATGTGGACGTCTGCTCACCTGGGAGCAGCTGAGAGTGTTCACACCGAGGAAATCAGCAGACGCTATGGACCAGAGCTGTCTCTTCTCTCCTGACAGCCGCTTGGTGAATGCTTAATGGCATGCTGCTGGTGACACCCGTCATGCCGACTGCCCTTTCCCGTGCCGAAGTGTCCGCTGTCAGACCAGCCCTCCTAAATAGCCCAGAGGAGCGGATACAGGAGACCAGCGTCCGATCTGAGTTTGGCAGTGCGCTGGGTGAGTGACCTTGAGCTCCTTGCTCACACTTGAGCTGATTCTCTGACAAATGGGTGTAGGAGCAAGCCAGGGCATATGGAGTTTGGGTCCCGATAGCACATCTCCCTGGGGCTTTCTGATTCTTCCTGGCCACAGGGCCCAGGCGGAGAAGGGCAGGACCAGACAGATTTTTTTTTTTAATGTTTTATTTATTTCTAGAAAGAGAGACAGTGTGAGCAGGGGAGGGTCAGAGAGAGAGGGTGTCACAGACTGAAACAGGCTCCAGGCTCTGAGCGGGCAGTCAGCACAGAGCCCGACGCGGGGCCCGAACCCACGAACCGCGAGATCATGACCTAAGCAAAAGTCGGATGCTCAACCGACTAAGCCACCCAGGCGCCCCAGGACCAGACAGATTTTAATGGTCTTTTAGCCATTAATAATGTAGGAGGCTGCTTAGTGAGACAGGCTTTAATTTTTGGTTTGGCAAGAGAAACTGCTATTTTAAAATTGCTGCTTGCTTCCCACCCTGAAAGGACATAGAAAGTCACCTAGAGGCTGAGCTGTCTAGGCAAGGATTCCTGGAGTGGCCGCTATTCGGTATCAGTATGTAGATATAGGACAGGTTTGCTCCCTATCTGTGTGTGTGTGTCTGTGTGTGTGTGTGTGTGTGAAGGTACCCTTTGCAGCCTGATAGGGGCTCCCTCTCCAATTGGAGTCTTGATGGAGACGGAAGTAAGGAAATCTGCATTCTAGAAATGACCAGATTGAGACCCTGCCCCCTCCCCTGTGAGGGTCAGTGATTTCCGACCATTTCTGAAGGACCAACCTGTCTTCTCTCTTTCTATTCTTTCTGGAATTCCTTGTACTTAGAGGTTGTTCTTGCTTCTGAACTCACTTCTCTCTCTTTTCACCCTCAAGTGTGAAGTTAATTTAGAAAAGTTGGAGGGGGCGCCTGGGCGGCTCAGTCGGTTGAGTGTGTGACTTCAGCTCAGGTCATGATCTCGCGGTTTGTGAGTTTGAGCCCCACGCTGGGGTCTGTGCTGACAGCTTGGAGCCTAGAGCCCTGCTTTGGATTCTGTGTCTCCTTCTCTCTCGGCTCCTCCCCTGCTCACACTGTCTCTCTCTCTCTCTCTCTCAAACATAAATAAACCTAAAAAATTTTTTAAAGTAATCTGTACACCCAACATGGGGCTCGAACTTACAACACCTCTAAAATTTAGAGGTGTAAATCGTAAATATATTCTATACTGTGTAAATCGTAAATATACTCATTAAATTTTAGAAACAAATGTACCCAATGCCCCTGGCTGGCTCAGATGGAGGAGCATGACTCTTGATCGCACAATTGTGAGTCTGAGCCCCATGTTGGGTGGAGACATTACCTAAATAAAGAAACTTTATTAAAAAAATGAACACATCCACGGAACGTCTCTCAGATCCAACTAAAGAACATTTCCAGCACCTCCAATTTCTCCCTCTTGCCCCTCCCAGTAATAACTTTCCAAAAGCAACCGCTTTGTACTATGATAGAGCAGCCTCACCTATTTAAAAATTTCATAGAAATGGGGCGCCTGGGTGGATCAGTCAGTTAAGTGTCCGACTTTGACTCAGGTCATAATCTCACGGTTCGTGGGTTCGAGCCCTGCGTCGGGCTCTGTGCTGACAGCTCAGAGCCTGGATCCTGCTTCAGATTCTGTGTCTCCCTCTCTCTCTGACCCTCCCCTGCTCATACTCTCTCCCTCCCTCTCTCTCTCTCTCTCAGAAATAAATAAAGCATTAAAAACTTTTTAAATAAAAAAATAAAAATTTCATAGACCATGCAGGGTGTACTCTTTGACATCTGGCTTCTTTCACTGTATATTATATCCATGAGATTTGCCTGTGTTACTGTGTAGGGCCAGAGTAGATTCTTTTTACGTTGCTCTGTGATATTCTACCACACAAATATAACACACGTGGGGGTGCCTGGCTGGCTCGGTTGTAGAGCCTGCAGCTCTTGATCTCTCGGGGTTGTAAGTTTGAGCCCCATGTTGAGTGTAGAGGTTACTTAAAAATAAAATCTGGCACACCTGGGTGGCGCAGTCGGTTGAATGCTGGCTCTTGATTTCGGATCAGGGCATGATCTCAAGGTTTGTGAGTTCAAGCCCCATGCTGGGCTCTGCACTGTCATCTAGGAGCCTGCTTGGGATTCTCTCTCTTCTTCCCTCTCTGCCCCTCCCCTGCTTGTGCTAGCTTTCTCTCTCTCTCTCCTTTCCTCTCTCTGAAAGATAAATAAGTAAAATAAAAATAAACTTAAAAAAGAAAGAAATCTTGGGTCGCCTGGGTGGCTCAGTCAGTTAGGGACCTACTCTTGGTTTCAGCTCAGAGCATGATCTCCCAGTTCGTAAGATCAAGTCCCAAATTGGGCATTGCACTGACAATGGGGAGACTTATTGGGATTCTCTCTCTGTCTCTCTCTGCTCCTCCCCCACTAATGCACTCTCTCTCTCTCAGAATAGATAAATATTTTTAAAAATGAAGTATTTAGGTGGGTGGCTCTGTCGGTTAAGCATCCGGCTTCAGCTCAGGTCATAATCTCACAGTTCATGGGTTCGAGCCCTGCTTCGGGCTCTGTGCTCACAGCTCAGAGCCTGGAGCCTGTTTTAGATTCTGTGTCTCCCTCTCTCCCTGCCCCTCCCCTGCTTGTGTTCTAGCTCTCTCTGAAAAATAAATAAACGTGAAAAACATTTAAAAAATAGCATTAGATATACCTGAATTTTAATGCTTAGAGAAAATTCAGCTATGAAAGCATCTGATCTGGTATCCTTTTTAAAATTATTTTTTATTCATTTTGAGATAACCTTAGGCTTACAGAAAAGTAATAAAATCTATACAAGCATTTCAGATGCAATGAATATTTACATTCTTCCCTACATAATTCTCTCGTTCTTCTCTCCCTCTCTCTTTCCATGCATGTGAAACAAGACCATTCTCTTAGATAACCCCAGTACAATTATCAAAAATCAGAAAATTTAGTATGAGTGTATTACTATTACTTAATATACAATCCATACTCACATTTCTTTTTTTTAATTTTTTTTTGATTTTTTTAAATGTTTTATTTATTTCTAGGAGAGAGAGAGACAGTGTGAGCAGGGGAGGGTCAGAGAGAGAGGGAGTCACAGACTGAAACAGGCTCCAGGCTCTGAGCGGGCAGTCAGCACAGAGCCCGACGCGGGGCTCGAACCCACAAACCGCGAGATCATGACCTAAGCGAAAGTAGGACGCTTAACCGACTAAGCCACCCAGGCGCCCCTCTTTTTTTTTTAATTTTTAAAAATGTTTTATTTATTTCTGAGAGAGAAAGAGACAGAGACAGCATGAGCAGGGGAGGGACAAAGAGAGAGGGAGATACAGAATCTGAAGCAGCCTCCAGGCTCTGAGCTGTCAGCACAGAGCCTGACGCGGGGCTCGAACCCATGAACCGTGAGATCGTGACCTGAGCTGAAGTCGAACACTTAACCGACTGAGCCACCCAGGCGCCCCCATACTCCCATTTCATCGGTTGTTGTAGTAATGTTCCTCAGGGCTATATCCTCCGGGTCCAGGCTCTAATCCAAGATCACACACTGCATTTAATTCTCCTGTCTTCCATCTCCTATAACCCGGGGGACAGTTAGTTCCTCAGACTTTCTCTGTTTTCCTGACTTGGCATTTGGGAAGTGCCCAGGCCAATGATCTTGTAGAACGTTCTTCGCATGAGTCTGCCTGATGTTTCCTTGTGATTAGATCCAAGTTATGCATTCAGCTAGAATATCACAGAAGTGAGCTGCATCCTTCTCCAGGCACAAGACCTTAGGAAACTGCTTGTACCAGTCATGGGGTGCTAACTCTGACCATTTGCTGAAGTTGGTGCTCTCTGTTCCTTCACTGCAGAGTTGCCATTGTTTCTCCTTATACTTAATGAATATTTATGGGACATTACTTTGAGTCCACTTAGCTATCCTGTTCCTCCTCGAACATCTGGCCTCGCCCCTTTTAGAAGAAGAATAGAAAAGTTTCATTACATTCCAACCCCTTCTTGATGATCAATGTTCCCACTTCTTTATTTGTTCTTGGGTCAGTTCTTAAATTTTCTGCCGGTCTTCTTAGCTCTCCATTCTGTGGAATTTTGTCACCTTTCATTTTAAATCTTTTGGGGCACCTAGGTGGCTCGGTTGGTTAAGCATCCGACTTCAGCTCAGGTCATGATCTCACGGTTTTTGGGTTCAAGCCCCGCATCAGGCTCTGTGCAGTCAGCTCAGAGCCTGGAGCCTGCTTCGGATTCTGTGTCTCCCTCTGTCTCAGCCTCTCCCTGACTCATCCTCTGTCCCTCTCTGTCTCTCAAAAATAAATAAATGTAAAAAATAAAAAAATAAAATCTTTTAGCTGTATTAAAAAAACCTCCAGCAATTGTATAAATAATTCCAAGAAGACTTTCTTGTCTTCTGTTCATTTTTTAAAATGTGCTGTTACTGTTAAGAGATTTCAATAAATGAGGGTCCCCTTAAGTATCTTTGCTGCCTCCGAGATCTTTTTTCCTCCTGGTTTATCTTTTTTTGTTAGTTTGTTTGTTTATTTATTTTGAGAGAGAGAGAAGGTGAGCTGGGGAAGGGCAGAGAGAGAGAAAGGGAGAGAAAGAATCCCAAACAGGCTCCACGGTGTTAGTGCAGAGCCTGACGTGGGGCTCAATCCCACAAACCATGAGATTACGACCTGAACCGAAATCAAGAGTCAGTTGCTTGATGACTGAGCCACTCAGGTGCCCCTCCTCCTCATTTATCTTGGTCTTCCTCTTTCACTCTTTCCCAGGGAAGCTTTCTTCAAATGCCTGGCAAATCATGTGTGGTGTGCAGTTTTAACAAGGAGGTGACGTTGGGGCGCCTGAGGGGCTCAGTCGATTAAACGTCCGACTTCAGCTCAAGTTGTGATCTGATGGTTCGTGGGTTCGAGCCCGCATCAGGCTCTGTGCTGACAGCTCAGAGCCTGGAGCCTGCTTCTGATTCTGTGTCCCCCTCTCCTCTGCCCCTCCCCCGCTCATGCTCTTGTTTCTGTCTCTCAAAAAATAAACGTTAAAAAAATTATATTAAAAAAAAAAAGGAGGCAACGTAAAGTCTCTCAGTGGCCTTGCACGAACTTGCTAGAGGCTTTCTGATGGAAGGCTTCATTGTGGAGGCAGGGGAGGGGCCCTCACAGTGCTGGAGGATCTCAAGGGGAGATTAATTCAGACAGTAGGCCTCCCCCTCCCCGCCCCCATCCTAACCATCCATCTTGGCCATCACACTCTAGCCATCTTCTCTATCACCAGAGAGTTTAATTGCTTAATTGTATAGACCAGAGCCCTCGCTTTTCAGCCTGCCATTTCGGGTGACTGAAGGGCAATTGGGTGAGACGAGCCTCAAGTACCTACATTTACAGCCCATTTCTGACTCCACTGGGATATCCCAGCCAGGAACCTCTCTAGAATTCTGCCGAAAAATAGATTCCCTCTCTTCCTGCAGCCCTTTCTCCACACTTTCTCATTCGCCGCTTTTACCAAAATGCTTTGCTATCCATTTTCCACCCCCCTGAAATTTATTGAAACTTCTGGCTCGCTGACGGATCAATCAATCTCCTTTTTGAGGCGCAGAAATATACAATGTAAAAATATGTTGCTGTCATTTCAGTTGTATCTCCGGGACAGAACCTGAGGCAGGGGTCAGGCGGCTGTCTTGGGTCCCAGCCTCTCTGGTTACATTTTATTTTATTTCATTTATTTTTTTAACACTTATTCATTTTTGAGAGACAGAGCATGAGTGGGGGAGGGGCAAAGAGAGAAGAAGAGACAGAATCCAAAGCAGTCTCCAGGCTCTGAGTGGTCAGCCTGATATGGGGCTCAAACCCACTGACGCGAGATCATGACCTGAGCTGAAGTCGGGCTGCTCAACCGCTGAGCCACCCAGGCGCCCCTCCAGTTACATTTTCATAAAAAACGTCCTTTACTAAACTAACCAAAATGTGCATCTGTTACTTGTAACCAAAATATGTTGAGGATAGAAAGGCGTGGCTAATTTGTATCTCTCTGCTCTGGGCTTAAGATCACTACTCATTCCCTCAGCCTTTGTGCAAATACGATGCACCTGACTAGGGTCCCGGTTTGTTGGAAGAGTCCACTGCCAGGTCACCTTGGATCGGAGTTTTGGTTGCTCCCTAAATCCTCCATCACAGTTCATTTCCTTTCTGATTCTTGAATCCAAATACCTGGGGGGGCCGGACAGATGTCACCAAACAATGAAGTGGGCTAGGGGCAAACAGAGAGCTTATGCATCATGGAGGGACAACTGCCACCAGGCAACTAAGACGTCAGCCATGTGGACATGTGACCCAAGTCACCAGGTCTTCTGGGTATTATTATTTTTTTCTTTTTTTGGCAGGTCTTTGAGAAACTGGGAATCTAAAATCAATGTAAAAATTCTAGAGTTTTAAATGTTAGCAGCTGATTTTTTTTTTAATTTAAAACACTGTCCTGAGTGAAGAAAACATGCTTTAAGGCCACATTCATTACTTCTGATTTAATCCCATAGGTATTGAATTACATCTGATTTATGGGACATTTTTATTACTGCTACTGCTGGTGACAATTTTACTGCATATTTACTATTAGGTATTGTGCTATGTAATTCACGAACATAATTGTATTTCATTGATACTGCTTTTCCATTTTATAGATGAGGGCATCTGGGCAGCAAGAGCTGTCCTTTTGAAATACAGCTCTTAAATCCTTAAATCTGTTCAAGGCTTCCTGTTACCCTTAGAATTAAAGTCAAACTCAAGATCCTATTCTTTCTTTTTATTTTATTTTATTTTTTTTTAAATTTTATTTCTAGGAGAGAGAGAGAGACAGCATGAGCAGGGGAGGGTCAGAGAGAGAGGGAGTCACAGACTGAAACAGGCTCAGGCTCTGAGCTGGCAGTCAGCACAGAGCCCGACGCGAACCTTGAACCCACGAGATCATGACCTAAGCGAAAGTCGGACACTTAACCAACTAAGCCACCCAGGCGCCCCTATTCTTTCTTTTTAAAGGCTATTCATCAATTTTGAGAGAGAGAGAGAGAGAGAGAGAGAGAGAGAGAGAGACAGCAGGGGAGGAGCAGAGAGAGAGGGAAAGGGAGAGAGAGAGTCCCAAGCAGGCTCCACTCTACCAGCACAGAATCTGACGCAGGGTCTAATCCCATAAACTGTGAGATCATGACCTGAGCCAAAATCAAGAAATGCTTAGCCAGCCGAGCCACCCAGGTGCCCTGAGATTCAAGATCCCTCAGCTTGAGGCACCTGGCTTGTTCAGTTGGTGGAGCAAGGGACTCTTGATCTCAGGGTCGCGAGTTCACTTTTTATTTATTTTATTTTTTCTGAGAGAGAAAGAGACAGTGTGAGCAGGGGAGGGTCAGAGAGGGAGGGAGACACAGAATCCGAAGCAGGCTCTAGACTCTGAGCTAGCTGTCATCACAGAGCCCAACGTGGGGCTCAAATCCATGAACCATGAGATCATGACCTGAGCCGAAGTTGGACGCCCAACTGACTGAGCCACCCCGGTGCCCCAGGGTTGTGAGTTCAAACACCATGTTGGGCACAGAGATGACTTGAGAATAAAAGCTTAAAAAAAAAAAGAGAGAAAAGACCCCTTAGCTTGGGTTACAAGGCACTTAACGCCCAGCCCCTACGTGTCTCTCATGCAGTTCCTTCAAATATAGTAATTCTGTTCATGCTACTGTGTTTTCTCTAACTGGACACTCTTCACACACCTTCCATTCACTCTCTGGCCTCCACATCCCTCCCCTCCTCCCCCACCCCCCATATGCCCTCCTCATCCTGAATTAAGTTAGGTACTTCTACAATGAGTTTCCACAGCATTCATACCATTTCATCGTCATTGCTGTTGTAACAAACACGTTAATTAACGATTTCTTCCATCTTTATCCCCCATAGAGTAATAGAGCCCTAAATGATAGGACATCTGGGTCAGATTCCATAAATTCTCACTCACTTCCAGATATTAAACTTGTGTCCAGTTTGACACGTTACAGTAGTCCACAGCAGGGCTCAGCAAGCTGTGGCCTCGGGGCCAAATCCTCTGGGCTGTTTTTATAAATAAAGTTTTATTGGAAATGGTCCCAATCACCATTCTATACTATCTCTGGCTGCTTTTACACTACGCCATCAGATTTGAGTAACTGCCTCCCTTTATAGGAGAAATTGGCCACCAGGTGGGCTGCAATCAAAAAAACAAATAATAATAGCGTTGGCTAGGATGTGGAGAGATTAGGACTCTCAGACATTGTTGGTAGGGATGTAAAATGGTACCGCTGCTTTGGAAAAGAGTTGGGCAGGTCCTCAAAAGGTTAAAAATGGTGTTACCATAGGACACGGCAAATCCACACCTAGGTATATACCAGAAGGGATTGAAAACGTATGTTTGCACAAAAGGTTATACACGGTGTTTATAAATGTAGCGTTAGTCATAACATCCAAACAGTGGAAACAACTCAAATGGCCCATCTGCTGATGAATGGATAAATAGAATGCAGTATATCTGTACAATAGAATATTGTTCTGCAACATAAAGGAAGAAAGGTGGGGCTCCTGGGTGACTCAGTTGGTCAAGTTTCTGACTCTTGATTTTGGGCCATGATCTCACAGTTCATGAGTTTGAGGCCCACATCAGGCTCTGTGCTGACAGCACGAAGCCTGCTTGGGATTTTCTCTCTCTTTCTCTCTGCCCCTCCCCCATTCACATTCATTCTCTCTCCTTTTCTCTCTCTCTCTCTCTCTCTCCCGCTCCCTCTCCCTCTCTCTCTCAAAATAAATAAATAAACATTAAAAAAAAGGAAAAAGGATGGATACAGGTTACAACATAATTTCTCTGATAATGCAGAGCCTGCTTAGGATTCTCTCTCTCTCCCTCTCTCTCTACCGCTCCTGCTCTCTGTCTCTCTCTCTTTTCTAAAAATTTTTTATTGTTCATTTATTTTTGAGATGGAGAAAAACAAAGCATGAGCAGGGGAGGGGCAGAGAGAGAGAGGGAGACATAGAATCTGAAGCAGGCTCCAGGCTCTGAGCTGTGAGCACAGAGCCCAACGCAGGGCTTGAACTCACAAACCCGTGAGATCAGGACCTGAGCCAAAGTCTGACACTTAACCGACTGAGCTACCCAGGTTCCCTCACTTAAAATAAATAAATAAACTTAAAAAAAATGTTATCGTGGTGACGGTTGCACATTTCTGAGCATAATGATAATCAAGGAATTGTATATGTCAGATGGACGAATTGCATAGCATGTGAGTCGTATCTCACTAAAGCTGTTAAGAAAGAAAGAAAAAGAAAGAGGAAGGCTTGAGAGAGAGAGTATGGGGCACAATAGTGTGAACTTGTTGCGATTTATCACACAGTAAAAGATTATCAGTGGGTTGACAGAAATCTGTTGGGAGTGCAATGGGAGTGAAGAGGAATGAAAGGTGAATCCCTCCAGAGAGGTACTTGGTGACGCATGAACTGGGTCCTGAGAGACGTGCTCACCACAAGGCAAAGTGGGAAGAGGTGCATGAGGCAGTCTAGGCAGAAGGAACAACTTGGCAAAATTCCAAAGATGTGAACTAGTGAGGTATGTTTGGGAAACTGTAAGCCTTTCAATAGTGTCTATCCTTTAAGAAAGTAGAGAAACTGGGGCATCTGGCTGGCTCAGTCGGTAGAGAATGTGGACTCTTGATCTCAGAGTTGTGAGTTTGAGACCCACATTGGGTGTAGAGATTACTTAACAATAAAATCTTAGGGGCGCCTGAGGGGCTCAGTCAGCGAAGCTTCTGATGTCAGCTCAGGTCTTGATCTCGTAGTTTCTGAGCTCAAGCCCCGCGTTGGGCTCTGTGCTGACAGCTCTGAGCCTAGAGCCTGCTTTGAATTCTGTGTCTCCCTTTCTCTGTCCCTCCCCATTTATGCTCTGTCTCTGTTTCTCTCTCAAAAATAAATATTTTTAAAAAATTTTTTAAATAAAAAAATAAAATCTTAAAAAATTAGTAGAGAAATGGGAAGTAAGGCTACCCTTGAGAGTTAACCTGGTCAGGGGCACCCAGGTGACTCAGTCAGTTAAGCATCCAACTCTTGGTTTCAGCTCAGCTCATGATCTCACACTTCATGAGTTTGAACCCCACATCGGCCTCCACAATGACACAGTGCAGAGCCTGCGTGAGATTCTCTCTCTCTCTCTCTCTCAAAATAATAAGTAAACTTTTAAAAAAAAAGCAAGCTATATTTATTAGATTTAGCTGCAAATGCAATGAAGCCCCCAATCAACTGATGTTTAACTAAGTCACCCAGGCGCCCCCCCTAAGATTAATATTATTACTAATAGTAGTCATTATTATTTCATTCCTTACTTATTCCTTCTCGGGGCTCTGAGGAAAGATCTATTCCCGCCCCTCCCCCAACTTTGGGCAGTTTGCAGGCAATCTTTCGTGACACCTGGCTTGTAGAGTCATTACCCAAATCTCTCCCTTCACCTTCACATGGTGTGTTCTCCCCCTCCCTCATGTGCGTCTGTCTCCACATTTCCCCATATCGAATTAGGGCCCGCACTAGCAACCCCACTTTAACCTGATGACTTCTGTAAAGATGCCGTGTGCTGGGGGTTAGGGCTTCACCACACGAATTTTAGGGGGACGCCCTTTAACCCTCAACAGCTTCTCAGCCGCTAACTGAAAGCTTCAGCCTGGATCGTTGTTAAGCTCCTCCATTCCCAGGGAGAGGAAGTGGTGGCCCAAGGCCACAAAGATAGTGGCTGGAGCGGGGATTCAAATCCAGGTCGGCCTGACTCCAAACCCTGAACTTTTTGTAAACCACTACAGATTAGGGGTGCCTGGGGGGCTCCGTCGGTTACACATCTGACTTCAGCTCCGATCATGATTGCACGTGAGTTTGAGCCCCGCGTGGGTCTCTGTGCTGACAGCTCAGAGCCTGGAGCCCGCTCCGGATTCTGTGTCTCCCTCTCTCTCTGCCCCTCCCCTGCTCACACTCTGTCCCTGTCTTTCTCAAAATAAACAAACAAACAAACAAACCACTCTAGATTTATGATGCCCGGTTCATAGGGAGGGAACCTTCAAGTGAACCTCAGGGACACACAAGTCTCTGTCCCAGGGTCAGCGTGCTGGCCACGTCTCTGGTCTCTGCAGCTGTCCTCAGGCTCCCCGTCACGCCCCCCGCTGGAGCCTCCCGTCCCATCCTGCGCTGCAGCAGCGAGGCCGTGGGCGGGAGGCCACCACTTATCCGCCTGTCCCACCCTCAGCCCCAGCAGGGAAGTGAGTGACGCCCACAGCTTCTCCGTAAATATTTGTCTAATGAATGTATGATGGGCGGATGGTGCTGGTTTGTGAGGAGCCCCAGGCTGGCCGCGGAGAGAGTCACCGGGAAGGGGGTTTGTATCTCACCTCCTGTGCTGAGGCCAGGAGACCCCTGAGGCTTTTTCCAACATGGTACCCAAGGAGCATGTGGTGTGGGTGACGGCAGAGACATATGGGTGGGGCCCGACACAGGGCACCCACAAAGTCCCAAACATCCCAGAGCCATGTTGAGGACCCCCAGGAATGGCCAGGGTCACTTCTTTCTTTCTTTTTCTTTCTTTCTTTCTTTCTTTCTTTCTTTCTTTCTTTCTTTCTTTCTTTCTTTCTTTCTTTTTTCTTTCTTTCTTCTTTCTTTCTTTCTCTTTCTTTCTTTCTTTCTTTCTTTCTTTCTTTCCTTTCATTTCTCTTTCTTTCTTTCTTCCTTCCTTTTGGATTTTATTTATTTACTTTTTAAGTAATCTCAGCACCCAACACAGCGCTCAAATGCGCAACCCCAAACTCAAGAATCACACACTCCACTGAGCCAGCCTGGTGCCCCTCACTTCTCATTTTTTTTTTTAATGTTTATTTATTATTGACACAGAGAGACAGAATATGAGCAGGGGAGAGGCAGGAAGAGGAGGAGAAACAGAATCTGAAGCAGGCTCCAAGCTCTAAGCTGTCAGCACAGAGCCTGACATGGGGCTTGAACCCACAAACCGCGAGATACGACCTGAGCTGAAGTCTGACGCTTAACCAACTGAGCCACCCAGGTGTCCCTCACTTCTCACTTCTAACTTCAATTTCACCATCTGTAAAAAGAGAGCTCAAGTGACTGATCTCTTACAAATGTAATAAATAGTTAACATTCATCAAGCTCTTCCTGAGGGTGAGGAATTGTACTAAACCAGGGCTGGGCAGGCCTTTTCTGTAAAAGGCCAGAGTGTACATATTTTAAGATTTACAGGCACAGAGCCAAAATTGAGGCTAGCATGTAGGTATCTATATGACAAGGGAGAAAAACAAATGTCCACTACTTTTTCTATGAAATTCTAAATGTAAAAACCGCTTTTGGCTTGTGAGTTGTATAGAAATTGGCAGCCGGCCAGATTTGGTCCAGCTGACTGCTGTTCATCACATTGGGTACAAGGGCCCAAGTAATCTTCACATCAATGGGGTGAGGTATGTGTGTTCTTATCCTTGTTTTATGGACAAGGAAACTGAGAGAATCCCAGAGAAGTTAAGTAACTTGCTCAAATTCACATAATTCTTTTTTCTTTAAAAGATTTTGGGTTTTTTGGGGGCACCTGGGTGGCTCAGTCGGTTGAGTGTGTGACTTCTGCTCAGGTCATGATCTCAGTGCTTGTGAGTTCGAGCCCTGCATCAGGCTCTGTGCTGACAGCTCGCAGCTCGGAGTCTGGAGCCTGTTTCAGAGTCTGTCCCTGTCTCTCTGCCCCTCCTCTGCTCATGTTCTCTCTCTCTCAAATATAAATATTTAAAAAAATTTTTAAAGATTTTTTTTAGGTAATCTCTGTACCCACCATGGGTCTCAAACTCACAACAGTGAGATCAAAAGTCACATGCTCCGCTGACTGAGCCAGCCAAGTGCCCCCCAAATTCACGTAGTTCTCAATCTCTCTCTCTCTCTCTCTTTTGCAAACCCCTCCCCCAAATTCACAAAATTCTTAACTAGTGGAGCTGGAATTTGAGCCAAGGCAGTCTACTTCTGGGGTTTGCAAGCTTAGCCACCTTGTTGTGCAGCGCACCTAAGGCACACACAGGACTTGTCGCTTATATTTATTTGTTTATATATGATTGCGTCCCTTTTTCATCTCAGGGACACCAGATTGGAAAAAGATCTTTCCAACAGAGTATTGTAAGTACAAAGAAAGAAAGAAGTGCAAGGGACTTTAGGAGCAAAAGTTCCCCCAACCCTTCCAGAAATGACCCCAAGAACTCTGGGACTCAGTGAGGGCAGATGTAATTATCTCCCTTCACAAAGCAGATACTCAGAGAGGTAAAGTCACTTGCCCAAGGTCACACAGCAAGTGTGGCAGAGTCCGGATCGGGGCTCCAGTCCCCAGGATCCTGTCTGGGTGCATCCTACCATCACACTGTCCCTCAGACTGTCTGTGTCTGCAGCCTCCTCTGTTGAATAGGTTACCCAGGACCTGGTTTTCCCCCGAGAACACCGCATATGGTCCTGGGTTATGCACCAAATCCCAAAACATTAGAGCCCTTGGAAGATCAGAAGGAGAAAGTCCGGGAAAGACCGTCAGGGGACCCTCCTACTTCTGTCCAGGCATCGCTGGCTGCTTGGCACCTGTTATTCCACTCAATCCCACAAAAGTCTCCAAGATCTTTCATTTGCTAATCTGTGGCCACAACAGCAGGGCTCAGCGAAGGGGGCCAAGGCTCTGGGATCAGGGTGGTGCCCTTGCCAATCCTGGCTCGACCACTCACTGGCTCTGCAACCCCAGTTAGGTTGTTTTACCTCTCTGGGCCTCCATTTCCTCAATTGGAAAATGGGGCTAGTAAAACGTATTTCACACAGCTGTTGTAAGAATTCAAATTAATGTTGGTATGTCAAATTCCCAGTGGCTGTCACTAAGGGACAGGATTATGGGAGGCACATGTCCTTGACTTCTATAACTGTAAATATTTTATAATAATTGTGTGTTATTTGGGGGCGCCTGGGTGGCTCTGTAGGTTAAGTGTCCAACTCTTGATTTCGGCTCAGGTCATGATCTCACGGTTTTTGAGCCTGAGACCCGTGTCAGGTTCCATACAGCTGACAGCGCTGAGCTTCCTTGGGATTCTCTCTCTCCTTCTATCTCTGCCCCTCCCTCTCTGCTCCTCCCCCACTTTTGGTTCTCTCTCTCTCTCAAAATACATATAAACCAAAAAAAAAAAAATTACTTCTGAGACAAGTATTTGAAAAACAGTGTATTGGGGCACCTGGGTGGCTCAGTCGGTTAAGTGTCTGAGTTCGGCTCAGGTCATGATCTCATGGTTCGTGAGTTCGAGCCCAGTGTCGGGCTCTGGGCTGACAACTTGGAGCCTGAAGCCTGCTTCGGATTCTGTGTCTCCCTCTCTCTCTGCCCTCCCTTGTTCACTCTCTGTCTCTCAAAAATAAATAAATGTTTTTAAAAATTAAAAAAAAACCACACAAAACCAGTGTATTATTTTGTAAGTTGAAAAATGTTTATAGATGAATATATATATACACACATACACATACACACAAGCTAAGTGCATATAGTAAGGACTCACTTCCCTCGCTTGCACACGCATTTATTCAATAAACAGGGAACATCCACTGTCTAAAGGCTCTGGCTATAACACCATGTCTGTGGGATTGGGGCCCTGAGGAAGTTCCCAGTATGATTCACACTGGGTGAGGGTGGGAGGCATCTGCTGTGGTGGGAACAGAGTGCCGTGTGGAGGTGACAAGGCCAGGCGGCAGCGGGAGCTTCTAATTGCCAGTTAGGGGTGGTGGAGACACTGGGAGAGGCGGGTGCCCAGAACAAAGGATAAGTTTTCTGGATTAGTAGAACTTGCCGGAGGGCGGGCCGGGAAGGTACTTTCCCACAGCCAGCAACGATTTTTTTTTTTTTTTTGCAGGATTGTAAGGAAAAGAGTTCTTTGTTTGAGGATGGCTTGGTGTGTGTCAACCTCTGCAGTGGGGAAGACATGGCATGAAATTTCAGGATCCCCAGGTCACTTGTGGTGGGGGAGGGACAATATTCTGAGAGAGGTTGGATTGTCATCCAGATGGAGTCCAGCTCCCCCACAGATTTGAGTGTTATACCTACGGCCATCAAAATCAGGAAGAGGGGCACCTGGGAGGCTCAGTCGGTGAAGAGTCCGACTTTGGCTCGGGTCATGATCTTTTGGTTTGTGGGTTCGAGCCCCACGTTGGGCTCTGTGCTGACAGCTAGTTCGGAGCCTGGAGCTGCTTCAGATTCTGTGTCTCCCTCTCTCTCTGCCCCTCCCCCGCTCATGTTCTGTCTCTCTTTCTCTCAAAAATAAATAAACATAATTAAAAAAAAAAAGCTCAGGAAGTAATATGTGAATAAGTTTCCAATGTAGAGTTGAGGAGGGTGTTCTTTCTTTTTTTTTTTTTTAAATGTTTTTTTATTTATTTCTAGGAGAGAGAGAGAGAGACAGCGTGAGCAGGGGAGGGTCAGAGAGAGAGGGAGTCACAGACTGAAACAGGCTCCAGGCTCTGAGCTGGCAGTCAGCAGAGAGCCCGACGCGGGGCCCGAACCCACGAACCGCGAGATCATGACCTAAGCGAAAGTCGGATGCTTAACCGACTAAGCCACCCAGGCGCCCCAGAGGAGGGTGTTCTTTCTAAACACAAAGCCGGAAGCTTTGTAATGTAAAAGATTGATTAATTTGATAGGGGAAAAAATGTCTAAACACGAGTACTGCGCAAGAGTCTGAAACTAAAAGCAAATGACAGATTGAGGGTAAATATTTATAATAAATGTAAGATATACGTAGTATAAGCACAGAGCACCTGCAAATAAGCAACAGAAAGACAAGAATCAAATAGGCAGCTCACAGAAGAAATAGCTGAGGGACACAAAAAGATGTTTATAATTCTTACTATGCAAAGCTACAAAAAGTCCAACAAAAGAATACGATTTTTTTTTTATCAGATTGACAAACTTTATGAAGGTTAATGATAGCCTGGGTTGGCAATGGTGTGTCTGTGGGTATGTGTGTCCCTTTTCTTTTTTTTGTAAGCTCTACCCCCAATGTGGGGCTCGAACTCACCACCGCAAGTTTAAGACTCATGTGCTCCACCAACTGAGCTGGCCAGGTGCCCCTGTGTATCCTTTTCATTTTAAAAAAAGTTCTCTTTAAATGTATCTTTATTTTTGAGAGAGAGTGACGGACAGAGTGCAGGGCAGGGGGAGGGGCGGAGAAAGAGGGAGACACAGAATCCGAAGCAGGCTCCAGCTCTGAGCTGTCAGCACAGAGCCGGATGTGGGGCTCGAACCCTCTAACCACGAGATCATGACCTGAGCTGAAGTTGGATGCTTAACCGCCTGAGCCACCCAGGTGCTCCCTGTGTACCCTTTTTAATAGTGGACTTGAAACTGGACAACTACTTTGGAGAGTAATTTGACTGTATGTATTAATAGTTGAATGATTTACTCTCTCCTCCTCCTCTCACTCCCCAAGAACATAAGATCCGAGGGGGATCCAAGGACCTCATCTGCCATCCCTACTGTTGTATTCCCAGCATCTGGATGAGTATAGATATGGCATAATCGGCCTTGAATAAATAGTGAACTGAATATTTAACTTACTGAATGGAAGCATGAATTTTACATTCATGTTTCTCTAAGTGTGGAAATTCTTTTTTTTTTAAGTTTATTTATTTATTTATTTTGAGAAAGAGAGAGAGAGCATGAGTAGGGGAGGAGCAGAGAGAGAGAGAGAGAGAGAGAAGATTCCCAAGCAGGCTCCATGCTGAGAGTGCGGGGCTTGAACCCACAAACTGTGAGATCATGACCTGAGCCGAAATCAAGAGTCGAATGTTTAACCGACTGAGCCACCTAGGTGTCCCTCTCTAAGTATGGAAATTCTATTCCAGAGAGCCTATTGTTGAAAAATACTATGGGGGCACCTGGGTGGCTCAGTCAGTTGAGCCTTCGACTTTGGCTCAGGTCGTGACCTCACGGTCCATGGGTTCAAGCCCCGCGTCGGGCTCTGTGCTAACAGGCTAGCTCAGAGCCTGGAGCCTGCTTCAGATTCTGTGTCTCCTTCTCTCTCTGCCCCTCTCCCACTCATGCTCTGTCTCTCAGAAATAAATAAATGTAAAAAAAATTAAAAGAAAAGAAACATACGTTCATGAGGGGACAGAGATATTCCTATAAAAATATTTACTGAAGGGGTTCAGTCATTAGAGTGTGTGACAACTCTTGATCTTGGGATTGTGAGTTCAGTCCCCACATTGGGTGTAGAGAGGACTTAAAAATAAAATCTTTAGAAAAAATATTTATTGAAGCATTTTATGAAGTGGCAAAAAGAAAATTACCAACAAAACAAATATTCCCCAACAAGGAAGATGCATGAAAAAATGTTTTTCACCATGGAATACTACGCAATGAGTGTGGATGTCTCTTCGAAATCCTGATTTCATTTCCTTTGGCTACACACCCAGAAGTGGGATTGCTAGATCATACACTACTTCTATTTTAATTTTTCGAGGAGCCACCATACTGGTTTCCATAATGGCTGTAACTTTTTTGGTTCAGTTTGAAATGTTAATCGTGAGCACATATTAGAATCATAACTTAAAAGAGAAAAAAGAAAAGTTAATGGAAACAGAAATGTTATTTTAGCACAAAAGCACTACAGAGAAAAATTCTGCCGTCTGCCTAAATCACTGGGGTCTGGATTTGGGTGTTTTTTGTTTTTTGGTTTTTTTCTCTTCTCCCTTCCCTCCTTTACCAGTTCTTCCCCTTCTCTTTTTACTCCTCTTTTATTATTATTTTTTAAGATGTTTATTTTTAAATCCCTACACCCCATGCGGGGCTCAAACTCACAACCCTGAGATCAAGAGTCACATGCTCTTCCTACTGAGCCAGCCAGGCGCCCCTTCCTTCTTTTAGATGCAGGATTTTTTATTATTTTTTTTTTAAAGCGCAGAAGGACTCTATCACGTGTGTGTAGCCAGGGCCGAGGTTGGCCCTTCAGAATGACACCAGACAATGATGGCGGTGGGCTGGTGTTTACTAGGAGTCTCCTAAGTGCAGGTGGGAAGCACTTGACGTTCCCTGTCTCTTTTACCTCTAACAGGGAGTCTCTGAGGCAGGTGCTGCTAAAGGTACCTTCCCCGTAGGGGTGAGGGAACTTAGTGGTGCCACAGTGCACATCAGCCTACCTTACGCCACCCACTAGCTGTGGGACCTCAGTTACTTTCTTAACCTTAGGTTCTCAGTGAAATGAAGATACTAATGGAGGCACCTGGGTGGCTCAGTTAGTGAAGTGACCTACTTGGGTTCATGAGTTCAAGCCCCCACATCGGGCTCTCTGCTGTCAGTGCCCACTATGGACCCCCTGCCCCCCTTTCTCTCTGCCAATCTCTCTCTCTCTATCAAAAATAAAAATAGGCACTAAAAACAAAATTTTAAAAATGAAGATAATAATGGCACTTCTCACCTAAAGTCATGGTCAGGATGAAATGAGTTGATGCGCATCAGACATCTAGAGCAGTGACTGGCACAGGTTCACAGACACAGAAGTTGAGGGAAGCCAGCAGGGGTTTGTACCCACACCCCTTGGCCTGGGTCCGGGCACCGAGCGCTCTGCACCTGCGGGGGGCCCTTCCGGTCAGCCCTATTTTGGGAGCCAACCTTTCACTTGGACTCCGAGGCAGAATGCAGAGGTGGAGTTGGGAGCCGTACCCTTCCTGGTCCTTCCCGTGTCTTCAGCTGTTGAGCCCAGCAGTGGTTTCCTTCATTAAGCAGGAGACGGCCTTAGGGAAGCCAGAAGCAGGTTCTCTGCAGAATCCTCAGAATGTTTATGCTGGTTGTGAAGTCAGTTTGTGCAAGGGAGGATCTGGGGTCGTGCGTTTTTGTGGGGGGATCATTTCCTTGTTGGCCTGAGGAAACTGCCGCTCCTCCCCACCAAGATGGCCGCCTGCGGAGACAGGGCCGCGGGACCCCCACAGGTCAGGCGCTGGCCCCCCACCCCCACCCCACTGACCCAGTGTGATGGCCACACAGTGATATACGTGAGAGAGAGCTCCATTCAAAGGACTGTTTGAGCGGCGCCTGGGTGGCTCAGTCAGTTGAGTGTCTGACTCTTGATTTCGATTCTGATCATGATCTCACAGTTGGTGGGATGGAGCCTAGAGACAGGCTGGGCACTGGCAGTGCCTGCTTGGCTGGCATTCTCTCTCTCTCCCTCCGTCTCTGCCCCTCCCCTGCTCACGCATTTTCCCCTCTCCCTCAAAAAAAAAAAAAAAAAAAGCTTTAAAAGTAATGAAAATAATTGGGGCACCTGGATGGCTTAGTTGGTTAAGTGTCCAGCTTTGCTCAGGTCATGATCTCAGGGTTCGAGGGTTCGAGTCCACATCGGGCTTTGTACTGACAGCTCAGAGTCTGAAGCCTGCTTCAGATTCTTTGTCTCCCTCTCTCTCTGCTCCTCTCCTGCTCACACTCTGTCACTCAAAAATAAATTAACATTGGGGAAATTTTTTAATAAATAAATAAAAATATTAAAATAATAATAACTATGTTAACTGTTTTGTTTCAAAAATTCTTAGGAGTGGAGTGCTTGGGTGGCAAAGTCTGTTGGGTGTCTAACCCCTGGATTCACTCAGGTCATGATCCCAGGGTCATAGGATTGAGCCCCGTGTCAGGCTCAGTGCTGAGCATGGAGCCTGCGTAAGATTCTCAGTCTCTCTCACTCTGCCCTTCTCCCCCAGTCGTGTGTGTTCTCCTCCCTCTAAAATGAGATAAAATACTTAAAAAAATTATTTTAAAAGAGATGTTTACAGAAAAAAAGCAGATAACAGGGCGCCTGATTGGCTCAATCAGTGGAGAATATGGATGGACTCTTAATCTTGGGGTTGTAAGTTGGAGCCCCACCTTGGGGGTGGACGTTAATTAAAAAGGAAAGTGAAAGAAAGAAAGAAAGAAAGAAAGAAAGAAAGAAAGAAAGAAAAGATAGAAGAAAGTAAGGAAAAAAGAAAAGAAGGAAAAAAGAAAGCAAAGAAAGAAGAAAGAAAAGACAAAAGGAAAGAAAGAAAGAACAGAGGTGAAATCATTTCTTTTTAAGAAAAGTGAGGTCACACAGGGAATGTGGCAAAATCCAAGGTATCAGTCTGGCACTTAGTGAATGGGTCTCTTCTTACCCAAAGGTCTTTTCACACCCTGACCTCTCCAGACCCTGGCCTCCTCCCCCACCCTCTTCTTCCTACTTAGTAATTTTATATAATGATTTAATTCCTGGGGTTTGCATGTGTGCTGCGTCTGTGTGCGCCTTGTGGAAAGGAGCCTGGTTTCTTCTACTCAACTGAAAATAAAGAATAATAAACCACAAAGTCAAAACACATACAGAAAAAGTCAACTTAGAAAGCAGTATTTATTCTGGGTTTGCGTTGGCTTTGAAAGGTACTACATGTTTTCTCGAAGGCACAAAATGGAAAACAAAATGAAAACACAGCTACTCCGGGCACCAAGAGCAAACCAACCTTTTTGTTAACAGTTTGTTTCTTCTCTTTGGGCTACAGGATGCCTGTGATGTTTATTTACCCCTTGGGCTCTGGAAGAGACAGTCACCTGTCGCTCTTCGCCCCCGCTCCAGCACCAAGAGGGCAGAGTCAATGGTGCAGCTCTGGGAGGTGGGTGGCTGGAGCTGGGGACTGGGCAGGAAACGGAGTCACTTTTGTGCCTGTGCTGTTGTGGGCATGGGTTTGGGGAACAGGAAGTTGACCAGAAATTCCGTCTGGGATCCTTGACTCAGCAGAAGGGCTCCCGGAGGGCAGAGCATAAGCCCCTCTTTCCTCCGTCTTCCTTTTAAAGGTCTGCATTCACTCACTCATTAAACATTAACTGTCCCCCACCCTGCCAGCCTGTGGGTCCTCTGAGGTGAGGAAGTGGCTTTCCTGGCCTTCCAAGGGCTCTCAGCCTGCCTGCGGGGGACAGGCAGAGAGAGGGAAATAGAAGACACCGAGGGAAGGTAGGGGAAAGGAGCGAGAGAAAGGGGAGAAGGAGGGTACATAGCAGAGACTGCAGTGTGTGTGGACCATTTAAAAAAGAATACTGTAGGGGCACCTGGGTGGCTCAGTTGGTTAAGTGCCCGACTTCTGCTCAGGTCATGATCTCACAGTCCGTGGGTTCGAGCCCCACGTTGGGCTCTGTGCTGACAGCTCAGGACCTGGAGCCTGTTTCAGATCCTGTGTCTCCCTCTCTCTCTGCCCCTCCCCTGCTCGCTCTCTGTCTCTCAAAATAAAATAAAGACATTTAAAAAAGAAAAAAGAATACTATAGGAGGGTCCTTGGGTCCCTGGTTGGCTCAGTCAGTTAAGTGTCCGACTTCAGCTCAGGTCACGATCTCACAGATTTGAGCCCTGCATCAGGCTTGCTGCTGTCAGCACAGAGCCCGCTTTGGATCCTCTGTCCCCATACACATTTTTAAAAGATTAAAAATAAAATAAATAAATAAAAATAAAAAAAGAATGAAGACATCGGGGTGACTCAGTGGATTAAGCATCTGACTCTTGATTTTGGCTCAGGTCAGGATCTCATGGTTCCCCGGGCTCAGGGGATCCACTATACAGACAGCGTGGAGCCTGCCTGGGACTCTCCCCTGCCCCCCGGCCCCGCCCCTTCTGGGCTAATGTGCACATGCTCTCTCTCTCTCACCATAAATAAACTTTAAAAAAATAAGAATACTGTATAACAGCATTTTCATTTGGAAAATGCAAAACAAAATATTTTTCTTAATGCCAACTGTGGGAAGTAAACTGGGAGGAGATCTGGTCAAGAACTCTGATCTGGGGGCGGGGCACCTGGGTGGCTCAGTTGGTTAAGTGGCTGACTGCTTGATTCCGGCTCAGGTCACGATCTCATGGTTCCTGAGTTCAAGCTCTGCACCCGGCTCCTCACTGACAGTGTAGAGCCTGCTTGGGCTCCCCGCCCCTTCCATGCACTCTCGCAAAACAAATAAACAAACTTAAAAAAAAAAAATCTGATCTTGGGGTTATCACAAGCCTCTTGCTATCAGAGATCCCAAACCTGGGGGAGTGGAGGCGGCGCCGGGGCCTGCCCTTTTCCAGAAGCCTATCAGGAATGGGTGGGTGTGACCTGGTTTTATTTACCAGAATGAGGAGGACCTAAAAAGTGGATTCCAGGCGGATGGGGGAGGGCCCGTAAAAGGGAGGGGAGAAGACAGTCATGATTAGGAAGCTGAGATCTGGGCCCTGGGGTCAAAGGGAGAGTTCGGCAAATTCCAGGACACCTCAGGAGCTGGAGGGGGAGGTGCTCTGAGAGGCCTTGGCAGGAGATGACTTAGAACAAAGTTTCTGCCCTGTGTCCCCAGGGCGATGGGAAGCCACAGCGGGTGTTAGTTAGAGTTCTTTGGTTAAAAGGGACAGAATTCTACTGGAACTATGTTAGGAAACTCTGTTAAGAAAGACAAAGGGATCTCTCTCTCTCTCTCTCTTATTTTTTTACTGCTTCTTCATTTTTGAGAGAGAGCAAGAGCAGGGAAGGGACAGAGAAAGAGAGGGGAGACAGACATCCAAAGAGTGCTCTGTGCTTTCAACAGGGAACCTGCTGCAGGGTCTCGAACTCATAAACCAGAGCTGGGGTTGGATGGTCAACCAACCGAGTCCTATAGGTGCCCCGACAAAATGATCTCTTAACGAGAGCTGATGAGTTACCAACGAGGCCCAGGAAAGAGGAAAGGGGTGTCCCAGCTGTAGCAATTTGTATGCTGGCTCTAGGTAGTAAGAACAACTCTTTTCACCAGGTTCCCACCGTGCACCAAGCATTGCTCTCAGTGCATGAGCCTATTTAATCCTCAAGGGACGAGGCCTCAGTAAGTATGACCTGTTGCCCAATCCTCACGGCACAGGTAAGGACAGTTACAACTTGCCCAAAGTCATGAACTGCGAGATCATAACCTGACTCAAAACCAACAATCAGATGCTTAACCGACTGAGCCACACAGACGCCCCTAGAATTATTTTAAAAAGCCATTAATGTTGGGATATCTGGGTGGCTCAGTCGATTAAGTGACCGACTTTGGCTCAAGTCGTGATCTCACCATTCATGAGGTCAAGCCTTGGGTCAGGCTCTGTGCTGAAGGCTCAGAGGCTGGAGCCTGCTTCAGATTTGGTGTCTCCCTCTCTCTCTCTGCCCCTCCCTTGCTTGTGCTCTATCTCTCAAAAAAAAAAAATTAACATTAAAAATACACCTAAAAAAAAAGCCATGATGTTCTTTAAGAATCACAAATTTCCCTTTGAAGGACCAAGTTTGAAATTTAGCTTTGGATCTTAGAAATCACAATAAGATGAATCTTCCTCCTCTTTTTTTAGCATTTCTGTATAAGTAATAGCACCAATGTCGAAATTCTGTAATTTGGCATCAGTAATATATTTTTCATAAATCTTGCCTCTTCCCCCCCTTCCCTTTTGCAGATCTAATTGCCTTTATTAAGTGATTCATGAATTGGGCAGCTTCCCATCCAACAAGCAGAGAGATGCTCCTAAAAAGCATCTTAATTTTTTTTCAATGCTTTCAAGGCTAGTATGTGTGTTAAATTTTGGCTCCTGATTGATTGATTTATAAGATTTCACTCTAACACCATTGTATATTAGCCCTGAGCTAATACATTTGAAAGTTGAAACTTGCTAGAGTATTTGGGATGCTAGAATTGATTTCTTTATTCATATAATTAACCATTCCTAAAAGTTATCTTGTCTTTTTTTTAAACTAAAAAAAAGTTTATGTATTTATTTAAAAATTTTTTAAGGTTTATTTATTATTGAGAGAGAGGGAGAGCAGGGAAGGGGGGGCAGAGAGGGAGGGAGACACAGAATCTGAAGCAGGTTCCAGGCTCTGAGCTGGCTGTCAGCACAGAGCCTGATGCGGGGCTCGAACACACGAACCATGAGATCATGACCTGAACCAAAGTCGGACACTTAACTGACTGAGCCACCCAAGCACCCCAAAGATATCTTGCCATTTAAGCTCTTAGTGACACAATGACATCGACTTGACTTTCTCCTTGCAGATTCAACATTGACATTCAACATTTGAAAATTTCTGTCTGAAAATACTTGTTCAAAAGACTCCAACATTTCATCAAAACTGAAATTGTGCTGTGTAGTTCCTAGACACTATTTAAAAATTCAGTGATGTCAAAGGAATCTTTTACCACATCATTCACTATCAAGTTTAAAGGATACACCAACCAAAATAAAATGGATTTCCCTAGAATTATTTTTCAAAGCTCTTCTATTCTAATCCATCATAGTTTTTCCATGCATTTCTGTGGCATCGTCATATTCCTGGCCCCTGGGATTATTTTTGTCTTCCTCTTGATTCAGTTTTTGTTAAGTAGTCTACTGAGAATGTAAAATCTTTCCCTAGTCGAGTCATCTGCTAAACAAATCCTCCCAAGATGTTCACACATAGATATATTTGCATTTTGGAAATCAGCAAATCCAAAATAATTGTTATGTATTCTGCATAGCTTGTTTCTGGAGTCATACTTAAAATAATGGAGTAAAATGTCTAACATTTCTTTATTCAGCATGATCTTTTTCATTGCATCTCTCATTTTAATTATTTCATCTTGCCTTTTATTCCCTAAACAATGTGTAATATTATTTTGTGTCAATGTTTACATTTTGCATAAATGTTCTGACATAATTGTATCAAATTTTGCTATGATTCCTGCCAAATAAAGAAGGTTTCTCATTATCACACTCATTAACTTTTTTTGGATGAGCTTAGATAGTCCCTCACCAAAAAGTGAATCATAAGTATCATATGCTCAAAAACAGCACCCAATTTTGTTTCCTCGTTTTCACATGGATATCATATATTTTCGGGATCAGATTTCAATTCGATCAGTGTGCATTTCACTCTCTTCATGTTTATTAGGAAAGTGCAGGAGATGCTGCCAATCTTTCTCATGTTGATTTGACTTTTTTTCATCTCCAATGGCTTTACGATATAGATGAAATATAGAACTCTTGGGTAAGAAATGAAGCAACCAGGATTTAGTGATTTTTTTTTCTTAGAAGAACTGTATTTTCTTTTTTTAAAAGGAGTATTATTTTTAAGTAATCTTTATATCCAACATGAGGCTCAAACTCACAACCCCAAGAACAAGAGTCACGTGCTCTACCGACTGAGCCAGCCAGGCACCGCAGAACTGTGCGCATTCAGTCTCTAAAACTTTCTACGTGTGATGTTATCTGGAAACCTAACATTTCTTGTCTGAAAGATATATCACTTCAACCAGAGTTGCCTGTATTAATTTTTTAATGTTTATTTATTTTTGAGAGAGAGACAGAGACAGAGCATGAGGAGGGGAGGGGCAGAGAGGGAGACACAGAATCCAAAGCAGACTCCAGGTTCTGAGCTGTCAGCACAGAGCTGGACACGGAGCTTGAACTCATGGACCTCGAGATCATGACTTGGGCTGAAGTCGGACACTTAACGGACTCAGCCACCCGAGTGCCCCCAGAGTTGCCCGTTTAACATGCAAAGTTATATGGTCAGGTAGGTACTTGACAGGCAGAAAGTGCAATTGGTTTAATGAAGTCTTTGAGGGTTTGTTTTGTTTTTATTTTGTCCTATCTTACAGTTTTTCTTGAATTCTATCTGTGATGGGGTGTTGAAGTCCAAGGTAAACTCACAACCTGTGAGCTGTGTTAGTGCTACATTTTGCTAAAACTGGTTCCTCTAAAGTGTTTCCTTGTCTTCTGGTAATCCTACTAATTTTTCCAGAAATCTAGTCATCTAGAAGAGTCATTAAGTTTGGCCACTGGAACCTAAATGTGTAAGAGGGTGCTTAGGTCATTGTAAGCAACTATACACACACACCTTTTTTTTTTTTAATTAAAAAATATTTTTATGGTGCACCTGGCTGGCTCAGTTGGTAAAGCATGCAACTCTTGAGCTCAGGGCCACAAGTTCGAGCCACATGTTGGGTGTAGAGATTACTTTAAAATATTAAAAAAATTTTTTCGAAGTGTAGTTGACACACGGTATATATATTTTTTTCCAGGAAAAACAGCTTTATTTAGACTGAGAGTTGGAGAATGAGAGAGACCTGAGCCAGCCTACTGAGCTGAGGAGTAAGATTAGGTACCAAAATGGCAGACAGAGCTCATCAACCAAATGGACTCCACCTCCCAGCAACCCTCCAGTTAGTGCAATCAATAAAGGCCTGCTGGGAATTGTATTTGCCACTACATCACCAAAGTGTGCCAGCCCCGTTACAAGAAAGGTACAGTTTCTTTTCTTCCATACTTACATCTTGACAACACCTCCCAACCACAAGTATTACAAAAGAAAGTTTTAAAAAATCACATTTGACAGATCTTAAACTTTTCTTCAGCATTTAGCTCAAAGGCCTCACCATCTTCAAAACATGGTTCTCCTGCTAAGCTCATCAGCTGAAAGTTTTATCCAAGTGTGAGAAGAAGGTCTTTGCTGGCCCATGGTAATTCTTTTCCCATTTTCCCTAGCCATGGAGGGCTGAACGGCAGAGTCAGATTGGGGGTGAGGGAGGAAGGGCACAGGGGTAAGTTTCCCCAGTACAAGATGGCACCTCAAGCTCGATGGGAGAGTGTAGCCGGAGAGCCTTGAGGGAAGCGTCCAGGCCCTGTATTCAGAGTCAGGGCTGGAAGAGAAGGAATGCTTCCCATCCTTGTGTTTGCACATCTTTTTATGAGCTTCATTTTCTTCCGCATCTTCTTGTCCATCATCATTCCTGGTTCTGATGCAGGGTGCCAAGGGATTCACAGGAGGCATGCCAGCAGCAGGTGGGGGTGGGGGTAGAGACCTAGGGATTGGGATCCTTGATACCCTGGTCATGCACACGATGAGGGAGCACACGGCAGGGTGGGGGGAAGAGCTAGATCCCCCTGGGGACCTGCTGGGGGAGTTGAAAAGGGACCAGGAGGATAGGCAGGACTGTCAGGTGGTGGATGGGCAGGATGGGAACCCTGGGTACCCTGGGGTACCCTGGCTGCCAGGCATTGGGACTCCACACGTTCGGGGGTTTACTGTGGCCTTTGCACCACTGTCTGAGCTCATCCTCAGCGTGCAATGTATTTTACATAAATACACTTTCTTTACTTAAAATTTTTTTTGACATTTATTTATTATTAAGAAACATAGAGAGACAGAGTATGAGCAGGGGAGGGGGAGAAAGAGGGGGAGACACAGAATCTGAAGCAGACTCCAGGCTCTGAGCTGTCAGCACAGAGTCCGATGCAGGGCTCAAACCCACAAGCGGTGAGATCATGACCTGAGCTGAAGTCAGACGTTCAGCGGACTAAGCCACCCAGGCACCCCTAAATACACTTTCTTTAATAGCTTTCCAGTTTCTTTTTCTCCTGATGTTTAAAAAAAATGTTTTTTCTGGTATCTGGGGAGAAATAATTTCATGATTTAGTATTTTATCTTACAATTCATGATGCTTTGGAATATCATCAATGTTACCTGCTAATAAACTTCAACAATACTTAATATTTGTAGCAATGAAATTTCCATAACTGCAAATAAAAAACAATTGATGAAATACAATTAGCAGGTCATTACACACAATGTATAATGCATTATCATTAACAATTTGTGTTACCGGTAAGGCTTCCGGTTGACAGTAAGGTATTTGTAGTTAAGTTTTTGGGGAATCAAAAGTTATATGTGGATTTTCAAATGTGCAGAGGGGTCGAGCACCTCTTGGTTTTTTTAGATGACATTAGCACAACAAGGTTTTTGTTTTGTTTTTCTTTTCTGAGTAACAAGATTTTTTTTATTATTGTCAAAACGGAATGGTTAGAAAAAGACACTTTATTTTATTTTATTTTATTTTTAAATTTTTAAAAAATGTTTTATTTATTTCTAGGAGAGAGAGAGAGACAGTGTGAGCAGGGGAGGGTCAGAGAGAGAGGGAGTCACAGACTGAAACAGGCTCCAGGCTCTGAGCTGGCAGTCAGCACAGAGCCCGACACGGGGCTCGAACCCACGAACCGCGAGATCATGACCCAAGCGAAAGTCGGACACTTAACCGACTAAGCCACCCAGGCGCCCCATAGAAAAAGACACTTTAATGTATGCTTGAATATTGTTGCATTACTTATACAAATCACTAATCTTTGGAGTCAGCAAAATTATAATGAATTTTTTTTTTTTTTTTAGATTTTAAGGGGTCCCTGGGTGGCTCAGTCAGTGGAATGTCTGGCTCTTGATTTCAGCTCAGGTCATGATCTCATGGTTCATGGGTTCAAGCCCTGTGATGGGCTCTGTGCTGGCTTGCAGAGCCTGCTTGGTATTCTCTCTCTCCATCTCTCTCTGCCCCTTCCCCTCTCAAGCTCTCAAAATAAATAAACATTTATTTTGTCTTTCTCTCTCAAAATAAAAAAAAAAACATTAAAAACATTAAGAAAAAGATTTTAAGTAATCTCTACACTCAACGTGGGATTTGAATTTATGACCCTGAGATCAAGAGTCACATGCTCTACCAACTAAGCCAGCCAGGCGTCCCTATAATGAAATGTTTTTTAAAAATTCTATATAGCAAAGCTATCTACCACTTTAATGGCACTCCCTTAGAGATGGTGGTGTTGTGCAGCATACAACCTTAACAACAACCCCCAGAGGCTCTGCTATGTGAGTGATAAGATGAGAATGGTGATTAATGCCTGGGGAAGGACCACTAATCTCAGATGAGGGGCATTATTTTATCTTAACCCCATGACAGCCACTGCCAAGACAGGGTAGAAGGGGAGATAAGAGGAAGGCTCCAGATACAGCCTGAAATGACTCCCTTCGAACCTTCCCCCCAGTTATCCTACAGAGTGGCCTCTCTCCTCTTTTTTTTTTTTTTTCCTGACCTGAAGAACTGGGCCTTATCAGCAACGTGGTCCTTACTCAACCTTTCTCCTGCCTTGGCTATCTGAGATGCAGCGCCATCTTGGTTCATGTATTCCCTCTCAAAGCTTTTTGTCTGGTTCTTCTTCCTGCTTCCCCAAGACCACACAGTGAGATTCCCTTTGATTGCTTCTCTAGTCTTTCTCCCTATACCATCTTGTCAATCATTCATTTCATTCATTCATTCACTAAGCATAGCAGGCTTCATGCTAGTCTCTGGAGGTTTGAAAATGGACAAGTCATAGTCCCCGGCTCCAGGCCTAATAGAAGACATAGACAGGTAGACTTACCATGTTTCAGACCCTGTTCTAAATACTTTACATGAGTCATCTCATTTAATCCTTGCCTCACACTCAGCGATGGATTGGAAGAAACAATGTAGGAAATGGAGGAGCATTGACCTGAGATTTGGGGCTGATTGGATGAAACAGAGAGAAGTCTAGTATAATTTTGGGGGGCAACTGGATGAGTCGTGATTTCACTTACAGACATGGGGATAAACCATAGGTTTGAGAGGATGGGTGAAAGTCCCTACAAGTTGGGTTTTTGACATCTGTGGGCTATCCATGCAGAAGAGTCTAATGAACAGTTGGTGGCTATCAGAGAAGTCTGTGCTAAACTCTCAAATTTGAGCATACTTTGCGTACAAACCGTAGCTGCACCGCATGGATAGAATCACTCAAGGAAAGATTGATAAAGGAAAGAGCATCCAGGATGAAGAACATAGATCATAGCAACATAAAATGTGCAGGCTCTATCTTCCAAGAATTTTTTTCAGTTGTAAATAATAGATGCCCAAATGAAACTGCCTCGAGCAAAAGCAAAACAAAGAAGAGTTTTTTGAATCAGGAGAGAGGACTGGCTTTTGGATGTGGCTAGATCAATGGCCTCGGCGTCATCGGGTTCCCGGATCTTGGCTTTGGTTTCCTCTGGGCTTGCTTTCCTCTCTGGCAGGCCCTCCTACGAGGTGGCAAAGACAATAACCAGCAGATCCAGTTCAGGAAAGGCCACAGGAAGAACCCATTCCTTTCTTAATAGTTCAAGCAGAAGTCCTGGGGGTGATTCTACATGGTCTATATTGAGTCATTAGACATTTCCCAGCCACGATGAATGGGCCACCCTTGGGCCATAAGCTTGCTCCTGTAGGAAGAATAATGTTACATCTATCTTTTATCAAGCACTTACTAAGTGCCCAGTGCCCAATATTTTGCTCTGTTTGAACATAAACCTTTGGCCCATGTGTTTTTTAAAAAATTATTTTAGGGGTGCCTGGGTGGCTTAGTCGGTTAAGCGTCTGACTTTCGCTTAGGTCATGATCTTGCGGTTCATGGGTTCGAGCCCCACGTCGGGCTCTGTGCTGACTGCCAGCTCGGAGCCCGGAGCCTGTTTCAGAATCTGTGATTCCCTCTCTCTCTGGCCCTCCCCTGTTCATGCTGTCTCTCTCTCTCTCCTAGAAATAAATTAAAAAACATTAAAAAAATAAAAAATAAATAAAAAATTATGTTAATGTTTATTTTATTTTTGAGAGAGATAGAGCATGAGCAGGGGAGAGTTGGAGAGCGAGGGAGACACAGAGTCCAAAGCAGGCTTCAGGCTCTGAGCTGTCAACACAGGACCAGAGGTGGGGCTTGAACCCACAGACTGCGAGATCATGACCTGACCTGTAGTCAGATGCTTAACCAACTGAGCCACCCAGGTGCCCCTGGCCCATGTGTTTTGACCTCAGAGGGGAGAATTGGTGAAAGAAATGGCCTAGCAGACAATGGGAATTTCAGAATCTGTACCCACATACACGCCAACCCTACCCATAGTAGATGAAGCGTCTTTGCTCCTCTCTAAAGCCAGTCTCTCCTCTGAGCCACCAGAGAGGACTCAATGACAGTGATCTTTCTCTCTCCCCAGCATCACCAACTTTTGCTCTCTGCTGGCCCATTTCCACCAGTTTACATTCTACTATTTCCCCTATCTTATTTTATTTTATTTTTTTAATGTTTTATTTATTTCTAGGAGAGAGAGAGAGACAGCGTGAGCAGGGGAGGGTCAGAGAGAGAGGGAGTCACAGACTGAAACAGGCTCCAGGCTCTGAGCTGGCAGTCAGCACAGAGCCCGACGCGGGGCTCGAACCCACGAACCGCGAGATCATGACCTAAGCGAAAGTCGGACGCTTAACCGACTAAGCCACCCAGGCGCCCCTATTTCCCCTATCTTAAAAGAAACTCCTCTTCATTCTACCAGAATGCCTCTTCTTTGAGGGGCACCTGGGTGGCTCAGTCTGTTAATCATCTGACTCTTGATTTTGGCTCAGGTCACCTGCTCATGGTTCAGTTTGTGGGTTCAAGCCCCGCATCAGGCTCTCTGCCATCAGTGCAGAGCCTGCTTGGGATTCTCTCTCTCTCCTCCCCCCCCTCCCCCCGCCCCGTTCCTCCCCTGCTGTCTCTGTCTCAAAAAAAAAAAAAAAAAAAAAAACTTAAAAAAAAGCTTCTTCAAAGCCAGTCTCCTTCAAAGAGTCAACCTCCTCACTGTCTCAGACCCCTCTCCTCTTATTCGCCTTTAACTTTTTTCTCCAATCTGGTTTACCTTCCAGCATTCCACTGAAACTCCTCTGGCCAAGGTCACCAGCCACTTTTACTTTGTTAAGTTCAGTTCAGTGGTTATTTCTCTCTCTTTCTCTAGTTTGACCCATCTGCTCGCTCCTTGACATACTTTCTTTTTTGGTTCCAGGACACCACGTCATTCCCCTCCAGTCCGCCTCCGTCCTGTGGTGGATGCCTGTGCTTCTCCCAGACGTCAGTGTAGGAGGGCCCCAGGGCCCCAGGCATGAGCTGATTCCCTTCTCCACCTCTTGTCACTCCCCTCCCGTCTCATCCAATCTCATGATTTGATTACCAGTTGTGTTCTAGCAAGTTCCAAAGGTGTATTTCTAGTCCAGACCCTTTTCCTGAACTCCAGACTTACTTATCTGCCTAGATAACAGCATGGCTCGGATCTGCTTGAGTGTTGAATAGCTGTCTCGGATTTAAAATGTTTCAAACTTGGGGGTTCCTGGGTGGCTCAGTTGGTTAAGTGCCGACTTCGGCTCAGGTCATGATCTTGCAGTTCGTGGGTATGAGCCCCTGATCAGGTTCTGTGCTGACAGCTCCGAGCCTGAAGTCTGCTTCCAATTCTGTGTCTCCCTCTCTCTCTCTGCCCCTTCCCTGCTTGTGCTCTGTCTCTGTCTCTCTCAAAAATGAATAAACATCCCAAAAACCTTTTAATGTTTAAACCCCGGGGTTGGTTAAGCATCCAACTTCAGCTCAGATCACAATCTCACCGTTTGTGACTTTTAGCCCCACCTCGGGCTTTCTGCTATCAGCACAGAGCCTGCTTGGGAACCGGCTTTGGATCCTCTGTCTCCCTCTCTCTCTCTGCCCCTCCCCCCTCTCGGAAATCAATAAACATTTAAAAATAATAAAATGTTCAAAGGTGAACTCCAAATCTCTCCCCTAGCCACCTCCTCATGCCATAGCCTTCCCCAACCAAACAGAGGACAACTGTCTAGTACTCAGGCTTCCAACTTCTCAAGTCACCTAAGTGACATGCCTAGGTGGGCAGTGGGGGCAGTGAGAGAGACATTGGCAGTGGCCTGCCACAGTGGGGAGGGAGTACTTTATAACTTTTTAGACAGTGTTTAAAATTGGTGATGCAGCGCGCCTGCATAGCTCAGTCGGTTAAGCGTCTGACTTCGGCTGAGGTCATGATCTCATGGTTCATGGGTTTGAGCCCCATGTGGGCTCTGTGCTGACGGCTAACTCAGAGCCTGGAGCCTGTTTCAGATTCTGTGTCTCCCTCTCTCTCTGACCCTTCCCTTTTCATGCTGTCTTTCTCTCTCTCTCAGAAATAAAGCATGAAAAAAAATTAAAATTGGTGATACATGATGATAATGCACAGCAGAAGAATATCTACTCCATTTTATTATGATTTTAAAATTCTCTACAGACACAGTGTTGCCTTAATCCTTATTGCCTAAATCCAGGGAGAATCATCTTCCCTCCCTTGGTAGGCTACTGTCTGAATCCTCTCTTTTCTCTTACCTTCTTCATCCTTTTTTTAAAAAAATGTTTTATTTATTTCTGAGAGAGAGAGAGAGAGAGAGACAGTATGAGTAGCGGAGGGTCAGAGAGAGAGGGAGGTACAGAATCAGAAGCAGGCTCCAGGCTCTGAGCTGTCAGCACAGAGCCTGACGCGGGGCTCGAACCCATGAACCATGAGATCATGACCTGAGCTGAAGTCAGACGCTTAACTGACTGAGCCACCCAGGCGCCCCATTACCTTATTTATTCTTTCATGTAAGAAGTTCTATTAGCTCTACCTTCAAAAATATCCACTGGGGCCTGGGTGGCTCAGTTGGTTGAGCATCCAACTCTTGACTTTCGTTCAGGTCATGATCTCAGGGTCTGTGGGATCAAGCCCTGAGTAGGGCTCTCCGCTGACAGTGTGGAGCCTGCTTGGGATTCTCCCTCTGCACTCCTCCCCCAACTCTCTCTCTCTTTCTCAAAATAAAAATAATGAACAAAAAAACAAATCCAGAATCCAGCTTCTGCCACCTTTGCTGATGTCACTTTGAGCCACCATCATCCCTTCTTCACATGTATTGTGAGTAGCCTCTAACTAGGGCTCTGTACCTCTACCCTGGTCCCCCAGTCTTCCCTGACACCACAGCCAGTGACTTCCTTTTTTTTTTTTCTTTAAGTTTGTTTATTTATTTCAAGAGAGACAGAACGCCAGCAGGGCAGGGGCAGAGGGAGAGAAAGAGAGAGCATCCCAGGCTCTGTGCCGCCAGCATAGAGCCCACTGTGGGGCTCGAACTCACGAACAGTGATATCATGACCTGAGCCAAAACTGAGAGTGGGACGCTCAACCGACTGAGCCACCCAAGTGCCCCGGAGTGATTTCTCTGGAAGCTGGAGTCACGTCGTATGGAGGCCCTGCTCAGTATCCTGCGATGGCTCCTCACCTCAGTCTTCACGGTGGCCTCCGAGTCCGCACAGTCAGCCCAGCCCCGTAGTCTGCAGTGGGTCTCACAGACTTGGGCCCTCGCCCCTCCCTGCCTTTGCAAGCGCTGCTCTCACCCCAGTGCCTTTGCAAGTGCTGCCCCACATTGTCCGGACTGCTCTCCCCTTTGATGCCAGCTTGGCCCACTCCCTCACTCCCATCAAGTGTTTGTACAGGGGTCTACTCCGCAACGAGGCCCACCTGCGCTGAGTACCCTCCGGCGGTGCCACGAGCCATGCTGTCTCCCCGGCCCCAGACACGTGCGTCCTGTCATCTTTTTGGAAGATAGAACTGGCTTCACTAAATGATTCAAGTCAGGCAGCATCCTGTCTGGCAAGCAGAGGGGCAGTTCTGAGGAGGTGTATACAATGGAAGGTGTTTGGCTTTAAGTAGGCTCCACACCCAACGTGGGGCTTTAAACTCAAGACCCTGAGGTCAAGAGTCGCCTGCTCTGTGGGACTGAGCCAGTCAGGGGCCCTCAAAATGGAAGGTTTTTATAGGAAGGAGGGTGGGACAAGAAAAGTTGTAAGGAAAAGAAGGGATTGGTTGGAGCACTTGGTTGGCTCAGTTAGTAGGGTATGTGATGCTTGATCTCAGTGTGAGTTCGAGCCCCATGTTGGGCCTAGAGTTTACTTTAAGAAAAGAAAAGAGGGGCTCCTGGGTGGCTTAGTCGGTTAGGCGTCCGACTTTTGCTTAGGTCATGATCTCGCGGTTCGTGGGTTCGAGCCCCACGTCGGGCTCTGTGCTGACTGCCAGCTCAGAGCCTGGAGCCTGTTTCAGTCTGTGACTCCCTCTCTCTCTGACCCTCCCCTGCTCACGCTGTCTCTCTCTCTCTCCTAGAAATAAATTTAAAAAAATATTTTTTTTTTAAAAAAAGAAGGATTACTTCAGGTTAGATCACTTTCCCTTGGGGGGAGGGGCGAGGGGACTTATCACGCACATCACCTCTTCCTTCGGGAACGGAGAGAGGACCGTGGGGCAGACTCACTGGTGGAAAAATCCTGGCTGGCTGGTTGAGACTGCATTTCTAGAGGGGAGACGGGTGGTGTGAGTCCTCTTACCTTAATGTCTTCTGTTTTTCCTTCTTTGTACTTTCCCTCTCTAGGAAACTGCCTAATTTACTTATTGTGTGTGTTGTTTCTTTTCTTTCTCTCCAGACTGCAATGTAAACTCCCTGAGGGTGAAGATCTTTGTTGATTTACTGATGCATCCCGAAGCTATCATCCCCACCCGTGGTGAAAGAAGGTGCTCTTTTCTGTGGCATCCTGGGTGTCAATCACAACTTTTCCCCAGCTGACTAACATAGGTCATTCTACCCAAGCGCAGATAGAGTCAAGTGTTTTCTTTTTAAAAAATGTTTTATTTATTTCTGAGAGAGAGAGAGAGAGAGAGAGTGAGAGTGAGAGACAGCGTGAGCAAGAGAGGGTCAGAGAGAGAGGGAGACACAGAATCTGAAGCAGGCTTCAGGCTCTGAGCAGTCAGCACAGAGCCCGACGCGGGGCTCAAACCCACAAACTGTGAGATCATGATCTGAGCTGAAGTTGGACACTGAACTGACTGAGCCACCCAGGCACCCCTAGAGTCAAGTGTTTTCACTTGTTTATCTGGAAAACTTTGAGGCTGACACAGGCAGGCTGGGTCCAAGGACTCAGAAGTGGGTTCTACGGGACCAGCTCAGAAGGTCCTTGGCCTCCCGCAGGATAGAAATTGAATGGGAGCGGGACGCCCAGGTGGTTCAGTCGGTTAAACATCTGACTTTAGCTCAGGTCATGATCTCACAGTTTGTGGGTTTGAGCCCCGCGTGGGGCTCTGTGCTGACTGCCAGCTCAGAGCCTGGAGCCTGTTTCAGATTCTGTGTCTCCCTCTCTCTCTGACCCTCCCCTGCTCACGCTGTCTCTCTCTCTGTCTCTCCGTCTCTCTCTCTCAGAAATAAATAAAACATTTTAAAAAATCGAATGGGAGCAGGAGAACGTGAGCAGAACGTATTGGATTGTGAAGTGACAGGTAGACAATGGCAGACAGAGCGCATGGGAGCCTCGGAAAAGAAAGGAGCTTGAGTCTCATTGTTGCTTTGGGTTAGGGGTTGATGCTGGAGAGGGGTCTCGGGTACGTGTTCCTTTAGGAATCCAGGGTGGGGTCCAATCAAAGGGCGGTGCCAGGTGAACGATGGGTTTTATTTTAGAAATCACAGAAGGTAGGGGGTGTGGATGGCAGCATCAGCCGAGGTTTGTTTGAGGCTAATGTCCTGGAAGGTGTTTGGGATCTGGCTCATAGATATTATCGGGTGTTTGGGGCCGAGGACAGAGCGCGGAGAATGATTAACTTCCTAGTCCCCTGCTTGGTGTGGGAACATAGCTTCTGTGGCTTATTCAGAGGCAAAGTACGGCACATGAGTAAGTGGGGCCTAGCAGAAAACCAGCAGAGGCGGAGCCTTTCCGCAGTGGAGTCCCAGCAGGCAGGCGACTCTTGATCTCAGTTTGTGAGTTCCAGTCCCATGTTGGGTGTAGAGATGACTTAAAAATAAATCAATAGTTGGGGCGCCTGGGTGGCTTAGTCGGTTAAGCGTCCGACTTTGGCTCAGGTCATGATCTCACGTCACAGTTCATGACAGTGACAGCTCAGAGCCTGGAGCCTGCTTCAGATTCTGTGTCTCCCTCTCTCTCTGCCCCTCTCCCACTCTTGAGGGCACGTGCACTCTCTCTCTCTCTCTTTCTCTCTCAAAAACTAAATAAGCATTTAAAAAATAAAAATATAATGGAGTCCTTTTAGCTTCTCTACCTCAAAGGGATCCGAATATGTAGTTGACCGCAAAACTATCCCCATCCAGAATTTTCTTTTTTTTCCTGTACTTTATTTTTTTTGAAGAATGTAACTTTATTTTTTAAATGTTTTATTTATTTCTGAGAGAGAGAGAGAGAGACGGCGTGAGAAGGGGAGGGTCAGAGAGAGAGGGAGATGTAGAATCCGAAACAGGCTCCAGGCTCTGAGCTGTCACCACAGAGCCCGACTCTGGGCTTGAACCCACGAACCGTGAGATCATGACCTGAGCTGACGTCGGATGCTTCACCACTGAGCCACCCAGGCACCCCAAATATGTTTGAAAGATCTATTCATGGTGCTACGTGTGTGGAACCATGACCCTTCATTGAGTGCATCCACCCCATTTCGTTCTTCCCAGGCCTCAGTGATGAATGCCAAGGTCCTCATGGTGTCTGTTGCCGCACACAAGACCTTGATAGATACCCTTGCACAGGCTCTTGCTAGGACCCTTGCAAACATTTCTTTGGAATGGAAATTAGGAGGCAGACTACTGGGTTTTGGGAGGTGTTCATCCGTAATCTGATGAAGTTCAGATGTGTTGATCTGTAAATGGCTGCAGGGCCTGAGGGAACCTATATGTCTCTCTCTTTGACAACATTCAGATTATTTGGCTTTTTACTTTTTGCTACTCTAATAGTGTCAAGTGGCATCTCTCCATGGTTTAATTCTCAATTTTCTTTTTTCTTTTCTTTTCTTTTTCTTTTTCTTTATTTCTAGGAGAGAGAGAGACAGCATGAGCAGGGGAGGGTCAGAGAGAGAGGGAGTCACAGACTCTGAAACAGGCTCCAGGCTCTAAGCTGGCATTCAGCACAGAGCCCAACGCGGGGCTCGAACCCACGAACCGCGAGATCATGACCTAAGCAAAAGTCGGACGCTTAACCGACTAAGCCACCCAGGCGCCCCTAATTCTCAATTTTCTGATGACTAATAAGTCTGAGCATCTCTTCATAAGATTCTTAGTCTTTTGCTTTTCCTTTTCCACAAGTTACCTGCTCATATACCCTTTGCCAACATTGATTTGCAAGACTTCCTTATTTTTTTTAGTCATGGTTGGTTTTAATGATTGAACTATCTGCTTCCACTCTGCCTTCTGCCTTGTAACTTTGTCCATTGTTTCACGCTTTGAATAGAAATGCCTAATTTGGGGGCATCTGTGTGGCTCAGTCGTTTGAGCATCCAACTCTTGATTTTGGCTCAGGTCATGATCTCATGGTTTGTGAGCTTGAGCCCCACGACAGGCTTGTTGCTGTCAGCTCAGAGCCTGCTTCAGATCCTCTGCCTACCCCTCGCTCCCACCACTACCCCACCCCCCCTGCTCGCACTCTTTCTTTCAAAAAATAAACATTAAAAAATCCTTAATTTTAACGGTGTCAGAATGGCTTGTGCTTCAGATTCAAGTGGGTTTTTCCCCTTCATTTTTATTTTAAAGTAAGTTCTACAGCCAATATGGGACTTGAACTCAAACCCCCAAGTCAAGAGTCTCATGCTTACTTGCTCCACCAACTGAGCCAGCCAGGGGCCCCCAGATTTAAGTCTTATTGAAAGAATACTTATCCGCTTCTAGGTCACAAATATGCTCTCCTATTAACTCAAGACTTGCTTTTATCTTGGTTGGGTCTTTATTTCATTTGGAGTCTATCTTTGTATACAGTGGTAAGTGGTCATCATTTTTATTATGAGTCAATTTTCCCAATTGTACCTACTACATGAAGTAGCTCTTCCACATTGGCTGTAATGCTACCTTTTTCTTGTATGTTAAGTTCTCATTTCTACATGGGTTTGTCTCCAAGCTTTTTATTTTATTCCATATGTCTATTTGTTCTTGAAAAATGCTACAATATATTGTAATCTGATGGTTTTGTAGTGTGTCTTACTATTGGTACGATCAGTCTCCCTTCTTTACTCAGTATTTTCAAGGTGAACCTTAACTCTGGAATTAGAATGTTGGGGAGATGGCTATCGATTCTAATTTTGAGTTATTTCTTCTACGACATATCTCTTCATTTATTTGGATCATCATCTATAATTCATTACTATGGTCTTAAAGTTTTCTCTATAGGTAGCTCCATATTTTTCTTAGTTCTTTTTATTTAAAGTTTGTTTTGAGAAAGAGAGCAAGCAGGGGAAGGGCAGAGAGAGGGAGAGAGAGAAAGTCCCAAGCAGGCTCTGTGCAATCAGAGTGGAGCCCGATGTGGGGTCGGAGCTCTCAAACCTCAGGATCGTGACCTGAGCTGAAACCAAGAATTGGATACTTAACTCACTGAACCGTCCAAGTGCTCCTTAGTTCTTAACTAAGAACATGTTGTGACATGTTTCTTAATTTTTTAAGCTATATTTTCCAGTAGGTTGTAGCAGATAGAGAGATATAAACTTCCTCCTCGTCTTTTAAAGTATCTTGTGGGCAAACTTCTTTCTCAGATGCTTGATTTTCAGCTTGACAAAATTCCTCCCCTTTCTTTTCTTTTATGTATTTATTTTTAAAATGTTTTTTATTTATTTCTGAGAGAGAGAGAGAGAAACAGTGGAAGCAGGGGAGGGTCAGAGAGAGAGGGAGACACAGAATCCGAACAGGCTCCAGGCTCTGAGCTGTCAGCACAGAGCCTGACACGGGGCTTGAACCCATGGACCATGAGACCATGACCTGAGCTGAAGTCATACGCTTAACTGACTGAGCCACCCAGGCGCCCCCCTCTTTCTTTAAAAAAATTTTTTAGGGGCGCCTGAGTGGCTTAGTCGGTTGAGCGTCCGACTTTCGCGTAGGTCGTGATCTCGCGGTTCGTGGGTTCGAGCCCCACGTCGGGCTCTGTGCTGACTGCCAGCTCGGAGCCTGGAGCCTGTTTCAGTCTGTGACTCCCTCTCTCTCTGACCCCCCTCCTGCTCACGCTGTCTGTCTCTTTCTCTCCTAGAAATAAATAAAACATTAAAAAATAGAAAAAAGAAAAATATGTTAAAAAAATTTTTTTTAAATGTTTTATTTATTTTTGAGACAGAGAGAGACAGAGAATGAACAGGGATGGGGCAGATAGAGAGGGGGACACAGAATCTGAAGCAGGCTCCAGGTTCTGAGCAGTCAGCACAGAGCTTGATGCGGGGCTTGAACCCAAGAACTGTGAGATTATCCGACTGAGCCACCCAGGCTCCCCACCTCCCCTCTTTCTTAAGGGATTCTGGCACAACAAGAACCTTCTTTTCCTCCTCTTCTATACCCTCCGTAGTTCCAGCTGGAAAAGGGGAAGAAAAAAAGTTTTTTTTAAAAGTTAACAGAATAGACACATCTCTGGTAAGGTTTAAGGCGAACAAGCAACAACAACAACAAAAAGAAACACAAGTAAATAACATTACAAATTAAAAAGGGGATATAACTACAGAAAAAAGATATATTTAAAAGAAAATAAGAAGGATGCCTGGATGACTCAGTCGGTTAAGCATCCAATTTCAGCTCAGGTCATGATCTCAGGGTTCCTGAGTTTGAGTCCTGCATCGGGCTCTGTGCTGACAATTCAGAGCCTGGCCTGCTTCAGGTTCTGTGTCTCCCTCTCTCTCTGCCCCTCCCCCACTTTCTCAGCCTCTCTCTCTCTCTCTCTCTCTCTTTCTCTCTCTCAAAAATTAATACAAGATAGTTAGAGACATAATACAAGATAGTAAGAGACAGCCACCTGCCTGGCTCAGTCTATAGAGCATGTGATTCCTGATCTCAGAGTTGTGAATTCAAGCCAATGTTGGGTGTAGAGCTTACAAGAAAAGAAAGAAAGAAAGAAAGAAAGAAAGAAAGAAAGAAAGAAAGAAAGAAAGAAAGAAAGAAAGAAAGAAGGAAAGAAAGAAATGTTGGAAGGAAGGAAGGAAGGAAAGAAGGAAGGAAGGAAGGAAGGAAGAAAAAGATATTGAGGAAGCTCTCATAATTTTTATGCCAATAATTTTCCAAATTTGTATGAAATAGACAACTTCCTAGAAAACATAACAACTAAAATTGACTCAAGAAAAAAACAAAAAGGCAAATAATCTTATAATTACTAAAATTGTAGCATTGAGCATTTATCACAGAGAAATGAAAATAATGTTCACAAGACAAAGCACCTATACACAGTTGGTCATAGCTGCTTTACTTGTTTTTTGTTTGTTCGTTTGTTTTTGTTTTTGTTTTGGTAGCTTGTACTTTATGCTTTGTTAAAAAAGTTTATTTATTTATTTATTTTGAGAAAAGAGGGTGTGTGGAGAGGGGAAAGGCAGAGCGAGGGAGAGAGAGAATCCCAAGCAGGCTCCTGGGGCTCAAACTCACAAACCCTGAAACCATGATCTGAGCTGAAATCAAGAGTTGGAGGCTTAACTTACTGAGCTGCCCAGGTGCCCCATCTGCTTTCCTTGTAATTGCCTAAAACTAGAAAGAACCAAAATGTCCTACAATGCTTACATCTCTGATTCACCCCTGCATCCCTAGCACCGAATACTACTTACTCAGAATGAAAAGGAACCAACTATTGACATAGACAACAACATGAATAAAACTCAAGAGAATGCTGAGTGAAAAAAGCCAAACCTGAAAGGTTATATCGTATATGATTCCATTTATATTACAGTTTTTAAGTGTTTGAGTTTTTTTTTTTTTAATTTATTTCTAGGAGAGAGAGAGAGACAGTGTGAGCAGGGGAAGGTCATAGAGAGAGGGAGTCACAGACTGAAACAGGCTCCAGGCTCTGAGCTGGCAGTCAGCACAGAGCCTGACGTGGGGCTCGAACCCACGAACCGTGAGATCATGACCTAAGCGAAAGTCGGACGCTTAACCGACTAAGCCACCCAGGCGCCCCAAAGTGTTTGAGTTTTAAGTAATCATGAAGCCCAACGTGGAGCTCAAACCCACAGCCCTAAGTTCAAGGGTCACCTGCTCTACTGACTGAGCCATCCAGGTGCCCCTATAACAATCTTGGGAGAGCAAAATCGTAGAGATGAAGAGCAGATTTGTGGTTGATGAGAGTGAAAGGGATGGTTATGGCTCTAAAGGGGTAGTAGGAGGGGTCCTTGTGATATAGAAGAGCTCTATATCTTGATTATGGTGGATCATGGTCACACAAATCTACATGTGCAAGAAAATGGCATGAAAGTGTACCCACAAATGAGTGCATGCCAAACTAGTGACATCTGCATAAGTTGTGTGGGCTGGACCAAGGCTCACGTCTGGTTTTGACATTGTACTATAGTTATACAAGATGTCTGTCACCTTTGAGGGAAATGGGGTGAGGCATACCCTGGACATTCCAATACGTTTTTTTTTCTTTTTTTGCAACCTCCTATGAGTCTATAATTATTTCATAATAAAAAGTTTTTAAACATTGAAGCAGTAAACAGCTTCCAACCTAAAAACCCACTAGGCCCTGATGGTTTTACAGGCTGATTCTGTCAGTTCTCCAGGCAGAGATCATTCTAACTTTTGATTTGTTTGTTTTATTTTTGTTTTTTTTTAAAAGTTTACTTATTTGTTTGTTTGTTTGTTTGTTTACTTAGAGAGGGGGGAGCTCCCATGAGCAGGAGGAGGGGCAGAGAGAGAAGGGGAGAAAGCGAATCATGAGTGGGTTTCCCGCTGTCAGTGTGGAGCCTGACACTAGCCACAGGGCTTGATCTCACGAAATGTGAGATCATGACCTGATCCCAGCCAAACTCAAGAGTCAGATGCTTAACTGACTGAGACACCCAAGTGCCCCAGAGATCATTCTAATTTTACACAAACTCTTCCAGAGTGTGGGAAAAGAGGAATACTCCTCTCCTGCCAATTCCATGAGGCCCATATAACTTTGATGCCAACTCCAACTAAAGGCATAACAGGAAAATGATATTATAGACTCATTTCACTTGTGAATATAGGTGTAAAGATCCTGCACAAAACATTAGTGAATAATATCCAATAATGAATAAAAGAAACAATATACTATGACCAGTTTGGGATTATCCCAGGAATAATATAGCTCTAAGTTAGAATATCTCTAGATGTTACTTACTATAATAAGAGATTAAAGAGAACAAAGTCATATAAACATTTCAACAAACACAAGAAAATTATTTGATGAAATTCAACATAAATTAAAAATAAAATGGTAAACCAAAGAGAGACCTATAAAAAACTTACAACAAATGGTATCTTAAGCATGGAAACTTTAAAAGCATTCCTTTCAGAATTATAAATCTGATTTGCATGCCTACTCACATTATTTCTGTTCAATAATATAATGGAGGTCCTGGCCAGAGCAACAAAATAAGAAGAAGAAACTCATGGCATAACTATTGAAAAGTAAGAAATGAATTATCATTATACTCAGATGATATTATTTTCATTAAAAACACAAAATAATCTTTCAACAAGTTCTTAAAGTATTAAGAGTATAGGGTAAGGTAGCTAATTATAAGGTTCAACTAGAAAGGTCGATTGCAATTCTATACAATCATATCATGTAATTTTACAAAGAAACCATTAAAATAGCAACAAAACTGTGACATGCTCAGAAATAAACCTGACAAAAGAGGTATAAGATCTGTACATAGAAAATTATAAAACTGCACTAAAAGATATTAATGAAAACCTAAAAATGTAAGAGCTATTCCATATTAACAGTAGGTAGATTTAATGTCAGAAAAAGACAATTCCCTATAGGTTGATCTACAGGCTCAACTGATTTTTATTCAAAATTGATAAGCTAATTCTGAAGTGTATATGTAAGAATAGACAAAGAATGGTGTAGACTAAATTTTATTATTATTTGGTAATGGTTTATTTATTTCTGAGAGAAAGAGACAGAGTGAGCAGGGGTATTTCTGAGAGAGAGAGAGAGAGAGAGACAGTGTGAGCAGGGGAGGGCCAGAGAGAGAGGGAGACACAGAATCTGAAAGAGGCTCCAGGCTCTGAGCTGTCAGCACAGAGCCCGACGCGGGGCTTGAACCCACGAACCGTGAGATCATGACCTGAGCCGAAGTTGGACACTTAACAGAGTAAGCCACCCAGGCACCACTAAATTTTATTTTCTTACTTTAATTTTAATTTTTAAAAGATTTTATTTTTAAGTAATTTCTATACCCAACGTGGGACTCACAACCCTGAGGATCAAGAGTTGTTTGTTCCACCAGTTGAGCTAGCCAGGTGCTCCCTACATTTTATTTGTTTTTATTTGTTTTTTTGGGGGGGGGGAGGGTTAGAGTTTATTTATTTACTTTGAGAGGGAGAGCACTTGGGAGCAGCAGAGAGAGAGAGAAGGGGAGAGAGAGAGAGAGAGAAAGAGAGAGAGGGAGAGAGAGAGAGTCTTAAGCAGGCTCCACAATGTCAGCACGGAGTTTAATTTGGGGCTCTAATTCATGAACCATGAGATCATGACCTGAGCTGAAATCAAGAGTAGGATGCTTAACTGATTGAGCCACCCAGGTGCCCCCTAAATTTTAACTTTAACCTTATTATATATATTTAAATTTTTCTACAATAACGATTTTTAAAAAATCCTGTCTGTTCTTGGTCTTTTATTTTTCCTATAGTATACTAAAGCTCTCATATACTTGTCATTCAATTTCAACAATGATCAATTCTTGTACCATCTTGTTTCATTTATACTCTCTTCTTACTTCTCTTATAGTCTCTTACTTACTCCAGGTTATTTTGAATCAGATCCCAGACATTACATCATTTCATCCTAAATAGGGAACTCTTCTTTAAGTGTTTGATAACGTAGCTGCAAGAGGAATCTTTTCATTCCCCACTTAAGTTACTCACTCATTCCAATAAAACAAAATAGAAGTGGAAGTTAGATTGTGTTCCACTTAAATGTATTTTCGAACTTATCTTTAATCTTGCCAGTTTAATAATACAACTAAAATTTTCAAATAAATGCAAAAAAAAAATGGAGTTGGTTACCCTCTTTTCAAACAATCCAGAAGAAAAGGGTTAACTGAAATACATCAGGCAAATGGAGTGTGGAATTCACTTATCTCAGACATGATGTATTGAATTTTAGCCTCAAATTTGGCAACAAGTTTTGGTCCATGGAAAGTTTTGGTCCATGATGAATTTTAATTCCCAGACATGTTCAGTTTTGTCACAATATATGTAGATTATCATTCCTTTAAAAAGTGACACATACATCTATAGTCCAGATATAATTTGATATACAAAGTGAGGTTTTACCAGGAGTTACCCATAGGAAGTAGTCAGGGATATGCCTGGTAAAATGATATTGGGTGCTGGGCAGAAGAATTACAGATTTGAAGGGCACCTGGGCGGCTCAGTCAGTTAGGTGTCCGACTTTGGCTCAGGTCATGATCTCATGGTTTGTGGGTTCGAGCCCCGTGTCAGGCTCTGTGCTGACGGCTCAGAGCCTGGAGCCTGCTTCGGGTTCTGTGTCTCCCTCTCTCTTTGCCCCTCCCCTGTTCACATTCTGTCAGCTTTATTCCCGCCATGACTCACATACTCTGAGAATGGTAGCCACATTTTGATGGTGAACACCAGTTATATCCTTCCAAATTGATGACCACAGGAAAGCAGCGTGAGGCTATTGTCAAGGTTAAGTGTTTCAGAAATATCTCATCAAATGTGTGATCAGAGGTGCCTGGCTGGCTCAGTTGGTAGAGCATGCAATTCTTGATCTCAGGGCTGAGTTCTAGCCCTACATTGGGGGTGGAGATTACTTAAAAAAAAAAAAGTGTGATTACATGGAGAAATAGTCCACTTTATTTTTTATCATCTGAAGTGATATATGAGCCTACACATTAGCAAATAGTTACCCAAACACTTTAATTCTTTTTAAATTTAATTTAACTTAGATTAAAATACTTATTTATTTTTGAGAGAGGGAGTGCAGGGAAAGGAACAGAGAGAAGAAGGAGACAGAGGATCTGAAGCAGGATCTGCTCTGACAGCGGAGAGCTTGATGTGGGGCTCAAACTCCAGAACTCTGAGATCATGACCTGAGCCGAAGTTGGAAGCTTAACTGAGTAAGTCACCCAGGTGCTCCAACTTATTATTATTTTTTTTAAGTAATCTCTATATCCAATGTGGGGCTCGAACTCACAGTTCCAAATTAAAGAGTTATGTGCTCCACCAGTTCAGTCAGCCAGGTGCCCCATGCTGAAAGCATTTCTAAATAGTGGCATTCCCATATGTTATTACATTCATTTAAGAAGTCAAGTACTTGGTAATTTTTCAGTTTTCATGATCTCTTCACAATATTGTAATACATCCTGGACAGTATATGTTCAATGTTACAAGCAGAGTTACTGCTTGTGAATAGATAGTTTTCTTTGGTGATTTTCCATCATTTTTTTAAAAAGCTCTGCAAGATAATGTAATTGACTATGGGCATCTCCACGGAGTATAAAAACCAACATTTCTGTGGCAGTTTGATTTTTGTGTTAGTATATCCTTACCTTTCTCTCGTAGGAGCCACATGGTTCTCCTTTCTTTTTCCTTTGAGTTTGTCCTGTAACTTCTACTAACTTCTAGAATTGGACTGATTGGATTGTTCATTTGGAACCATTCTATCTCTAAAAATTCTACGATAAATAAAGTATTTAATATGATATATTTTCCTCCAAATACTGTGGGTGTCTTTTTTCTTTATTCCATAAATTTTGAACTGTAGTGTTTTTCTTATGATTCATTTCATTTTTTTCCTTATGATTCATTTCTAAGTGATTTCCTTTACACATTCGGAGTGCAATGGTTGCTTAATAATATAATTTAGTTTCCAAGTATACAGGATGTGTCGTTTTTTTTTTTAATATTTTTATTTTATTTCTAGGAGAGAGAGAGAGAAAGCGTGAGCAGGGAGGGTCAGAGAGAGGGGAGTCACAGACTGAAACAGGCTCCAGGCTCTGAGCTGGCAGTCAGCACAGAGCCCGACGCGGGGCTCGAACCCACGAACCGCGAGATCATGACCTAAGCGAAAGTCGGACGCTTAACCGACTAAGCCACCCAGGCGCCCCTAGGATGTGTCATTTCTAACAATAAAAAACAAAGTTTTTAATTTTCCATCTTATAGCTGGAAAACATGGTCTATATGATATTGATATTTTGGAATTTGTTGAGGCTTCCTTTATAGTATTATTTATGTTCTATTTTTGAACATGTACTATGTGTTTTAAAATCCATGACTTTCTGTTGGCTAGGAATAGAATTTTATATATAACCAGTAGGTTGAGCTTATTAATTGTGTTCAGATTTTTTATATTTTTACCTATTTTTTGTTTACCTGATCTATATGTATTTTGCTTTTTTTAAAAAATTTATTTTAAGAGAGACAGAGAGAACACAAGTGACAGCCCAGAGCCCAATGTGAGGCTCCAACCCATGAACCACGAGATCATGACCTGAGCCTAAGTTGGATGCTTAACTGACTGAGCCACCAGGTGCCCGTTTACTTTTTTAATGTTTATCTTATTTTTGAGAGAGAGAGAGAGAGAGAAAGAGAGAAAGAGTGAGCAGGGAAGAGGCAAAGAGGGGGGAACAGAAGAACCGAAGGGGGCTGTGTACTGATAGCACAGAGCCTGATGTGGGCCTCAAACTCACAAACCGTGATATCATGACTTGAACCAAAGTCCCATGCCTCACTGAGGCCCCCAGGCACCCCTTGACCTCATGTCTCTTAAACATGGGCGAAAGGGCAGTCACCAACCCTCAACTCTCACCTCCACACCAGCCTTGATTTTCCTGAGGTTTCTTGTTTGCAATTCATAATGTTTCTTGAATCTGTGCCTTTATTTTTTTATAAGTTTTGGTAAATTTTTAAAAAATGTTTATTATTGTTGATACAGAGAGAAACACAGCATGAGTGGGGGAGGGGCAGAGAGAGAGGGAGACACAGAATTCAAAACAGGCTCCAGGCTCTGAGCTAGCTGTCAGCACAGAGCCCGACGCAGGGCTTGAACCCACAAACTGTGAGATCATGACTGAGCCACCCAGGCACCCCAAGTTTTGGTAAATTAATCTTTTCATGTCAGAGATTTCTTCTCCCCACTTTTCGCTTCCTGTCCTGCTTTTCCAATTACTTGTACATGAAAGTGTCTTATTCTTACCTCTGTGGCTTTTATCCTTTCTCTCTTTTCTTTCCTTTTGCCTCTTTATGTTTCATTCTGGGTATTTGCTTCTGAGACCTCTACATTTGCTAATTCTTTCTTCAGCAGCGTGTAAAGTGCTGTTGAATCCAGTCTGTTGGGTTATTAAATTCTATATTATATTTTTTAGTTACAGAATTTCCACTTGGATGCGTATATATTTTCATGATCAATCTATTTCTCTTCTTGAACATATGAAATAATTTAATGGCTACAATACCTGGGGTTCTTTTGGGTCCTTTTCAAGTGTTCTTTGTTGCTGTTGGTTTTTGCTCATTATCTTGTCTTCTAGCATGTGTGATTATTTTTGTTTGTGTGCTGGATATTATATATACATAAATGTTCATAGAAACCATCTGAGGCTTAGGATGGTGATCTCTTTAATTAAAATTTTTAAAAATGTTTATTTATATTTGAGAGAGAGAGTCAGAGTGCAAGCAGTAGAGGGGCAGAGAGAGAGAGAGAGAGAGAGAGACAGAGTTTGAAGCAGACTCCAAGCTCTGAGCCGTCAGCACAGGGCCCAACGCGGGGCTCAAACTCATGAACTGCAAGATCATGACCTGAGACAAAGTTGGATGCTTAACCGAGTGAGCCACCCCGGCGCCCCAGTGGTGATCTCTTTTAACCAGAGAGGATTCACTTTGTTTTCTTCCTGGTACCCGGAGGCCTTGGCACTCTGGGATTACCTTAATATAATTACAGGAGTTGAGATGGTTTGAAGCTGAGTTTTGATCTCTGTGAGAGCTTGTCTATTAAATTCACTTTTGCTCTTTAAGTGTTTGTTTCATTAAATACTTTTTTAATGTTGTAGTTTTGAGAGAGCGAGAGCGAGCGCGTGTGCATGTGAATGCACAAGTGGGGGAGGGGCAAAGAGAGAGAGGGAGACCTAGAATCTGAAGCAGTCTCCAGGCTCTGAGCTGTCAGCACAGAGCCCGATGCAGAGTTCAAACTCATGAACCATGAGGGGTGCCTGGGTGGCTTAGTCGGTTAAGCGTCCGACTTTCGCTTGGGTCATGATCTCGCGGTTCGTGGGTTCGAGCCCCGCGTCGGCTCTGTGCTGACTGCCAGCTCAGGGCCTGGAGCCTATTTCAGAGTCTGTGTCTCCCTCTCTCTCTGACCCTTCCCTGCTTGCTCTCTCTCTCTCTCTCTCCTAGAAATAAAAATACTTTAAAAAAAAAAACAACAACAAACAAACTCATGAACCGTGAGATCATGACCTGAGCCAAAGTTGGACACTTAACCAACTGAGCCACCTAGGCACACCTATTCACTTTTGCTTTTAAATTGGAGTCCTTTGGGATCCCAATCCAAAGTGAGAGTTATTTATTAGGTTCTCTCCCTCTCTCTGGGGGGTTCTGGACTCCAATCTCTGTTCTTCTAACTCCCCAAGGCTGCTAAAAGCATCACTCAAACTCTTAGCTGCCTCTCAGGAAATGCCCTACCTGGAAAAATAGTCCTAAATGTGGGCCTTACATTTCTTAATTTCTCTCTTCCCAGATCCTGGCTCAGTAATTCTTCACTAACTTGTTAACTTTCCAATGATTTCAAGAAGAGATTTTTAGATTTTTCTAGTTTTATTAGTTTTCCTCAGTGGGAGACTTGGTCAGAACTACCTAATCACCGATACTGAAGCCCAAATCAACCCTCCCTTTTGCTTTCTTATGGAAAAAGTATGATAATAACCAGGATTTGCTAGGAAACAAAATGACAATGGAAATTTTAACATTGTAACAATTACGCAAGCACCAAAACAATGAGGGGAAGTGCCAGCGAAGGGAGATTCCACAAAAAACCAAAAACACCAGTGTAACATAGTTTAAAAAGTGACTCAAACCAACACTGATGACAAGTTATGTTTCCAATTTCTTAAACTTTGCTCGAGAATATTTCATATTCAGTGTGCAAATACCGTATTATAGCAATCTTTGCTAGCCAAAAGCAGTTGGCTGTAAGAGAGAATAAAGGTCTGTGGAATTGGATAGCATTTGTCCATTCTGGAATGTGTTCTGGCTGTCAGCACGGCCAGGTTGGCTGACTCACCAGTTAGCCTCAGACCATACTTTGAGAACCACTACCTTATGAAGGAAGAGGCAGCTGTTTGAAATCCTTGAACCAATGGGGCGCCTGGCCGGCTCAGTCGATTGAGCGTCCAGCTTTGGCTCAGGTCATCTCACTGTTCATGGGTTTGAGCCCCATATCTGCTCTTGTGCTGACAGCATGGAGCCTGGTTCAGATTCTGTCTCTCTCTCCCTCTGCCTCTCCTCCTCTCTCTCTCTCTCTCTCTCTCACACACACACACACACAGACACACACACACACACACACACACACACACACACACACACACACACACACACACACACACACACAAACATTGAAATTCCTGAACCAAGTCTTCCTTGAATGGCCTTCACTAAAGTTTCTGTCTTGAGGTCTTGGTCTTTCTCTGATTACATTACAATGGACTGGATTAGGTTTCTACTGATTAGACCAAAACATCCTTCTCAAATCCACCCTAATCTTCACCCCAGGCCAGCTCAATTAGACTTCTTAGACTTCGTTTTTTGAAAACTTCCAAAATGTGGTTGTATTGTTTATTATGTATGGGTTTAACCAGATGAACTGTGAAGGGTCCCAAGTTTTAGGGATGATTACGACATCCTGCTGACCAGACAATTCTCAGCAAATAGCCCTAGATAATGATAACACATTTGGAGACATGCTGATCTGGTTCCTTAACCACCTGGAGCCTCAGTTTTCTCATTTTTAAAATGGGAATACTTATGTTATTTTATTTTATTATTTTAAAACATTTTTCATGTCTTTATTTTATTTTGAGAGAGAGAGACAGAGTGTGAGAGGGCAGAGAGAGAGGGAGACACAGACTATGAAGCAGTCTCTAGGCTCTGAGCTGTCAGCACAGAGTCCGACATGGGGCTCGAACCCACAGACTGTGAGATCATGGCCTGAGCTGAAGTCGGACGCTTAACCGACTGAGCCACCCAGGCTCCCCAAATTATGTTATTTTAAAATAAAAATAATTGTGTTGGGAGTTTTAAATGAAATGATGACTATAAAAGTCTTAGCCCAGTACATGGCACACAGGTAAGCATGGTCTCATGAGTCTGTAGAAAGACGATGCTCTGATAGGGTTGTTTTGGGGCTGGACAGGGGCCTCAGGTCCTTTAAGAGCAATTAAGGGAAACCAGGCTGGGTAACTCATATTCTGTTGAGGCTGCAACATTTGACTGGGCAGGGTCCTGGCGTGGTATGGTACTACGTGGTGGCAACACTATTAGAATCTTTATGGTTGAGTAACACAAGCTAAAGCTTGAAACCAGGGAGTTAGTCGTGGATCTTAGAATGAAATCATGGTGCGCAGAATCTGGTCTGATTCTGGAAACTGTAATTTTCTCACGTCTGCTATGTTTCCTCCTCTTACATGCTTTTCAATTATTGGCTACTCAGCACTCCGTGTCTTCGTCCCACGGGCCTAAATGCTTTATCTGCTTTATTTCCTTTAGTGCTCTTATATTAACCTTGTGTTTCATGGGGGGAAATGGAGGCTCAGAGAGGTTAAGTAAGTAATTTCTTGTCTGGCTTAAGAGCTGGCTCTCTGAACACAACATATTACTTTCAGCGTTGTTGAATTTGAGAGTTGACTCTCCACATGGCTGTTGGAGTCATTCATTTAACAAATATTTAGTGAGCAATGACCATAGGGGATTCAAAAATGAGAACGAGGCTACAGCTGCAATGAAACAGGCACATTTATTGAGTGTTAATTCTGTCTGGCTTTGCATACGTTAGTTCATTAAACTGTTGTACAACCCTACCCCCACCCCCGCCCAACGCTGTGAGAAGAGTATTGACATCCTCCTTTTGTAGATGATGGGGCTGAGACTCAGGGACTTGCCCAAGGCCACACAGCCAGGAAGTGGCAGAGCTCAGGACCTCTCTCAAACTTTCAAGTTTGTCTTCTTTCTCAGAAATGAAAATCTCACTTTTTAACCTTTAAAATAAAAATAACATTTTTTAAAGATTTTATTTTTAAGTAGTCTCTACATCCAACATGGGGCTCGAACCCACAACCCCAAGATCAAGAGTTGCCTGCCCCACAGACCGAGCCAGCCAGGTGCTCCTCCTGTAAAGTAAAAGTAATCTAAACTCCAACAACTTAAACAACACGAGTGTGGATTTTCTCACGAAACATGACAAAACGGAGGGTTTATCATCACTGAAATTTTTTGCCAGTGTATTTAACAGATGAAAATATTATATTTCAAAGTGATTTGTTTTTATTATTTTCCCATTTTTCACAGCCGTATTGAGATATATTTCACATACCATAAACCTCACCCATTTAAAGTATATAGTTCAGTGGTTTTTAAATTTTTTAATGTTTTTAAAAATTTATTTCTGAGAGAGGGAGAGAGAGAGAGCAAGAGCGAGCGAACGAGCATGAGCAGGGGAGGGTCAGAGAGAGAGGGAGACACAGAATATGAAACAGGCTCCAGGCTCTGAGCTGGCTGTCAGCACAGAGCACGACGCAGGACTCAAACCCACAGACCGTGAGATTGTGACCTAAGCCAAAGTCGGATGCTTGACCGACTGAGCCCCCCAGGCGCCCCATTCAGTGGTTTTTAGTACACAGTGTTTCAGAGTTGTGCAGCCATCGTTACAGTCTAAATCTTTTTCAACACCCAGAAAGAAATCTATACCCACTGGCTGTCCCTTTCCATTCCCCTTTTCCTCTACCCCTCAGCCCCAGGCTAGCTGTTTTTTTTTTGTTGTTGTTGTTGTTGTTAAATTTATTTACTTATTTTCTAAGAAAGAGCACAAGCAGGTGAGCGGCAGGGAGAAGCAGAGACAGAATCCCAAACAGGCTCAGGGGCATCAGGAGGAGTCCACTGCAGGGCTGGGACTCGGGAACTGTGAAATCAAGACTCCGTTGCCTAACCTACTGAGCCCCCGAGGCCCCGAGGCTAGTTAGTTATCTTTTTGTGTTTATTGGCCACTAATGATTTGATGTCTGTTTATTTTGGCTTACAGTGGTGGTTGTTGTTATTGTTGTTTTTAAATTGATTAGAGACGGTGGTCTGTATTTATCATGAAGATTAACCATCTGTTTACCTTGCATATTGCAATATTTTAAAGCTATTTTCTCATTTGTTCTACCTTCCTGGTGGCATCGCTTCCTGACAGATGTTTAAATATCTTTCACGTTTTAAAGTAAATTATTGCTTTTGATGCATGATAAACGTTTTCCCTCCTCCAATTCTAAAGCTTTCCCCCATATTCCCTTCTGGTCTTTTGTGGTATCGTGCGTTTTGCTTGAGCTTTCACTCTATCCTGGGCTTAGTTTGAGATAGGATAACCGTATCTTATTAAACACTACTGATCTGAAAAGTCACTTTTGTCAAAAGACAGTAAGAGTGCTTACAGACAGGCTTGGCTTTACGTTGTTGGTTTTGGTTTACTGTTTGCTGCCGTGGTGTTGCAATTCCTTCACAATTTTGAACCGGGGGCCCGGCACTTTCACCCTGGCTCACTTTCACAATTTGCGCTGGGCCCTGCAAACTATGCCTTGGCCCAGCTTACAGGCCCCAGGCACTGTACTAAGCACTGGCTATCTTTAAAAGGAATAATAAACCATGTTGTTTTACTTAATTTTCACGGCAGTTCTGTTGAATAGCCGTTCTCAGTTTTCTCGTTCTTCTCAAGTGGGGCGATGGAGGCAGGAAGATCAAATAAGGCCACAGAGCCACGAAGCCGCCTCAAAGGGGTTCGAAGCCAGCGCCCGTCTAGCCAGGGCCGGGTAAGCGTCCCTCCACCCCGCAGGCGGGGGCAACCCGGCGGTGGCGCCGGGAGCGCGCGGGGGCGGGCGGGGCGCCCGGCTCCGTGCCGCGCGTGGCCGGGCGTCGCGAGCACGGCGGGCGCTCCTCTGACCCGCGCGGGACCCCGCCTTCTGCCCGCCACGGCGCGCGCTCGTCTAGCGGGCGGGCCCTCGCGCGCGCCAGCGGTTGTGTTGCCTGCGAGTTTCCCAAGTTCACACGGGCTCTGGGTTGGCATGGCAACCGGGCAACCTGTTCCAGAGCCGCCTGCCTTCTCCGCACATGCCGCCGCCACCGCCGGAGCCAGGGCCAGAGCCCATCCCAGGATGCACCGCGCCAGCCCCGTCCCCAGTGGGCCGCCATGTTGTCGGAGTGAAAGGTAAGGGGGAGCGAGAGCGCCGGAGAGAGAAGATCGGGGGGCTGAAATCCATCTTCATCCTACCGCTCCGCCCGTGAGTATCCGCACCCCGCCGGCCCCAAACGCTGCTCCGGACCCCCAGCGAGCAGACTGTCCCTTTGTATTGGTGTTTGAGAGCGGTTGTGTGGGTGAGAAGGGCTTTGGAAAAGCTGCCCGAGGCCCTGGCTGAGGCTTCTCACTCGCTGTTCCTCGTACATGTTTTGGAGTCAGCAGCAAGGCCCCTATTGTTATCAAAGGAGGGAGGGGGTGGGGAGCGGGGTCGAAGCGAGGAAAATGCCGGGGCTTTAGGCCCGGGCCCAGGGCATAGACATGCCTGTACCTTTCTGCTCGGCCCTGTTGGAGCCTCCTAAGATTGATGTTGCCATTCGGGTTGCTTTTTTTGATTGGTTTGCGAAGCCGCGAGTCTTCTGTGTGGCCATGAAGTGTAATTCTGGGCCACCCTGGGTTTCTTCGACTTCTTGAGCCTCCGTGGCAGCGCCGAAGCAGGAGGAACAATAAATCGCTTTGGAAGCAGCCTTGGCCCTTGTCTACAGGCGAGACCCACCATGGGGGAACTTTGCGAGCCTTAAATGTGGAGAAGTGGCGAGCAGGAAGTTTCAGATCGCTTTATCGTCTCCTGGGTGCTTGTGGCCTTTTGTTTCCGTGAGAGCTTGGGTTTTTCGTGGGTTCTTCCTCTTTGAGCCTCCCTGCGTTGGTGAGCGGCTGTCTCAACTCACAGAGGGGCTCACCCCTCGGTAGTAGGAAAACAGGTACGCAGTACCGGATAGTTTTAGTGCTAGCAGACGTTCTTGGTAAACAGACGTCGTTTGTTACACTTGTCAGTACCACTCCCACGTCAAGTGAGGAATAAGCTCCTGTAACTTTTTCCCCCCAGTATAGCACCCCCCCAAGCCCCCGGCGCGCGCGTGGACACACACGCACACGCGAGACATCGCATTAGGCAAGGGTTCAGCCTCCCCGTAACTTGAAGAATTGTTACTCTTTATTGTCTAGTTGAGAAAACCCGTTTTTAGTTGTCGATATCCAATCCGTTCGCTTTCCACTCTTCGTGGGGATTAAGAATGAGAGTCGAGAGAGGGTTTCTTGGGGGTTGTGTTTTAAAGTCAGCCACTTCTGAAACAATGGATTGGTAGCTTTCGCGTTTTGGGTGTTTTCTGAAAACACACAAAAACTCACCCAAACAACCAAACAAGCCACTTACTCCCGAGATGGGTGGCTCCCCGTGCACTTTTAGTAAACAAAATAAACATTTGGACTCACTGCTAATTTTAACTGTATAAAACACTCGCTGGGGCCGTTGATTGTTTATTTGAGTCTTTGGGAAATACTGGAGTTTGAACTTTGAATTCGTATTTTGCCTTAGCCACAATTGAATTCCTTTTGGCCAAGGCCACAGCGTTTTTGAAGTTGGGTTTGAAGTTTAGTTGGGGTTTGAGATGAACTGCTTTAAAGTAAATTTATGATCACAGAATTTTTTCCCCCCGGGATGGCAAAAACAGAACAAAAGAAAACACCTTTTATACTACCAAGCATTTTTTTTTTTTAAAGGTGAGCTTTTGGGAGATTAAACCGAATTCCTTTGCTTAAAATAAAATCTATTAGGGCTATTTAAAAAAAACACATTTTGGTGTAAACAGTTTGAAAACTTCGGAAGAACAGAGAATCAGCACTTATTTCTAATTGCTTACTTTTAGAATGTGCTATAGCTCTAAAAGGCATCAGCAATTTAAGTGTTTTCTAATATTTAAGTGACTGATTTCTTAATTTTTGTGCTGTAGTTGCCAAGATATTACACAACTCCCCAAGACACATGTTAATTGCTTAGGTATTTGCTCACTTTCAAGCTGTCCCTTCTGCCAGGTTTTCTCTTGTTTGAGGAACTGCCTTGCCTCATTAGGTAAAGCAGGAAGTCTTAGGGCACACAGATAGCTTTACAAAAGCCAATTGTTTTGTTTGAACTTTTTTTGGTAGGAACTCCTCCCCCCTCCCCAAGTCCTTGTTAGAACTTAGTTGTGTCCTGTGTGTTTCAGAGGTAACCCTTTTTCATATGGAAATTCCTTGTTAGAGATGTATTGTGGCAAATCTTTTATTTCAGTAAAGATTGCATTTGCTATTTTAGGAATCCTCTTAGAGACTGGAGCCTCTTTGCCTTAACTGGTGTTAATTGAATTCCTGGAGTTTCAGCATGGTGACTGTAAATTTACCAAAAACTGTTGTAGCATTTTATTCTGATTAAAACAAACAAATACACCTGTGAGTCCTAGAGAAAGGATTTCTTCCAATTTCTAGACGAGGAAACAGGCTCAGAGAGGTTGCTAATTTAGTGGTAAAGCTTGGGTTTTGGGACTCCTCGCTTGCTCTAGAATAGGCTATTAGATTGATAGTCCTTTGTAGAAGAAAAATAAGACAGCAGTGACTTAGTTGACGAATGGTAACCAGACTTATTGTGGTGATCATTTTGAAATGTATATAAATAACCAGTTATAATGTTGTATACCTGGAAACGAATATAATGTCGTATGTCACTAATACATCCATAAAAAAAGTGCAGTTAATTCATTTGAAAATCAAATGGGAGTATTAGGCTGGTTGTCACTTTGCAAAGGCCTCTGGTAAACACAGCTATGACTTTCTGGTTTTGGTACTTACGCATGAGCACGATTCTACTCATGAAAGCACAAACTAGTCTAGAAAGCTAGACTCCCCACTACCCTGGTAAAGTTCTGATGGATTGGAATTGTTAACTGAAACTAGGCATTTCCAAATTAAGCTTTGAACAGATTGCAAATTCCATTGTGTCTTCTGGCTTCAAAGCATGAGTTGTGGGACGCAAATGGTTTATCAGGAAGTTTAACTCTATAAAGAAATAATTTAACAGATTTTTTCATAAATCTTGTGATCCTGTTTTGGAAATGTTACCATCTAGCTGGGTAGAGGGAAGGTGTGTGCCGCAGTGGACTATTAAATTGATTGTCTTGAAATTAGACTCCAGTGACTAGACAGGTATAGTCTAATAGGTAACTGGTTACTTTGTAGCAATTTTTAAGCACCCACAGTTTGACACATATTCTCCCTTATGTACAAATGTATCTTTTTATTTTAAGAGATCTAAGTAGTAATGTTTCATAGTAACATTTCAGAGATTCTTTGTTCCTTACAGAGAAGAGTAGTAAGTAGGTGCAAGTGAGAGAGTATTTGTGTTGATTTGCTGGGGATACTGGGGAGTAGCAAGGGGCTGACAAAAAAACTAAGCTTGAGCACAAAACAAATTTAATTAATTCATTTATTTATAGATCTTGTTTTTAGGTTATCTCCACATCCACTGCTAGAACCCACAACCCCGAGATCAAGTGTTGCATGCTCTGCAGACTGAGCTAGCCAGGTGCCCCCAAAACAGATTGAGATTTGAATCCCTCCTCTGCTTCTCACTAGCTGAGTGGCCTTGGGCACGTCCCATAACTTTTCTGTCCCTTAGTGTTTTCATTTGTAAAATAGGGCTGATATGATACTGTCTGCATTATGTTTGAAATACAGTTATTATTGAAGTGTCTGGTATTTTACAGTTAGATGTTCTATACTAGTAAAGTGTTTGCATTTGGTTTGGTCTCATCCTGTTTGTAAGGGAATAATGATGTGATTCCAATCGTAAATTATTGGTAAAAGTTTTGACACCCCTCCCCCGCCCAGTGCCATTCAACAGCCGCCTAAAAGGTTCAGACTAAAAACATTCTGTTACGGTGCTTGGTCATGGGGTTCTTACCGTGTCTTCAGGGAGCATCCTGTGAATATCCTGAACATTTTAAAGGGTCTTTTCAAATTTTCAGACAGTTTGAGTTATTGCTAATCGTATACTAGGTTTGAATTTTTGTTTGGTTTATTGGCTTATGTCTGCTCCACTTGTAAAATGATACTTTATAGAGCTTTTGTTCGTTGAAGAACTATCTGTCACAGTTTGCTTATGGTGTAAATAAGTTGAGTAGAGGAGCCATTGAAGTCCAATTCTATATTGTTACGTTTGGTAGCAACATATGGCTTCCTGAAGTTGCTGTAGTGAATTCCCTGAAGTTGCTGTAGTGAATTCTGATCCCAATACCTTGTCAGATTGCCTGCCACCAACCAACTTACATCTATTTCCACACCTGCACATAGTCAGCAACTTATAATAAAGGTTTCAGATTGGGAAAATTGTGTATGTATTCTGAAACATGTAGCTGCTTGGTCAAAATTGGTTGTAGATGTGGTATTGCAAAAGGCATGGGGCTCATATTTTTGTTTGATCAAAACAAATATATCAAGTTATGTTTTGAAAAATGCAAATTTTAAACATTTGTAACCTCTTTGTCTTTAGGTGTTGGTGGAATGAGCGTTGCATGTGTCTTGAAGAGAAAAGCAGTGCTTTGGCAGGACTCTTTCAGCCCCCACCTGAAACATCACCCTCAAGAACCAGCTAATCCCAACATGCCTGTTGTTTTGACATCTGGAACAGGGTCGCAAGCGCAGCCACAACCAGCTGCAAACCAGGCTCTTGCAGCTGGGACACACTCCAGCCCTGTCCCAGGATCCATAGGAGTTGCAGGCCGTTCCCAAGACGACGCTATGGTGGACTACTTCTTTCAGAGGCAGCATGGTGAGCAGCTTGGGGGAGGAGGAAGTGGTGGAGGCGGCTATAATAATAGCAAACATCGATGGCCTACTGGGGATAACATTCATGCAGAACATCAGGTAAAAAAAAGTTCACTATTTCAGCTTTGAAACTCTTTTATAATCTCTGTCCACTTAGGATATCTGCTTTCAGTGAATGTCTTTAAAACCTAAATTGCTGATTTCATTTGGTCCAGACTTAACAGTCACTTGTTTTAAAGGATGAATGTTGTAATATTGTCACTGGATCATTTATCATTCTGGTACTGAATAGGTGACAACCAATTCATTTAAGAAAAGACCTAAGATTGTGTTGATGTGCACATTACATTTTTGGGTATGCTTTTTTTAAAAAATTCTTTTTTTAATGTTTGTTTTTGAGAGAGAGAGACAGAGCACAAGCGGGGGAGGGGCAGAGAGGGAGGGAGACACAGAAGCAGGCTCCAGGCTCTGAGCTGTCAGCACAGAGCCCTATGTGGGGGTTGAACCCATGTACCGTGAGATCATGACCTGAGCCTAAGTCGGACGCTTAACCAACTGAGCCACCCAGGCGCCCCAGGGTATACTTTTTAAACAAATTATACTTTTTCCCCTTTGACATATATTCTCTTTTTCTTTTTAAGTGTATTTATTTTGAGAGAGAAAGGGAGAGCCCAGCTGGGGAGAGAGAGAAGGGGTGGGAGAGAATCCCAAGCAGCCTGTGCACTGTCAGTGCAGAGCTGGGTCTTGAACCCATGACCTGCGAGATGACCTGAGCAGAAATCAGGAGTTGGGCGTTTAACCAACTGAATGACCCAGAGGCATGCGTCCATGTTTTCAAGTCCTTTTCTGCTGGGTGTGGGTGACTTTTGTTTTTAAGACGTTATAGTTGAAAGTAGTAGGAAATTGATAACAAATTAGCTGCTCAAGGGAAATGTATTTGGAGTGGAACTGGCATATTTAATGTTTTGTGTCAGAGGAGTGGTTGTGGCTCTTAGGTTTCAGCCATCTTTGTCCTCTTGTAAGCACTTGGCTTCCTTTGGTGAATTCTAACATGCTTGCGCTCGCTAATCCCAAACCGCAGCTGGAGTCACAGTGCTTTTTTTTTACTGAGACGAGAGTTCAGCTGATCTAGGTTTCCTAACTTCCTGGTGGTGACGAAAGGCTTAGAATGTTTTAATCAGGGTATTCTTTGAAATAGGGTATTGGTTAATTTGCAGAGGTTCATTTTATATTGTCAGTGTCTGAGCACCAACTAGCGAAAGGAGCTGGTATCTTCCACTAGGGCCCTGCTGCTGCTCTTCTGCCTTAGAAGTAAATCAGGCACAATCACACTTGCAAATCTGAATTCTCAGTTGTGCTTTCCCTGACCCTTCAAAAAAGGCAGCATGTGTGCCATGGTTCTTTATCTTAGTAGAAATGAAGAGGTGGGATTTATCTTCCTATTCATGAGATTGATCGAGCATGTTGATTATAGGTCACTGGTTTATTGGAACTATCATAAATATCAGTGCTGCTTCAAAAGCACCTACTGTGTGTAAGTGAGGGACACTAAGAAGTCAGACATGTGGGGGCTTCTTGTGAACTTAGGACACTTTTTGTCCTTAAGGCACCGTCCGTATCTGCTATTTGCTTGGAGCCTTGGGGGTGGGAATCAGATTTTATTCATCTCAATATCCCAGTCCCTGGATTTTGGCATATAATAAAGCTTCAGAGGAAATTTACGGATTGCACGAGTCCTGAATCCTTTGGCTTTAAAATAAAATTGGGGATAAAGGACATTGTCACAAAGAGAAGGGCTTGAATGCCAGGGCTAAGATTTAGTTGAGTGGGCTGCAGGGCTTCTGAGTGCGAATGTGTGGAGGAGTGTTTGGGAAGATTAGTTGGCAGTGAGACATTGGAGTGGGTAAGAGTTGAACCTGCTTGGACAACTACCGTCACAGGCCTGGGGTGAGCAATAGAACTACCCTCATAGCCCTGGGGTGAGCAGTAGAAAAGGAGGTGTGGGACTGAGAAGTACAGAGGTTGGTGATTAAATTCGAAATCTTAGGTCCTTGGGAAAATGAAGTAAAGAGGAAAAGGAATAGAAAGGGGTGTCTGGTTTGGGAACAAGATAATTAAGTTTGGTAACCCACCTGTTGAGCTTGGGCTGTAGGCAGCTGTACGAGTAGGGAGACCAAAGCAGGGGGTATTGGTTTGGATGGTATCTGTAGAGGGGGCAGAAGAGGAAGGACGGTAATCTTTGCTTTATTTAGCTAAACATTGTTTAGAAGTCATAAACGTTGGTTTTAAAAATCTCTGTTATAGATCTTATGTTGGCTTTCCTAATGATAGGCTTTTGGGTGAAAGCTTAAAGGAGAGTCACGGTGCTTGCGTGTCTTGTGCTAGGTGAGAAAATCAAACTCTGGGTTAGTTTTTGGCAAAACTCTTAAGATCTAAAATCTGGTTGTGCTGTGCAAGTCGGCAGGTGTTTATTGAAGGCTTAGTCTGGGCTGTGGCTTATGCTGGGCCTTATCATAAGGAATCACATCTGATTGATGGAGCAGTTTTATCCAGGTCATTCAGCACACTAGAGTTAACATTAAATGGCAAAACCTGTTCCATACCCTGGGGACCTAAACCAGTGAACCAGTTTGGAGTTGGCACTTGTCACAACACAATTCTGTTGGGCCAGACGCAGGATATAACGAACAGCATTAGAGAAACTCAAGGTAGTTGCTGCGTTGCTTGTGGATATGGGCCACACACAGATTACCTCTTCTGCAGTCATTATGCTGTATTGTAATTCATTGGTTTTGGTGTTGCTCTCCTCTCTTGGTCTGAACTATTCCAGGGCAGAGACTGTTTTCTTTCATGCTCCGTTGCCAGGCGGTGTCTGTAATTTTTGTGTCGATAGTATGAGGGAGGACCGTAAGTGCTTCAGATTTGCACTCAGGTAAAACAGGGGCGCTTAGAGCTCAGCTCTCCTGCTGGGAAACATGGGCAACCAGCGAGGCAGAGTGTCGTGTAATTGAAGAGCAGAGGGGCTTATCTTTAGGTGGAGAATCACTGCCCTCAGCAGCCACTGTTACTGATTGGAGGAGCAAAAAGGAGTTTGATCTGTCAGGTGGGAGCGACTGATGGTGATAGAAACATTCACTGAGCATTTACATTTTAGACACTGGACTGGATATTAATTTCCTGTATTTAATCTTCAGAACAATCCCTTGGGGGGAGATAATACTCTTCTTGAAAGATGAGAAACTGAAGCTTAGTTACCAGGCAAAAATCTGGTTTTGAAATCAGGTCTTTGTTATTCCAGTTCCCATGTGCTGTCTGTATTTCTGCCTCCCCCCAGGAATGGTTCCAGCCTTAAAAACTAAACCAAACCAAACAAAGTGATCGCAACAAGTAGCACATTCTGAGGTCAGAAAATTAGTTGCCATGATTTGGCTTGAATTTTAGAGATGATAAACTTGATAATAAGGAGAGGAATACAAACAGTGTTGATATTTCTCCTAGAATTGCAAGAGTCCTTTTTCCCCCTGTTCCACAGGAACAGTACTGCTGAAGTCTGTTTTTTTTTTTTTTTTCAGATTTGTTTTTATTACATGTGTATTCCAAGTAGTAATTGTGGGAAACTTTATCTATATTGAGACAGAATGACTCAATATAAAGTGATCGCACTTGCCCTCACCTTCTGCCATAACCCTGGGCTATTCCTGTTTGGTGGGCCTGTTTCATTAGCTTTTTTTTCTTTTTTTAAAGGCCTTTTGGCAAAATGGAACAACACTTAGGATCACATTGGCAGAATGCTTTTACCAAAGTGAGTTGGTGAAGTAAAGAATGTCACAGGTGGTGAAGCCAGTCCGTAGTGTTGGAGGGAAGGAAACTATTGTGCTGGAAACTTTATGGCCATTTTACTTATTATTAGTCTCATTTATAAACAGGTTGCTTCACTTAAAGCTTTTTTTCTTTACCTTTTGAAGTTAGGATTTTCTTGCCTGATGTAGAAATTCTCATGGTATCTGAGTTTTCCCTTCTTTTAATGGCGAGTTCTGTAAGCTGTGCCTAAATATGTATGTGACTTTTTTTTAATATGCACGTTTTATTTTCTAAGTGTAAACCTTAACGAATAATCAGCATGAGGTTCTATAAAGGCTTAAACAACAGTTTGAGAACACGTGTTGAGGGAATATGCACTACTTTAAAAATCTTGAAAATTGTATTTAAAATATAATGTAATTGAATTTTAAATATTTTAAAATTCATTTAAGATACTTTCAATTTAAAAATTAAAATTTAAAATATTTGAATAAATATTTAAAGTTAGGTGGAACTTAGAAACCATAAAAATAATTTTGAGGTGAGGAAGGGGTTCAGATTTGTGTGTTTATTTTAGAAAGTTGTAGTGTGCAAACTCTTTATGGTTGGTCCTTCTGTATTTGTCTTTTTTCCTACCTTAAGAATACAAACATATTGTCACTTCTTTTAATACTTAAAATTATTATATTTGGCATAGTTAGCAACTTCAGAGCCCCCATTTTTGGGTCAAATTGAGGTTTTTGGAGGAGAGTGTGGTTAAGAAGCCTCATGAATTTTGCTTTTTTGGCCTGTTAAACTTAACCACAGCAAACAAGACAATGAATGTGGACCAAGATTTTATAAAATACTAGAAAACACGTCTTCCTATCTAAGTAAGTAATATTTTTTAAAAATGTCTACAAAAATTTTGTGTATTTATTTTAACAGTGATTTTTATAACCTAACAACTTTTATTTTGAGTATTAAAAGTTTCATCATGCAAAGCCCAAGGTCAAGTCTTTGACTTGTTGTGATTGTTTTATTCTCTTCTTGTGAAATCTGTTTTCTCTGTAAACTGTTGTGAGATAAAGTGGGTGATGAAATAGGGAAAAAATTTTAGGGTTGACTATGTGGCCTCTGAACTGGATTTTAAGGGGCAGAGATAGGGAGCTCTGCTTTGGGTAAAAAGGAATTCAGAGGACAGGGTGCCTGGGTGGCTCAGTTGGTTAAGCCTCCGACTTCAGCTCAGGACATGATCTCATGGTTTGGTCTGAGAGTGCAAGCCCCGTGTTGGGCTCTGTGCTGACAGCTCAGAGCCTGGAGCCTGCTTTGGATTCTGTGTCTCCCTTTCTCTCTCTCTGCCCCTCCCCAGCTCATGATATGTGTGTGTGTCTCTCTCAAAAATAAATAGCTTCAAAAAAAAAGATTTTAAGAAATTTATAGGACAACTCAACACATCATTTCCACTTTTGCTTGTAGTCTTTGCCACTGGGATATATCAGTATCTAGCACTATAGATCGACAGTTGGTGGGAGATAATTCTAGATGGTCAGGCAGAGTTCACTGGGTGAACCTTCCCTTTGACTCTGTATCCCCATTTTCTTTCACTTAGTGTTGTCCTCTTCTGTTGGTATCTTGACACTCACCGTTGATATGTCTGTACTCTCCAGTGTCTGTTAGTTAGTCTTTACATTCATAATTAATACTGCATTAAACTAGGAGGGATCCCAAGTATTCCCCATACTGAGAATCTCCTCATTTCCTGGAGGTCTTTTTCTATTGTCCCTGCTGAATGATTGTGTTACACTATGAGCCTCTTTTTGGTAGATTGCTTAGATGTTTCACCACTTGGGCCATTGCCATTTAACATCATCCCTTAAAGGCTAGTAGTCAGAGCTTTCATAGTTTGTTTTACACCTGTACTCTTGAAGCCTTTTTCATTATATTTGGAGTTCACAAAGACGTAACCTGTATGTACTCAGTCAAAAGGATCCCTTTTTTTGACTGGAACTATTTTCCGTTTTTAAGAATTGGGTTCCAGTATAAAAAAAAACAACAACTAGCTTTTGTGCATGTGTCCATTTTCTCTAGGCGACAGCATTTGCTGAATACTTTCTATAGGCTAAGCCTGATTACGGAATTATTATGCTTCTGGGTATTGTGGAAAAAATACTTAAAAATAAGTTCTAGCACTTGCTTAGAATCTATCCGTCCTTGGGAGTGGTGTAACGGTCACAGAGGAACGGAGAACTGCCAATCAGTACACTTCCAAGAGAGTAGTTAGTGCCGAGGATAGAGTGAGGAGTAGTATTTTTTGGTGGAGGGATTTCTGGCCCTCTTTGCTCAGTCGTTTGCGTTCAGTTTCTTCATCTTCGGGACGTAGTAAGGAGCCGCAGGGAGAGGGTGGCTGCAGCCCGCCACGGCTTCGGCACCTCGCGCTCTGCCTGTTACTGTCTTGAGAAATGGTGGCCCGTGACTGATATTATGTTGGGTGACTTTAATATTTGGAAGTTCGACTAAAGACCTTGGGCCTGAAGGGAGTACATGGCATTGGTGATAAAATCTGCAGTTGAAGAGTTGCTGGATCTATTCCAGAGGAATGCCCTTCCATGTTTGTTCTGTGTTTCCATATTTTTGGGAACTGTGGATTTTAAAGCGCCTCAGTTATGGTTTCAGAAGAGTTAGCAGGCATAGTCTGTTTATTGCCTTAGTAAGTGCTCTTTTATGGTTAAAGTACCCTTAGTGTATTTATGAATCTCATCAGAAAAATTCTCAGGTTTGTGGAAACTGAGGGCCCTAAAGATTCTTTTTAATGGCTGCTTTATTGATACGTAATTCATCCATTTAAAGTGTACAGTTTAGTGGTTTTCGGTGTATTCGCAGAGTTGTCCAGCCATTATCACAGTCAGTTTTAGACCATTTCAGCACCCCAAACACTGTACCCGCTGACGTTCACTTCTAGTCCTTGGCAGCCACCAGTCCACTTTCTGTGTCTGTGACTCGTCGGTTCTAAACAGTTCATATACATGGCATCCTGTGATATGTAGTCCTTTGTGACTGGCTGCTTTCCCTTAGCATTATGTTTTATTTATTTTTTATTTATTTATTAAAAATTATTTTTCTAATGCTTATTGAGAGGGGGAGAGAGAGCGAGGGAGAGCGATAGAGTGCAAGCAGGGGAGAGGCAGAGAGAGAGGGAGACACAGAATCTGAAGCAGGCTCCAGGTTCTGAGCTGTCAGTACAGAGCCTGACACAGGGCTTGAACTCACAAACCATGAGATCATGACCTGAGCCAAAGTCGAAGCCTCAACCGACTGAGCCACTCAGGTGCCCCTGGGTACCTAAGGATTTTTAAAAGGGCATAAGTTTCATTTTTTAAAATATTTATTTACTTATTGAGAGAGGGAGCACGTGTGCGTGCACAGCTGGACAGGGGCAGAGAGAGAGGGAGACAGAGAATTCCGAGCAGGCTCCGTGCTGTCACCTCCATAGCCTGATGTGGGGCTTGAACCCATGAACCATAAGACCATGACCTGAGCCAAAGTCCTATGCCTAACCAGCTGAGCCACTCAGGCGTCCCTCCCCCACCTCCAGTGGTTTTATCTTTTTAATGATTGATTCAAACCCAGAATCTGAATCACAAACTCTAGATGTCTGGTGGCACTTTTCTGTAGGCCCTTTTTTTTTTTTTTTTTTTTTTTTTTTAATATGAGCTCTAGGCCCAGTAAGAGTCAAGTGTTGCGTACTTTACCAACTGAGCCAGCCAGGCACCCCTGTATCTTTTTTATAACTTTTAAATTTAAATTTTTATTGAAGTATAGTTGATGTATTGGTTTCAGGTATATAATGTAGCAAGTTGACATAAACATTATGAAATGGTCACCATGGTAAGTCTAGTTACCATTTGTTACCATACGAACTTATGTGTTATTGATTGTTCTACATATTATACTTTACCCCGCCTATGGCTTACTTGTCTTATAACTAGAAGTTTATACCTTTTAATCCCCTTCACCTTTTTGCCCCTCCCTCTGCCCCTTTCCCCCGCCAGCTTGTTCTCTGTATTTATGAGTTTGTGTTTGCTTTGTTTTGTTGGTTCACTTGTTTTGTTCTTTAGGTTCCACAGGTACATGAAATTGTACTGTATTTGTCTTTTTCTGTATGATTTATTTCATTTAGCAGAATACCCTCTGGACCATCCATGTTTTCACAAATGGAAAGATTTCATTCTTTGTGAATAAGTAATATTCCATTGTAAATATATGCACAACAACTTTATTAATCCCTTCATCTGTCAGTGGGCACTAGGTTACTTCCATATCTTGGCTATTGTAAATAATGCTGTAGGGAACATCGGGGTGCATGTATGTTATTGAAATAGTGTTGTCATTTTCTTTGGATAAATACCCACAAGCGGAATTGTTGGATTGTATGGAATTTCTGGTTTTAATTTTTTTGAGGAAACTCCACATTGTTTTCCACAGTGGCTGTACCTACCACTTTACATTCCCACCAACTAAGCATAAAGATTCCCTTCTCTCCATATCCTCAACACTTGTTACTTGTCTTTTTTTTTTTTTTTTTTTACATTTTTAAAGTCTATATTTAAAGTTGATACACTTAGAGAAGGAAGGGGAGAGAGAGAGAGGGAGGGGCAGAGGGAGAGGGAGAGAGAATTCTAACCAGGCTCCTGCTGTCTGTGCAGAGCCCCATGCAGGGCTCGATTTTATGAAATGTGAGATTGTGACCTGAGCCAAAGATAAGAACCAGATGCTTAACTGACTCTGCCACCCAGGCACCCCACTTCTTGTTTTTTTGATACTGGCCATTCTGACAGGTGTGAGGGAGTATCTCATTGTGGTTTTGATTTATATTTCTGTGATGATTAATAATGTTGAGTATCTTTTCACGTGGTTGTTGGCCATCTGTTTGTCTTTTGGTAAAATGTCTATCCAGGTCCTCTGTGCATTTTTAAATCAGATTATTTGGGGTTTTTTTGGTGGTGACTTGTATGATGTCTTCATATGTTTTTGGATGTTGACTTCTTATCAGTTATATCATTTACAAATATCACCTCCCATTCAGTAGGTTGACTTTTCATTTTGTTGATGGTTTCCTTTACTGTGAAAAAGCTTTTTTAGTTGAATGTAGTCCTAATTATTTATTTTTGCATTTGTTTTCTTTTTGCCCTTGCCTGAGGAGACAGATCCAAAAATACAGGAGACTCCTGTCTAAGAGTTTACTGTGCCTTTGTTTTCTTTTAGGAGTTTTATGGCTTTAGGTTTTACAGTTAGGTCTTTAGTCCATTTGAGTTTTTTTTTTTTATTTTTTTTATTTTTTTAATGTTTTTATTATTTATTTCTAGGAGAGAGAGAGAGAGACAGTGTGAGCAGGGGAGGGTCAGAGAGAGAGGGAGTCACAGACTGAAACAGGCTCCAGGCTCTGAGCTGGCAGTCAGCACAGAGCCCGTTGCGGGGCTCGAACCCACGAACCGCGAGATCATGACCCAAGCGAAAGTCAGACGCTTAACCGACTAAGCCACCCAGGCGCCCCTGAGTTTATTTTTTTGTATGGTAGAAGAAAGTGGTCCCATTTCAGATTTTTGCCTATAGTTGTCCAGTTCTTTTAACATGATTTATCAAAGAGACTGTCTTTTCCCCATTGTGTATTCTTGCTTCCTTTGTTGTAGATTAATTGACCATATATGTGTGGATTTATTTCTTCGCTCTCTAGTCTCTGTTGATCTGTGTCTTTATGTACCAGTGCCATACTATTTTGATTACTGTAGCTTTGTAGTATAGTTTGAAATCTGGGAGCATGCCTCTGGCTGCTTTGTTCTTTCTTGAGATTGCTTTTGCTATTTGGTGGTGGTGGTGGTTTTTGTTGTTGTTGTTGAGTTCTTTTTGGTTCTATACAAATTTTAGGATTATTTTAGTTCTGTGAAAAGTGTTCTGGATACTTTGATAGGGATTGCATTGAATCTGTAGATTGCTTTGGGTATATGGACACTTTTAACTATTAATTCTTCCATTCTGTAATCATGGTATACTTTTCTATTTATTTGTGTCATCTTCAATTTCTTTAATCAGTGTCTTACAGTTTTCAGAGTACAGGTCTTTACCTCCTTGGTTAAATTTATTTCTAAGTGTTTTATTCTTTTTGATGCAATTATAAATGAGATTTTAAAAAAATGTTCATTTATTTTGAGGGAGAGAGTGTATGAGCACCAGTGGGAAAGGGGCAGAGAGAAAGGGAGAGAGAATCCCAAGCAGGCTCTGTGCTGTCAGTGCAAAGCCCTGAGTGGGGCTCGATCTCACAAACCATGAAATCAAGAACTGAACCAAAATCAAGAGTCAGATGCTCAACTGACTGAGCCACCCAGGCGTCCTGAGATTGTCTTCTTAATTTCTCTTCGTCATCATTCCTTATTAGTAAATAGAAATGCAATAGATTTCTGTATGTTAATTTACATCCTCCAACTTTACTGAATTCATGTATTGTAATAGTTTTTTTAGTGGAATCTTTAGGGTCTTTTTTGTAATAGTATCATGTCAACTGCAAATAGTGACAGTTTACTTCGTCCTTACCAATTTGGATGTCATTTCTTTTTTTGTCTCCTGTGGCCAGGGCTTCCAGTTCTGTGTTGAATGAAAATGGCAAGAATGGGTATCCTTGTCTTGTTCCGATTATTGGGGAAAAGCTTTCAGTTTTTCACCCTCAAGTATGATGTACTTTGTCATAAATGGCCTTTATCATGTTGAAGTATGTTTCCTCTATACCTGTTTCGTTGAGACTTTTTGTCATACATGTGTCAATGCTTTTTAGAAATAAGCTTGGGAGGGTTAGTTTATTTACAACCTTCCACCATGGATTTGGGGTTTTTCTAAATAATAAGTTTTACTGGAACTAATAGTAACTTTCTTCTCTGTCTATGAAGTAAGTGTTTTCAGGTTAACAGCATAAATAAACTTGTTTACAACGCTGGGAAGAGGTGTACTTAAATTATAGAGAACAGGTGTTTTCAGGAAACTCTATTCTTTAGATGTCATGATTATATAATCAGTTGATCCACTAATGAAAAATCATTTTTCTCTGTTAAGGAAGTTCCCTAATGACTTTAACAAGGGAACAGTTCATTAACCTAATTCTAGTTATTGTATGTATTTAAAAGCACCATACCTGCTGTTAATTAAAAAAATGTTCTTTAATTTGCTAATAATTTATTGATTCAGATTGTTCTTTTTTTCCCCAGTTGGCCAAATTAAGGAGATCCTACTTGTATGTGTCAGAAGCCCAGTAAAATGCAAATCAGTGAAATTAATATATTGTTCTTTCTATGAATAAACTTAGTTTCATGAAGTGAGAAAGAAATTATAAAGAAATTTTTTTTGAAGTGAGAATTCAGTGACTGTTTGTTGAAATGAATGCTAAAGATGGGGCTGTGGTGTGTTTGGGTGACACAGATCAGATGAGACTAATCGTGTGTGTGTATTTCACTTTCTTAAAAAAATTTTTTTTAAACTTTGTTTATTTTTGAGAGACAAGCGGGGCAGGGGGAGGGTGGGGTGGGTACAGAAAGAGAGGGAGACACAGAATTGGAAGCAGACTCCAGGCTCTGAGCTGTCAGCACAGAGCCCGATGCGAGGCTGGAACTCACAAACTGTGAGATTATGACCTGAGCCGAAGTCAGACACTTACCTGACTAAGCCACCCAGGTGCCCCATTTTATTTTTTGAAGTAATCTCTAAATGCAATGTGGGGCTTGAACGCACAACCCCAGGATCAAGAGTTGCATGTTCTACTGACTGAGCCAGCCAGGCGCCCCAGCCTAATTTTATATTAAATACAGTTCCTTCAATTGTTAATTTATTATCTAGAAAATGGGCTTTAAGTTCTGTGTATCCATTAAGAGTGGTGTACATGGAAAAGGACTGGGAGGAAATAGAGCAAACTATTGCTTTTATTTGGAAGGGTGGGGAGATTACGGGCAATTCGATTACCTCTCATGTTTTGTATTTTCCAGATTTCAAACCCTGAAATTTCAATAGGTTTAAACCACCTGGCTGGTTCTGTCTGTGGAGCATGTGACTCTTTATCTCGGGGTCATGAGTTCAAGCCCCACGTTGAATGTAGAGCTTACTTATAAATAAATAAATAAAATTGCTAAAAAAAAAAAAAAAACAAAGAAAAATATGTATTTAAAAAAAAAAAAGAGCTTGATTTATTGTATTGAATGAAAGTGAATTAGCCAGTACATTTGCAGTGGAATTTTGGTATTGGAAAAGATCTTGGAAATCATTTGACTTTTTTTCTGATGCAGTGATCTCTTTTACATTAATTATCTCTGTTTTAATAAAAAAAAGTTAGTGTTTTGAGCAGAGGTTGCTAGGATAGGTTGAGTGTATCTAGTGAGATCTAGAAGAAATTTTAATATTGAGTACTGCCTTTCTGTATCTAGAAGTAATAATGACATGTAATTCGTTTGTTCTGAAACCGTTTTAGTCTTTTTTACGTATGATTTGAATCCCCAGTAACTCTGTTGGTTTTTATCGTTTCCATTTTATGAATGAGGGAATGCAGGGAAAGAAAAATGAGCTAGCATGTTTTATGGTCTCAGATGATATATGTTGAAGGTGATTGCCTCGTGCCCTTTCCACCAGCCCAGTCTGTTTGGAGACGTACCATTCTTCATGGAGTATTCACCTTTTCCCTAAAACGCACACACAGGCCTCTTTTTCCACATCACACATTTTAAGCCCTATCTGCTGTGCATATATTAAAGTTTAGGAACACCAGTAAGAGTTTAGTTTGTATGTCTAACTATAGGAGCTAAATCCTGGATGCATAATAGGTCCTCAGTGAGTGATATGATGCTGTTCAAAACTGAACTTGCTTAGTGTCTGTCATTCCCTACATCCTGTTTCTGTGGATGCCATCCCCATTACAGGCAACTTAGGAATCTTAGATCCCTGCCTCCAGCCTCCAACAAACAATTCCAAGGTTATATTTATATTGCTGTATTTGATAGGCTCATATTTCTTGCCAGGACATTTACAGTAGTCTTCTGATTGGTTTTCTGTGCTGCCTGCCTCCCCTATTTTCTGTGTTGCTGCCAATTGATATTTCTGAAGACACAAATCTCTTGTCTCAACCTTGCCTAAATTTTGGTATTTTGTTTTTCAGTTGCTTTTAGAATAGATTCTAAACTCTTCAGCACAGCCTAATTTAGGTCCATCATGTTTTGTACCCGCTTACCGGTCTTTACTGTTACTCTACTTCAGCTGTATTGAAGTATTTGTAATTTTCTGAACATACCTGCTAATTTTATAGTGTGTGTAATTCCTCAGCATAGCTGTGCTATTTTACTTATGCAGTTTTCTCTGTTTGGAACTCCTTCCTGTTTTCATCCACTTTGCCACTTTCTCGTCTTTCAGGTTTCAACTAAAGTATCCTCATCTCTGGTAAACTCTCCCCATTATTCCACTCTTTTCTTCGAGATTGGGTGTCTTGTTGGTGCTGCTGTCATACTTGATACTCATTGCAACATTCAGCTCCCTGCAGTGGAGTGAAGTATTTACTTTTTCTTTCACCATTGGGTGCTAGGAAGCGGTTTCAGTAAACACATTCTTGGGCGTAAGGCCAGACCTACTGAATCAAAATCTCCAGTGATGAGACGCAGTTCTTGTGTTTTTTTAAACACACACCCTAGGGACCCTCGGGCGCACTGTGGTTGGCAGCTGCTGTGGTGGGTCCTCCTGAAGAGTCTTTCAGCCTTGCATCCCCAGTGCCTGGCATGTAGTGTCTACCTCCTGAATGATGAATGGATACAGTATGTTTTCAGGGCATATTGAAGAGATTTGTTGAGTGGAATGTTTTATTTTGAAGGGTATTAAGATGTTATTTTGAATTGATAAGGTGTGAGGTATAACAGAACTGTGTGGTCTTAGTTTAATGAGAGGCTTTGGGGCTTGAAGAGAAGGAGCCAGTTAGCATTTATTGAAAGGTTGTGTTAAAGAACTTTTAAATTAATTATTGTCAGCTCTGGTTTTATGCTTTTTCTTCTTGTTTTGTCCCCCTCCCCCGCCTTTTGACCTTTCTTGAAACCCTAAAAGATGGGCAAACAGAAGGGGTTGGGGGAGCAAGATTTACTTTCTTTAATTTGTAAAACATTAAAACCTTGTTTCTGTTCACAGTTACATCACTTATTGGAACACAGTGCCATACTTTTTCAACCTGATACAGTTACAGAGTTCATTCCTGTTCTCTGAAGTGAATATTCTGTACTGGCATAGTTCAAGAAGAGAGTACAGAGAGTACACTATGAACATAGGATCAGAGTTGTAATTTAACCCTATATTGTCAGTAGTTAATTGTTTTTAAGACTAGTGACTCATTTTTCCTATTTGAAGGTTTTTAAGAGGTACTGTTTGGGTTCAAGCTTTTTATGGGGCATAGTATAAGTTACAAACTGAACTTTATCTTTACTTTTTATTTATTGTTTAAATCTTTATTTGTTAAGTGATCTCTATACCAACTGTGGGGCTTGAGCTCATGACCCCAAGATCAAGAGTTGTATGCTCTGGGGGTGCCTGGGTGGCCCAGTCGGTTAAGCATCCGACTCTTGGTTTCAGCTCAGGTCCTGATCTCACAGTTCATGGGTTTGAGCCCTGCATCAGGCTCTGCAAAGACAGAACAGAGCCTGCTTGGGATTCTCTCTCTCTGTCTGCTCTGTATCTCTTTTAAATAAATAAACTTTAAAAAAAAAATAGTCGTATGCTCTGTTGACTGAGCCAGCCAGGTGCCCCCAAACTGATTTTTAAAATAGTTTTTATTCTGTATTATGGTTATGGACTTTGTTCTAAAGCAGAATTTTAAAAAGTTTTGAGATGTAATTCACATACCATACAATTCACTTGTTTATTAAGAATTTTTTAAATAAAAAATTTTTTTGAGAGAGAGATACAGGGTGAGCTGGGGAGGGGCAGAGAGAGGGGAGACAGAATCTGAAACAGGCTCTGGGCTCTGAGCTGTCAGCACAGAGCCTGATGTAGGGCTCGAACTGGAGAACTCCAAGATTATGACCCGAGCCGAAGTCGGAGTTTAACTGACTGAGCCACTCAGGTGCCTCACAATTTACTCACTTAAAGTGTATTATTCAGGGGTGCCTAGGTGGTGCTGTCTTGATTTCAGCTCAGGTCATGATCCCGGGGTTGTGGGATCGAGCCCCACGCTGGGCTCCATGCTGAGTGAGGAGCCTGCTTAAGATTCTTCCTCTCTATCTCTCTCTCTGCCCCTCTACCCCTCCTCCCTCTCTCTCTCCCTCCCTCCCTCCCTCTCTCTCTCCCTCTCCCCCCCATCGTCTGCTCGTCTCCCCTGCACGCTCACTGTCTGTCTCAGCCTCTGTCTCAAAAAATAGAATAAAATGCACTGTTCAGTGGTTTTAAGTATTCGCTGAGTTGTGCAATCATCACCACAGTCAAATTTTGGAACGTTTTCATTATGCCAAAAAGAAACCATGTACCCAGTACCAGTCACTGTCCACTTTCCTCATTCCTTTAGCAACCACTAGTCTACTTTATGTCTAAAATGGAAATTTTTTATGATCTAAACATTTTCATTAACTTTTTCAAAGTAAAATACTTTCAACAGCACAGGTCATTTTCCTTCTAGGTGTTTTCTGTGTGTGTATATATAAACACAGATTTATGAATGTGTTGTAGTTTTAAGCCAAGTGGGAACATTCTAAGTATATTACATATTACACATGTGGGAACACATTGTATCATAGTCTTTTTGCCCTTAATATATTGTGGCTATCCTTTCAGGTCAGTAACGTTTGTATCTTCCTTAAGGGCCTTGCTGCAGTAATTTATTTTGACTGACTTCTCCCACATCAGTGAATTTATAGAGTATTTTCAGCTTTTGACATTCTAGACAATGCTGTAGTAAGAATATGGTAGTTTTATTTTTATGTTCTGTGGCCATTTAAAAAAAGTTTTTAATATATTTATTTTGTGAGAGGAAAAAAATGAGGGGGGAGGGCAGAGAGAGGAGGGCAGAAGATCTGAAGTGGCCTCTGTGAGCCTGGGGCAGGGCTTGAACTCAAACTGTGAGATCATGACCTGAGCCAAAGTTGGGCACTTAACCTACTGAGACACCCAGGTGCCCCTCTGCTGTCATTTCTTTAGACTATATTTACAGAAGTAAAATTGACAGATTAAACAAAGGAATGTATTTAAGATTTTGGTGCATATTTCCACATTATTCTTCAGACTTCCATGTTCTACAAATTTAAATTTCTGCCAACACTGTGTGAGTATTGTTTATTTTCTCTGTTGGTATATATATTATTTTTGTAGATTAAAAAATTTTTTTTTAAATGTTTTATTTATTTCTGAGAGAGAGAGAGACAGCATGAGCAGGGGAGGGTCAGAGAGAGAGGGAGACAAAGAATCTGAAACAGGCTCCCGGCTCTGAGCTGGCTGTCAGCACAGAGCCCGATGCGGGGCTAGAATCCAGGAATCGCAAGATCATGACCTGAGCTGAAATCGGACACTTAACCCACTGAGATACCCAGGTGCCCCAGATTTTTTTTTTTTTTTGAGAGAGAGAGAGAAGGCACAAGTGACTGAAGGGCGGAGAAAGAGAGAAAATCTCAGGAGGGGCAGAGAGAGAAAGAGAGAGAGAGAAGAGGGGCTCACCTGAAGCAGGGCTGCTGCTTACCCAGTGTGGGATTCGAACTCAAAACCATGAGGGCTAGGGCTCTAAGGCTAGAATTTTTTTAAATTACTTTTTATTGAGGTATAATTGATATAATAAAACACATGTTTTAAATGTATAATATGATAGTTCTGACATAGAGTATTCACCCATGAAATATCACTGTAATCAGAATGACAATTCCCATCTTCTCCAGAAGTTTCACGGGCCACTTTCCCCCTGCTCCCCACAGGCCACTTTTAATTCCCGAGCGGCAACTCCTGATATGTTTTCTGCCTAGGCCTAGACTTTAATTCCTGTATTTTAATGGCATTTTGGAGTGACCTTAAGATAATTCTTGTTATTTCTAGAATCACAGGTATACCTCATCCCCTAAGGTATAAACGCTTCTCCATAGGTAGCTATAAAAGTTGCTCCCTCACCTCCTTCTTTGCTTAAATGTTACTTTCTTCTTGAGGCCTTCCATGAATACTATTTAAATTACAGTTCTGTCCCCCTTACCTGCTTTAATTTTCTCAGTAGCCTTTATACCATTTTGTAGTTGTCTGTACTTGCCAAAATGTTTGCAGCGAGGGTTTATTGTTTTCAGAATTCAAAATTACCTAAAAGACATTGTTTTTAATGGGAAGACAAAAACTCCTATGTGTTGTGAATTTTAAATCCAATTTTGGGACGCCTGGGTGGCTCAGTCGGTTAATCATCCAGCTTCAGCTCAGGTCACGATCTCATGGTATGTGGGTTCGAGCCCTGCATTGGGCTCTGTGCTAACAGCTCAGAGCCTGGAGCCTGCTTCAGATTCTGTGTCTCCCTCTCTCTCTGCCCCTCCCCTGCTCATGCTCTGTCTCTCTCTGTCTCTCAAAAATAAACGTTAAAAAAAAAATCCAGTTTGAAACATTATTCCATGGCACCCACAGCACCCATAATCAAGTTTAAGACCTGATAAGTTTGCTATAGCTGAAGTTCTTTTCAACCCCAAGAGGGAAAACTTCCATACTTCAAGACCTCATAGTAATACAAACTGTGTTAAGGGTAAGGAACTAAAGATAGTAACTGTGCTCAAAAAAGGGGCAAATGAAGGTTTATTAGTTGCATAACATCAGGGGGAATTCTATAAAGAATTAAATTAATACATGCCAGTGATTAAGAGATTAATTTGATTAGCACTTCTTACTTTTTTTTTTAAGTTTATTTTTTATGAGAGAGAGAGAGCAGGAGCAAGGGAGGGTTAGAGAGAGAGAATCCTAAGCAGGCAGGCCCCATACTGCCAGCACTGAGTCTGATACAGTTTGAACCCACAAACTGAGATCATGACCAAGAGTGTGAGCGCCTGACTGAGCCACCCAGGTGCACAGAGGAGATAAAACTCAAAAATATATTCTCCCACAGATGCAGTTTTGGGTTTATGTATTATGTACTCTTTTAGGATCATAAAGTCCAGAATGAGCTATTTGATGTGCTTGGTAGCTGCCTTCTTAATTATGTTGCTGTGATTTATCTGGATAGATTTAGTCAATGGAAATTCCTTATTCCCTTACATAGTACAATGGAGTGTTGAAACAGAGGAGTAGTGAGGGTTTGTGACAGGGCTGCTAAATGGAGGAAGACATTTTGTAGGCCTCCTGGTTGAAGACTTGATAGCTAGAGGAAACTTCTAGTTCTTGTGCCAGTTGTTTTTAACTGTAACAGTAATAATGAAATGTTCAACTCAAGGAACTGTGTGTTATCTCAGCAGTGTTTATTCCCTTTACAACTAAAAATACATGCAGAGGGACCAGCTGGCTGGCTCAGTTGGTTGAATGTGTGACTTTTTCTAAAAAAATTTTTTTTTAATTTTTATTATTATTATTTTTTTAATATATTTTTTTATTTATTTCTAGGAGAGAGAGAGACAGCGTGAGCAGGGGAGGGTCAGAGAGAGAGGGAGTCACAGACTGAAACAGGCTCCAGGCTCTGAGCTGGCAGTCAGCACAGAGCCCGACGTGGGGCTCGAACCCACAAACCGCGAGATCATGACCCGAGCGAAAGTCGGACGCTTAACCGACTAAGCCACCTGGGCGCTCCTAAAAAACTTTTTTTTAATGTTTGTTTTTGAGAGATAGATCACAAGCAGGGGAGGGGCAGAGAGAGAGGGAGACACAGAATCTGAAGCAGGCTCGGGGCTCTGAGCTGTCAGCACAGAGCCAGATGTGGGGCTTGAACTCACAAACTGCGAGATCATGACTGGAGTTGAAGTTGGACGCTTAACCGACTTAGCCATCCAGGTGCCCCCTAAACGTGCAACTCTTGATCTTGGGGTTGTGAGTTTGAGCCCGATGTTGGGTGTAGAGATTACTTAAAAAACCTATGTATGTATGCAGATATGTTAAAAGAAGGGTCATTTTTATTGACAATGAATATAATTTTGTTTCTGTTATAGGTGAACTAAGGACTCTTTCCATGGCTCAGTTCCGTTCTGTGTATCCTCATAAACAGTGATTTAAAAATCAAATAAAATGTTCTTCCCTCCCATTAAAAATAATAGCTAGTAGGTACTTTTGATTTCTAAAATCTAAAAATGCTCACTGTAAATATTTTGGAAAGTACATACAATTACAAAATTATAAAAACATGTTTTGGTCAACCATTGGAGAAGTTAAAAAGGCGAAAGATTTATGCGATCTGAAGAGAAACCAGAGTATAACCATTGGAGAAGTTAGAGCTAAATTTATGGTTCATTTCTAGCAAGTATATTGGACTCAGTTGCAAACATTTTATAAACAAGGCTCTTCTTATTTTCCTTTTGCCTTAATTTTCTCACTATTTGAATTTACTTGATTTTGTAAGTCACTCTGAATCCTTTTTGGAACAAGTTCAGATAAAATAAAAACATTTCCATGATTATAGTTTTGTGACAATATTTTCATAGATAATTTTAAGGTTATGTAATATTCCATTATATTTAATGGCCTCACTCTTTTCTATATAATTTCCTAATATTGGTCATTTAAGCTTCTAAATTTTTACCATTGTAGGTGGTGCTGTAATGAATATTTTGTTTATCCATATTTGCAGTTTGAATCAAGGGATGGGAAAAATACTGCTAGATCTTTGTAAAGCTATTCTACCTCTTGTGTAATTATTTTTTCTGTTTTTAGGATATAATTTATATATGGTAAAATATATTATTTTAGTATACACTTTTATAGGTGTTGACAAATGCATATATTCTTGTAACTACCATGATCAAGATATGAAACAGTTTTGACCCTTCCCCATGTTCCATGGAGCCCCTTCATAGTCAGTTCTTAACTCCATTTCCAGCTGCTGGTAACCATGAGTATGTCTTTTGCCTCTCTAGTTTTGCCTTTTCCAAAATGTCATAAACTGTAAATGTATTTAGTTTTTGAATCTGTTTTTTTTTTCACTTAGCATAATGCATTTGAGAATCTATGTTGTATGTAACAATATATTGGTCCTTTTTATTTCTTAGTAGTATTCCATTAAATGGTTTTGTGACTGTTTATCCGTTTTGTGTGCTTAATTTTAATTCAGCTAGAATGCTCATTACTTGAAAGATGGAATGTGGGTGGCATGTTTTTATTACTTTTCTGTGTTGTGTTCCTGTTGCCTTAATATGTGAAAGATAGTTGTATCAAGACAAAATCTTTGACCATAGTTTGTATATTTTAATGTCTTTGGCATGTAGTATTCTAGAGAATCAAGAGTAAGCTCTTTCCCCCCCTGCTGGGATACTGAAGGAGTACTCCAACTTTAGTATAGCTTGTTCAGGATGTGATGTTTAGGTGCTATTTGAATGAGACTTTTTTTTTGTAGCTTGAGAAAAACGTTCTTTTGGTTATATATTTGCTAATTTTAGTTTATTTTTGCTCAGGAACTATGTTCTTTTTGGAGCTATCAATTTTTTTTGAATTTTATTCTTTTCTAAAAAATACTTTTTAATTTACATCCAAGTTAGCATATAGTGCAACGATGATTTCAGGAGTAGATTCCTTATGCCCCTTTCCCATTTAGCCCATTCCCCCTCCCACAACCCCTCCAGCAACTCTCTGTTCTCCATATTTTGGAACTATCATTTTTAAGTTGTATTTTCATTATTTCTTTATAGTGGTCTTTTCTTTTTTAATGTTATTTTGAGAGAGAGAGAGAGAGAGAGAGAACAAGCAGGTAAGGGACAGAGAGAGGGAGAAAAAGAATCACAGCAGGCTACGTGGTGGAGCCTGATGTGAGGTTTGAGCCCATGACCCTGTGATCATGACCTGAGCCAAAATCTGACCGAGCCACCCTTCTGTCTGCCTGTCTTCCTGCCTTTTCCCTTTCCTTCCTTCCTTCCTTCCTTCCTTCCTTCCTTCCTTCCTTCCTTCCTTCCTTCCTCTCTCTATTTTATTTATTTATTTTTTTAAATGTTTTATTTATTTCTAGGAGAGAGAGAAACAGACAGCGTGAACAGGGGAGGATCAGAGAGAGAGGGAGTCACAGACTGAAACAGGCTCCAGGCTCTGAGCTGGCAGTCAGCACAGAGCCCGACGCGGGGCCCGAACCCACGAACCGCGAGATCATGACCTAAGCGAAAGTCGGACGCTTAACCAACTAAGCCACCCAGGCGCCCCTCTATTTTATTTTTTAAAGAGAGCAAGTGAAAGGGGGAGGGGCAGAGAGAGAGGGGGACAGAGGATCCAAAGCAAGCTCCATGCTGACAGTGGAGAGCCCAAAGTGGCGCTCGAACTTAACTGTGAGATCAGGATCTGAGCTGAAGTTTGACTGGATGCTTAACTGACTGAGCCACCCAGGTGTCCCACAGCTGTCTTTTTTAAATTTAAAATTTTGATTTAGTTATTGTCAACTCACGTACTATTGTAAGAAATAATACAGAGTAAAAAAAATATGGTGTATGATCCCTTACATACTTTGCCAGATTTCTCCCCAGTGGTAACATTTTACAGTATAACATTTGTTAATAACATCTTGCAGGTAATGTTGTGTAACATGACAGCACAGCTAAGATACTGACATTGATAAAAATCCAAGTCTTACTCAGATTTTTCCAGTTTTGAACTCATTTGTGTGTGTGTGTGTATTAAGTTCAGTGTGTGTGTGTGTGTGTGTGTGTGTGTGTGTGTGTGTGTGTATTTTAAATGTATGGAAATTTTATTCATTAAGATAAAGGGCCTCTTTTTGTCATTTTAGAAGAGCGAGCGAGTGGGATAGGGGGGCAGAAGGGCAGGCGTAGGGGGTAGAGAGAGAAAAAAATGAAAATCTTTATTATTTTTTTTAATGTTTATTTTTGAGAGAGAGAGAGACAGAGTGTGAGTGGGGGAGGGGCAGAGAGAGAGGGAGACACGGACTCTGAAGCAGGCTCCAGGCTCTGAGCCGTCAGAACCCGATGTGGGGATTGAACCCACAAACTGCGAGATCATGACCTGAGCCGAAGTTGGATACTTAACCGACTGAGCCACCCAGGCGCCCCGAAAAAGAATATCTTACGCAGGCTTCGTGATCAGTGCAGAGCCTGATGTGTTGCTCGACCCCACAGCCCTGGATCATGACCTGAACTGAAATCAAGAGTTAGACACTTATCTGAGCCACCTGTTAGATGCTCAACTGGCTGAGGCACCCAGGTGCCCCCAAGTTCAGTATAATTTTATCACCTGTGTAGGTTTGTATATTCACCATCATAATGAAAATCCCAAATAGTTCAAACCACAAGAGACCTTTGAGCAGCCCTTTTAAAAATTTTTTTTATTTAAAAAATTTTTTTAATGTTTTTAAAAATTTTTTTTTAATGTTTTTATTTCTAGGAGAGAGAAAGAGAGAGCATGAGCAGGGGAGGGTCAGAGAGAGAGGGAGTCACAGACTGAAACAGGCTCCAGGCTCTGAGCTGGCAGTCAGCAGAGAGCCCGACGCGGGGCTCGAACCCACGGACTGCGAGATCATGACCTAAGCGAAAGTCGGACGCTTAACCGACTAAGCCACCCAGGCGCCCCTAATGTTTTTTAATTATTTCTGAGAAAGAGAGACAGCATGAGTGGGAGAGGGGCAGAGAGAGGGAGACACAGAATCCAAAGCAGGCTCCAGACTCTGAGCTGTCAGCACAGAGCCTGATGCAGGGCTCAAACCCACGATCTGTGAGATCATGACCTGAGCTGATGTTGGGAGAGTAACCAACTAAGGCACCCAGGCCCCCCTGAGTAGCTCGTTTTATAACCACACTCACCTTCCCTTAGTGGGGTGGGGCGTAAAGGAACTACCCCCAACTTCTAATTTCTTATTCTTCAGTTTTGGAATTTTGTCTTTTCCAAACTGTTATGAATCGAATCATCATATCACCTTTGGGCCTGTTTTTTGCTCTGAAGAAGGTCCTGGAGATTTAGCAAGTTGTTGCATGTAGTAGTTCGTTCCTTCTTGTTGCTGTGCTGTGGTGTAGATGTACCGCAGTTTTTTCACCTGCGGAATGACATCTGGGCAAATTCTGGGTTTTAGTTGCTACAGATAGAGTTGCTATGAACATTCATGTTCAAGTGTGTCTGTGACCATAAGTTGTCATTTCCCTGGGATAATTGCTTTAGGAGTGCAGGTGTGCGTTCTGCCATAGGAGAGTCGCATGTTCAGGTTTTGAAGAAACTGCTGAATTGTTTTCCACAGTGGCTGTGCCATTTTGCATTCTTACCAGTCACGTTTGGTCTTATTTTTCTGTACCCTTACCAGTGTTTGGTGTTGTTACTGTTTTTTTATCTTAGCCATTCTGATAGGTACGTAATGGTATCATTGTGGTTTGAATCTATGTTTTCCTGATGGCTAATGGTGTTCAGCATCTTTTCATGTGAGCAGTTATCTTTATTTTTTAATGTGGTTTTATTACCATTTATATGACTTAATTATTGATAAAAATATTAAATTCTGTTTAGTACATTTTCCCTGGTCCCTTTATCCTAATAACATTTGTGGAACTCCATTTATAAGTTTGATAAGAGATCTTAGTTTACAGATCAGCATTAACTTGGCATGTATTCCCTTGGAAAAATTTAAGAATTATTTATTTTTTAATGTTTTATTTATTTATTTATTTTTTGAGAGAGAGACAGCATGACCAAGGGAGGGTCAGAGAGAAGGAGACACAGGATCAGAGGCAGGCTCCAGGCTCTGAGCTTTCAGCACAGAGCCTGACGTGGGGCTCGAACCCACGAACTGAGAGATCCTGACCTGAGCTGAAGTCGGATGCTTAACCGACTGAGCCACTGAGGCGCCCCCAAAATGATTTATTTTATTTATTTATTTTTTTAAATGTTTTATTTATTTCTAGGAGAGAGAGACAGCATGAGCAGGGGAGGGTCAGAGAGAGAGGGAGTCACAGACTGAAACAGGCTCCAGACTCTGAGTTGGCAGTCAGCACAGAGCCCGACGCAGGGCTCGAACCCACGAACCGCGAGATCATGACCTAAGCGAAAGTCGGAAAGTCGGACGCTTAACCAACTAAGCCACCCAGGCGCCCCTAAAATGATTTATTTTTAAACTAGATTTGGCTAACTATGGCCTCTGTGCAGAATCTGGCTTGCTGCCTGTTTATGTATGGCCCTTGAGCTAAGAAAGGTTTTTACATTTTTAAATAGTTGAAACAAATCAAAACAAACCAGACAAAAGAAATATATGGTAATGACCCTGTGTAGCCCACAAAACCCATGTTACAGAAAAAGTTTGCCAACTACTATTTTTTAAATAACAGCTTTATTGAGCTATTTTTCACACACCTTAAAATTTGTCCTTAAATTTGTAATGCAGTGGTTTTTAGTACATCCACAGTGTTATGCAACTATCAGCTATGTAACTGTAGGACATTTTTAGCACTTCCAGAAGAAACTTTGTACTCATTAGTAGTCATTGCCTATTTTCTCCTTTCCCAAGTCCCTGGCAAACCCAAATCTATTCTTGTTTCTGTAGATTTGTTTATTGTGGATACTTTATATAAACGGGATCATATAAATATGTGGCTTTTTGTGTTTGGCTTCTTTCATTTACATAATGTTTTAATGGTTCATGTGTGTTTATGTATCAATGCTTCATTCCTTTTTATGGCCAAATAATACTCCTTTGTATGATATACTATCTAAGTTTTATACATTCATCAGTTGATAGATGTTTGGGTTTCCATTTTTTTTTCATTTATCTTTTATTTTAATCTTTATCTTTCCCCTCCAGATTGAGTTCTTTTCAAATTTGTTTACATTATTATTTATTTGGCTCACTGTTTACTGTCTTGTGGATTTGAATTTTGCTATGAATTTTTGTCTATATATCTGTATTCTCTCTTCCAATAGGCAAGTAATTTTCAGAAATCTTCTCTTTTGTATATTCAGGATGTGATTTCTTTTTTCCTCATTAAGTAGTTTACTCCCTATAGTCTCATGATGACTTAATTTCCTTTTGATCATCCTTGAATTAACGGAGAAGGATCCTAGAGTTCTGGCCACAGACGGGCTGTGTGGGTGGCTGTCCTATCTTCAGATACACAGTTGGGCGACAGAGTAGTGTGCACAGCCCCTTCTCCGCTTTTGAGTTCCTAGCAGGCTCTTGTCTAGTTCAGCTTTGTGGCTCCAGATGGGCCCTTGTGTCTTTGTTGCCCAGCAGTTGGAGCCCCCCCCCCCACATTTTGGCCCCCCCGATATAGGACCCTGGGAAGAGTCAGACACTGGAGCCAGCCTGCCTGGGTACCTCTAGGCAAGTTTTTAACCTTTCTCTGCCTCCATTAAAAAAAAAAAGTGGGAAATGGAGGATAGTTGGGACTTATTTTATAATTTGAGAATTAAGTAATACATTTTGCTGCCTAGAACATAGTCAATAAGTATGAGCTATTCTAACAGCTATAAAAAGGCCCATTCTATTTCTGTTCTTTTTCACAGTGCTGTTCCTGCAGAAACTGCTTCTGGATATACCATAACTGACCTTTTTATTTACTGTTTGCTGTCCTACCCCTAACTTGTTGTTGAAAGTATTTTTCTTTTTTGAAGACATTTTTAAGTTTATTTATTTTGAGAGAGAGAGGGAGAGAGAATCTCAAGCATAAGGGGCCGAACTCACAAACTGTGAGATCATGACCTGAGCTGAAATCAACAGTTGAACGCTTAATCGACTGAGCCACCCAGGCGCCCCTGTTGAAAGTATTCCTTAACTGTCTTTTTCTTATTGTTGAAAGTAACTGCACAATGAGCACCTTGGCTTGTAGGACTTGTTCCTTATTGTGGTTATTCAAGCTGTTTTTAGAAGACGATTATTGGCTTGAAAGGTATTAATATTTTAAAGACAAAAATATTGTCAAATTTGTTTTTAGAAGATTCTTTCTGATTTTTTCCATAGGCATTATACAAAATATAGAAAGTACTGAAGAAATTTTAACATTTGAGTATATTACCTCTTAGTCTTTTTTTTTTTTTTAACCTTCTAGTCTTTGTTTATGTCTCTGTGTGGGAATACATTCATATCTTTTTATATATGTGGATTTGTAGTCTGCTTTAGAACCTTACACATATATATATTTTGTCTGTTTAACAATTTTAAACATATTTTAAATAGCTGCATAAAATTTTATAAATGAATATATGCTATACTTAATGATTTCTGATTTATTTTAACTTTACTACTTTTGCCATCACAGTGCCAGGTTAAAGGTCTGTTGACAAGTCTTTGATCATATTTCTGATTATTTGCTTTGGCTAAAATCCTAGAAGTGGAATTCCTGGATCAGAGAGAATGAGCATTTATAAAACTTGATGCATATGGCCAGATTTCCTTTTTTAGTTTATTCTTTATTTTTGAGAGCGAGAGGGGGAGAGAGAGAAAGAGAAGGAGCAGGAAGGGGCAGAGAGAGAGGAGAACAGAGGATCCAAAGCAGGGTCTGTGCTGATAGCAGACAGCCCGAGGTGGGGCTTGACTCATGACCCATGAGATCATAACCCGATCCAAAATTAGACACTTAACCAACTGTGCCACACAGGCACCCCATCAAATTTCTTTCTAGAAATGCTCTAAAAAGCATGACAAAGTATTCTTCTAAGCACGATAAGAACCATTTTAAAGAAGCTGGCATTGGAAGTTCTGTTTCTGCTATTTTTATCACTCGTAAGACCAAGGGCAATTTCTCACATTACAGATACTTGTGTGTGCTGCCGGTCACGTCTTTAATACTGTGGGGGTTACTTTAGAGAGATGAGATGAACTGCCATGGCACTGTCAGCAAAGTGTGGTTTTGCTACTTAGGGGTTTCGACAGCAGTTAAGAGAGCAGCACAACGTGTGTGCCATGGTCTTTGAACTTTTGTTTACGTCTACCTTCTGGTTTGTCAACAAGGGAGAGACTAGAGAAGTAGTCTTTGTGTAAGGACCTCACCCCCTGGAGCTGATAGTTTCTCCTCTGAGCTTATTTTCCAAAATTGGTAGTTTCCAGTGGTGGTCTGAATTGTATCTCTGTTAAAAAATATTCACTGTCTTATAATTTGTAGAAAATTCCTATCAGTGGCTGTGTAGGCCCCTAATTTGTTTTCTCTGACAAACTCTTCTTATGGTAGAAATTCATATAAACCTTTTATGCCTGCTATTACATGCCCGTTAGTCAGCCCCAGGGGTGACAAAGTGAATCTCAGAAAATTTGATATTAGCAAGCCTTTGGAAAAGCCACTTCTGTGCCTGTTTTGTGGGTAAATCTTTGTTACTTTGACATAGACTCTAATACTCTGCCAGTAAGATCGTTCCTGATTGCAGTGATGTCAGTGGTGCCTTTACATTTTATTTCTTTTTTTGAAAAGAGCTGGACACAGATTTGTCACAACCTGATTTAAGAACTTCTGGATGAGTATTCTTCGTTTATCTTTTTTTACTTTTTCCATATGTTCTCTCTTGAGATTGGTATTTCAGAAGGAAGCTTTTTACTGCTAATGAACAATTTCTGGTGTGTTCCCACTTGCAAATAAACATTTTTTTTGAGGTAAATATAATCTATATTAGTAGTATAGGAGTCTCTTTAATGTTTTTCAGTTTTGTTCTCTTGGTGGTTAGGAATATGCCAGTCAGCTATCTGGCTATGGATAGTAATTTCCAGGCAAGAAGAGAGAAGATTGATCATTATCTTAAGTTTTTAAGGTGTTTTATTTTTTAAGTAATCTCTACATCCAGGGAGGGGCTTGAACTCAGATCAAGAGTTGCTGCTCTACTAACATGAGTCAGCCAGGAGCTCTGATCATGATCTTAAGTTTTATACTTTTTATTAGGTTCTTCCATAACAATTAAGCAGTTTCTTTTTGCAGTTAAAATGGCCTTGTCTTCATTATTGATCTCAGTTTGAACATGATTGGTGAAATTAAGAAGAAAAAGACTGGCAGAACCAGCATTTGTGTTTAAAGGTCACTAATATCATTAAATGATTTTTGAAAATATATATTAATTCCTTTTACTTTCTAAATTGTTTTCATTTATGTTTGGGAAGTGCTGACATTTACATGAGGTGTATATATTCTGGTAGTCTGGTAGCAAAACAGTTTTGGTAACTTAATCATAGTAGTTTATTATGTGGGTCTGTTCATCATCCTAGCAGAATGCCACCAGCACATTAGGAAATCTGTAACTCTAATATATTTACTTAAATTAGTACAGGTAGTAGCAGTCTTTAATGATAGATAATAAAGAAGTAGACGGCGGGGGTGGGGAGCCCCTGGGTGGTTCAGTGGTTAAGCATCTGACTTCGGCTCAGGTCATGATCTTGCGGTCCGTGAGTTTGAGCCTCAGTAGCAGCTCCAGCTCAGAGTCTGGAGCCCTCTTCAGATTCTGTGTCTCCCTCTCTTTGTGCCCCTCCCCTGCTCTCACTCACTCTCTCTTTCCCTCTCTCTGTCTCTCAAAAATAAATAAACATTAAAAAAAAATAAAGAAGTGGACGTTCAGTCTAATCCTGGCATGGTGACTTCATTTTCCCCATTGTGTATCATAGAAGACAGCATCAAAATAGCAGTTAGTTGCTGGAACAACTCTTTAACCCAGGAGTGCTTTTGTACATGACTTTGACGAGAACAGAGAAGGTAGTAAAGGGTAGAGACCTAAATTTGAATTCCACTGTATCTGCTCTATGACTTAGCACAAATGACTTACCTAAGCCTTGGTTTCCTAGTGTATAAAGTGGAATAATGTCTATTTTTGTAGTATTGTGCCTTGAAACTCAGGAGATGCTGGTGTTTAGTGTTGTTATTGACAGTGAAAAAGAATGGAAACCTTCATGAATAAGATCATGTAGTAGAGGTTGCAGCCACTTAGGCCAAAAGAGTGGGGTTTTTTTGGTCAATGCCACCCCCCGCCCCCGCCCCAAGAAGAATGCTGATGTGTTTAGATTTTATTTGAGAAACGTAATCAGTTTTTGCTTTTCTTACAAAGTGGGTGCTTTTGTAGGAGCACCTGCATTTTCAAATTGTGACTGTTAAACACATCACAAAACATATAAAGTATTTATAGGATGGTCTGGCACAAAGTAAGGCTTAGTAAATATCAGTTGTTATTGTTTATGATACAGGTACGTAGTGGTGCAGGAGGTGCTATAGAACAGACTTAGTAGTTAATTCTCATATTCCGTTTCCATATTTCATCACTCAAGTTGCTCCTGCTTTTTTTTTTTTAAGGTTTTATTTTTTTTAAAGTAATCTCTAAACCCAACATGGGGCTCAAACAGACCAGCCCCTAGATCTAGAGTCGCATGTGCTAACCATCTGAGCCAGCCAGGCACCCCTCAAGTTTCTCTTGCTTTTGCTTGGCTTTGTCTCACTGGTGTCTCCTTCCTGTATGGTTCTTGGCACCAGCTCTCCTGCTTCTATTGTTCTGGATCTGTGCTAGTGAAACAGAGCCCTCGTGATCTAGGCTTGCCTGTGCAAAAAATCCTCCAGAAGAACAAAGGTAGTTGTGGGGCACAAAAGCTCCTCTGACAACTTAGATTCAGTGATTGAGGAAACAAATATTCTAGTAAAGGCGGTTTTAGTCTCAAGGTATAGAAATATATTCTAACTAGCAAAAATTCAGGGCATTAAGTGAAAGAATTCCAGGGATTCTCTCTGACCTCCCCTGAGTAGAAAATGTAAATGTGGTCCCCCCCTGGTGCTGGGTGGCTTTCTGTTTCCAGCACCATCTTTTTGTATGTTGACTGTCTCCTGCTTATTCATCAGCTTATACTTGAATCAAAAATGATAGTCCCAACTGCCAGATCTTTAGGAAATTTCATTTTATCTCTCTACAGCTGTCAGGCTCAGATGGTAAGAGAGGAACCTGATTAGGTCAGTTTATCATTTCCCACCAGGTTACTAGGGATTTGACCATTTAGGGGAATACTTTTGCAGTAGGTGTTTGTGGCCAGAGATGGTGGGAATCATGAACTTGTCCTTTCTGAGCAGATGTCTTGAAACATGTCCATTACAGGGAATATTCAGAAAGTATTGAATTTGTTGAGTTTTATTTTTCTAAGTGCACTATATAGCTCAGAGCTACTCTTTATTAAAATATATCAGGGCGCCTGGGTGGTTCAGTCGGTTAAGCATCTACCTCTTGACTTTGACTCAATTCATGATCTCACAGTTCAAGATTGAGCCCCGCATTGGGCTCTGCTTGGGTTCCCTCTCTCCCTTTCTCTCTCTGCCCCTCATCCCCCATTTCCTGCTTGTGTTGTCTCTCTCTCTAAAAATAAACAAACATTAAAAAAGAAATAGACTTTAAGTGTGATTTAATAAATACCAAGTCAGCGATACCCTCGTGTCTGAGTTTGGTTCTTCTGTACAAGCAGCACAGAGCTGGTCAAACTGGCTCAAGTAAAGGGACGGTGATTGTGAAGACACACTGAGCAGTTAGGAGACAGGAATGCTGGTAAAGTAAGGCTAAGAACCTAACCACAGCGCTATCAAAACGTGCTTCTGTTATAGGTCTTTTTTTCCGGACTGTCTGGTCTACTGTGATTATTTGCTTCATTCCATTCTTTGAGGTATAATGTTCAATAATATCTGCTTGAAAAACGGATTAATTGTAATTCATAAAATATTTGGATCACAGACTTTATACATTTGGATGTCTTTGTGCCTAGTTTGTTGTCTCTCTCTTCCCCCCTCCCCCCAACTATAATGTTGGTGGCAAAAAGAGTCAAACATCTGAACGTGAGGTAGGAGGAGAATCAGGAGAACATAGTGGCATGGGAAGTTCGGGAATGAAGGAATTTTAGAAAGTGATTTTACTGAGTGTTTTAAAAACTGAGAACTGAAAGAACATGAGGTTGAGCCAGTGATGGTGGGTTTTTTTTTCTTTCTGTTTTTCTGTTGGAAGTTTCTGAATGGATGGTGCTGGAGAGTAAAAGTGTTGAAGTTTCTCTGAATGGATGATTTAGCATACTTTGAGATGCTAAGTTTTAGAAAGTAATTTAGATATTTGCATGATCTAGGTACTTCTAATACATTGATTATGGAAATGCTGAACTGGAGAGACCACCCTCCGCCCTCCCAACAAGGGATGAATGGGTGAAGGAGACATTAACATTATTCAGTTACTTAAAACAGAATAACCTGTGAGGTGGGTACAATCGAATAAGTGCCTACTAAGCATTGGACATTGTGTCTCCTTTATAACCAGTACACAGACTTGTAAAATAGTTGATGTTATCTCAGTTTTACAGATGAGGTAATAGTGACGTGTGTATCATTCGTTGATGATTCTGATAAGGTTATGGGACATTGGGTATGGTAAGTAGGGTTTCTCAAGGGGTGATGAAGAGGGCAGGTGCTTTAGAATGTGATTATCTTAAAGATTTTGAAGTGATACTTTTGCCTAATTTTTAATTTTCCAAGTGTGATATGTAATTCTGGGTTTATTTGCTTTGATTTTATAACTTCTGTGTGGTAAAGTATGCAACTTAATTTTCTAAATTATAGGTCTAGTTAGGACAGGAGTCCTGCTAGAAGGAGAGAGAGGTGTTGAGGTTTATAGAAGAAAGTTTTGGGAGCTGGGGAATGGAAGGGAAGCTCAGAAGCGTAGGGCCTGTGTATGGATGGTATCTGTGGTGGGATGAAGAGAGGAATACAGAGGTAGGGCAGGCACTAAAGTGCTTTTCTCACTTTGCTTCTTTAGTAAAGGGACTGGCAGATGCCTTCTGGGGAGGGGCAGTGGTAGAGAAAGTCCTGGATGGTTTTGAGAACGTTACGTGTTACTGGCAAGTAGCCCGAAGAGGAAAAATAGGAAATAGATTTGTGAAACAAAAGGACATAGGTAAGATCAGTTAGTGGAAGGAAGGACATCTTACAGACATTTAGCAGAAAAGGAGAAGGAATTAGTAAGCGGTGCTAGAAATGAACATTAACCTGGCACTCAAATCTAGAGAAAGGAAAAGTGGAGCGCCAGGACTGAGAAAGATTGTTCTGTCGTGATGGGAGCGTTTACTCTGACTGTAATTCATAGCCATCTTTTCTCTTTTATGATAGGAGCTTCTTTGGTTACCTGCCTAAAATATTTCTTCATTCTTTGATTTCCCTTGATTCCTGAGCTGCTTCTTCTGATCATTAGTTTCATTTCCCAGGAAGAATTTGTGTGGAGAGTCTGCCTGGTGTTGATGACCATGCCAGGTATAGCGTCTACTCCAAACAAGAAGTTCCTGACTAGTTAAAAACATTTTTTTGTGAGAATGATTTGGTTTGCCTGGTCTAGTCACCTGTGGGCTAATGGTAAACTTTGGACAGTGAAGCTCCTTCTCCCTGGGTGAGAAGAACCCCTAACAGGAGCTGTGGTGCACAGAGGGAGGAGGAAGAGTGGCTCCTCCGCTAGGGGAGGCAGAGGGGGATCCCCGGAAAGAGGGAGGACTGCAGGAGGTGAAGAGAGAACTGAAGAGAGGGAGAGAGAAGACCTGACAGAGCTAGCAAATGAGAACGGCGGGGGGGGGGGGAGAGACAGAAAGAGAATGAATGAGTGAATGGTGGATTGGAAGATCATATAGAAGGAAATGGAAATTTCTCCAAGAGCAGGATGGGTTGACTTTGAAGGTTGGGGGAGGAGACCATGGAAAGCAAAGGTGAAAAGACCCAGGAGAGTGCACTCCTGAAAGCCCAGCTTGGCCACATAGGAAGGACATTGCAGTTTCAATAGGAAGACCTGGATTTAAATCCTGTCAGTGCCATGTAAGTGCTCTGCCCTCTTAACAATAGTTGGGAAGGGCATTTCTCAGGCTATTTTCTCAACTTTTAAATGGAAATCATTGCTGTGACTTTGTTGTGATGACGACATAAATATGCATACTGCCTGTTCCATACCTTCCCTTCTCCTCTATTTCCCTCCTTGGGAAATATAAATAGAATTTCCAGCATTCTTGGTTAAAACTGTAGATTTTTGGATTTTCAAGAGATGCCTAGCTCTTGTTAAGTGTATGATTAGATTCTACAGAAAGAGCTAGATATAGAGATTTATGCATTTGATTTACATGTTTTGTAAATGTAAACTCTGGCCTGATGGTTCAGAATGATTTCCTGTGACATTTGTAGTTTTCCAGTTAACATCCTGTCCTTGTTCTCCCCTCCCCTCACCGCCCCTTCCCCCTTTATCTTTGCCACCTATAGTTAAGAAGCTTATTCAGTGTGTTTACCTAAAGAAGGAAACACCTCATAAGGTCTTCATAGCTTGTTTCAAGGCCCTTTGAAACGATTTTAACCACAATAAACAACTTGGTCTCCATGTCTCTTTGTTCTCATAGGACTGAATTTTAGCTTCATTTTGAATTTTATAAATTTCCATTTTTAGCAAGCATCCCAAAGCTGTTTTGTCTTAGTGACACATTGTGTCATTTTGTAGCATGTATCAGCTCTGGGTTTTGAAAATATGTGACTCAGAACAGCAGTGCAACTATATTTTTATGTGGTGTCAGTTCAGTCAAATTAATATTATTGGGTGATAAACAGGCAGCCCTGTTAACAAAATCCTTGAATTGATTCTCCTAGCTGTATTCTGGCCCATGTTCTCCATGCTCTTCCCTCTCCCTGCCCGCCCCTAGCCTGACCTCAGCATGTACCCCCTGCTAGCAGCTGGACACCTACACGGGGAGGTAGTGATGGTCAGATGAGGGGTTTGGGAGACCCTGCTTCAGGCACTGCGCCGTCTTTTCTCAGGTAGGCAGAAGAGCCATCCTCTTGACTAAACGAGGGACAGCTTGCTGCTCGTAACTGAGAGGACTTCTAGAATATTAGACAACACAGGGCTTTTGAATTATTGTTTCGAATACACTGTTTCACACTTGTCCTTGATCTTAACCTTATCTTGTAGAAATGACTTTAGATAGGAGTTAATTGAAGCCTGGAAAAATTGTTATGATGTGGGTAGTACATTTAATGATAGGTGAGGTTTGAAGGGTTTCTTGGGATAAATGCTGTCTTTTTCCTCCTGGAGTTGAGATCCCAGGAGCCCCTCTGCAGAGAATATGGTTCACAGTGCCTTTCCCTGAGGTTGTCAAGCAAATCCTGGGTGGGATCAAATGAGTACCCTTGTTCCTTTTCTTTTCTTAAATATAATTTATTGTCAAATTGGCTTCTGTGCTACACTCAGTGCTCGTCCCAACAAGTGCCCTCCTCAGTGCCCATCACCCACTTTTCCCTCTCCTCCGGCCCCCATCAACCCTCAGTTTGTTCTCTGTATTTAAGAGTCTCTTACGATTTGCCTCCCTCCCTCTCTGTTTGTAACTTTTTCTCCTTTCCCCTCCTCCATGGTCCTCTGTTAAGTTTCTTAAGATCCACATGAGTGAAAACATATGGAATCTGTCTTTCTCAGACTTATTTCACTTAGCATAATATCCTCCAGTTCCATCCACATTGCTGCAATTGGCAAGATTTCATTCTTTTTCATTGCCAAGTAGTATTCCATTGTATAGGTAAACCACATCTTCTTTATCTGTGCCCTTGCTTCTACTTGCTTTTCACAGTTGGGGGCAAGCACTGTGGCTTTTTGAGTCCAGAGCCGTGTTCAGGTCACATAATCATAGGTCGTTGCCCTTCAGCATGCTGGTCTTATCAATTTAAAATATATGAAAAATAGCTAACATCATTCTCATTTGATGGAATATACTTTTTCTGGCTTAAAAAAAGAATGGGCGGGGAGAAAACAGGGGTCATTGGCTCTGAACCCTGATGATTAAAGGTAAGTGGATGTTTAATCTTAGCCACTCGATTATAGTCATGTCTTTGTCAATATGTGAAAGTAAACAGTTGTGTTTAACGTGAGTGTACAGTTCAAGATGCTAACTCGAAACTTTTTTCTTCTCTATTTTGAATGATAGGTGCGTTCTATGGATGAACTGAATCATGATTTTCAAGCACTTGCTCTGGAGGGAAGAGCGATGGGAGAGGTAAGTGAACTGGTGTGTCAGAAAACTGGGCCTGTTTTTAAGGGAAGCTTGGAGCTGTCTTCCATCAAATGTGTCCGAATCTAGTCTCCAGAAGTATGTGCTTGCTTTTCCTTGTTGCCATCCTCATGATAGGAATGAGATATTGCAGAATTTTGCCAAAATGATTTCATTATAAGAAGAGCGTTAACCTTAGCCTAATGTCTTAAAAATAAAGCAAAGCAACCAAAACATGAGCACAAATTATTGATGATTATATTAACCAGTCCGTTGTAATTGAGGCTTTAAAGTTTTACAAAATAATTTTATATGCATCACATGTCCTTCCTTTTGCCTCATTTCCACTTGTCAGGTTCTTTTCACAGCGGAAGGGAGTCTCAGATTGGCTGCTAATCAGAACATGTTGATAACCTATTTTTAGAGTAGGTTGAGGAGGTTGTTTAGAGCTCCATTGTGGAGAGAAAATTGTTAAGATCTCTAGTGCAATAATTTCAGAAGGTAGAGGTGTCAGTCAGCTATCCCTTACGTACAAAGAATTAAGGAACAAGAATTTTGGCTTGTTTGTCATCTTTAAACTTTGCGAAAACAAAATGTCCTGTCATCTGTACGTTGATAGGGAAGGCCGCCATAATTCTAAAAGAAAGGGCAGTGTGAAGCACAGCCGACTTTTGTTGACACTTGGAGTGTATTGGTGATAAGGCAGAACGTACAGTTTGAATTAAGAGCCAAAGGTGTCACAGGTTCTCAAGCTGGGGGCATTTGCTTGTGGTTCGCTTGTTCTAGAGCTTAACCTTAGGTTTACTTTTTATTTTATTTTATTTTATTTTTCTGTTTTCCTTTTTGCATTTCTAATATTTAAAAGCTCCCACATCTATTTTAATGTTTTAAAGGAGGGAGAATAGCTGTATTCTGGATTCTCTTTTATACCATTCATTAAACACATTTGTTCTTTGACATAGCAAATATTCTTTGATCCAGGCACTGTGCTACGTTCTGAGGATTCAGAATCAAGATACTTCTTCTCCTGATGAATAGCAGATATTCATAGACTGCCTTTGTGGTTAGGCATTAGTTAAACTCTTCTGGTGTTTTGGTTCTGAGAGTCTCGCTTCCTGTGTTACAAGATTTTGTTTCTAGCTTCTGTGAATCATCTTGTGATCAGAGTCCCAGTGTCCTGTCATCTTGGATTCATGGGTTTTGGGCCTGTTCTTGTTTTTCTTCTAGAGCTTTAAGTTAGGTAGGTGGCTTTATGTCTCCTGTGTCTGCCTAATATTAAAACAGTGCACATTAATACATTTTCTGTGGTTAATGGGGAAGAGATTTTTCTCAGTTGTTTGGAGCAAAATTTAAACAGAAAGTTAATAACATGAATCAGATATTAAGTATAGATGGGAAAACATGTTTATCTTGTTCCCCACTCCTGTGATTTAAGCCTGGTCCACTCTAGCAGAAATCGAATCCCAGATTTTAAAAATTAATTACACAAAGTAAAATAATGCCCTTTGCTGTTTTGTATACTATATAATCTCTAAAGGTTTAAGTCTGTCTAATTGAAGAAATAGTGAACAGAATCGAAAAGAAAGTTTATTTAAATGATGACTAAACTATACATATGTGTGTGTACGTACACACGTACACACACACACACACACACACACACACACACACACACACACACTTTTTGTTTTGACAGAGAGAGAAGGGAAGAGAGAATACCAAGCAGGCTCCACACTGTCAGTGCAGAACCTGGTATGGGACTTATACTCATGAACCTGTGAGTTCATGACCTGAGCTGAAAACAAGAGTCAGATGCTTAACTGGCAGCTACCCAGATGCCCTGACAAAAATATTTTCTAATTAATTTTTTCCTTCCAAAAATGCCTTTCCCCCTACCCACGGTTTCCAAACCTCACCGTTCATATTTTGGTTAGAAATATGATTTTTTGGGTATCTGTATATTCACACCTGGACGTAGGCATATGGAGATAACCAAAATGTATCCCAGCAGTTATGCGGGGTCACCCTTCTTCACTCCTTGTGATGTATTCATAGAGTCCTAGGAACTGCCGTTTGTGACAGCGTGCCAACACAGGTGCTCAGGACTCTGCGCGCGGTGTCTTGTCAGTAACTCTGTTGGGACGGAGCTCTTCTCCAGGTAGAGAAAAAGGCTGAGAGAGATGAGTTAGTTTGCCCAGGGGCATGTATGTAGTAAGCGTTGAAGCTGGGATTCTGCGCCGGCTTCTTCTCCAAAGCATGTTCCCTTAGAGTAAATGAAGCCAATGCTTGTAAAGTAATTGGTGGTAAAAATCTCATTTTAGTAAGCTGTGTAAAAATTGATGTTTTGGGGGAGGATTAAAAAAAAAATTAATATATGTTTCTCCCAAAATACAGATACTGAAGTAATTTTTTTTTCTTTAAAGTAGATTCTGCCCTCAGTGTGGGGCTCTCACTCATGACCCTAGGATCAAGAGTTGCAAGCCTTACTGACTGGCAAGCCAGGTGCCCCTATGATTTGAAAGCATAACACATTGGCCAGGCACAATGTGGACAAACTAATTATAGCAAGTGACGTTTCTATACTCAAGGAGCTCCGGAGCTAGTTGAGGAAGCAGAGAATACACTTGATGACAGAAGGAATGCACAGTGTTTCCTATATATGTTTCAGGTTTAGAGAAAGGAGTGATGAGTATTGCTCGGACAGTTTGTGATTACCCTAATGGAAGAGTATAAGACTTGGGGATTGTCTTCTGGTTTATTTAGTTTGGGTCTGGACAGGTACAAGATGGGAGAATGTTTTTTGCAGTGTTATAAAGCAGATTGGCAAAAGAGAATTGAAGAATTAAAAGCTTTTAATATAAAATAAAGCTACAGCTTCTAATTAGTTTAACCACATTAAATTTCCTTCCCTTTAAGCAATGAAAGAGAGGGAATGTGTATAAATATAGTCTTCACCCAAATAAATACTGAAATTTCAAGTAAATTGCATTGATTTTTTTCAGCCAGGCACTGTATTTTTGTTCCACTTATTTTGTGTGTTTTGTGTGTGTGTGCACGCGCGCTTGCACTTGTGTTGAGTCCTCATAACAGTAAACAGTACCTCATTTTGGTAAGCGAAAATGAGTCCTAGTTCCTTATATTACAAATGTTATGAATTGTTAGAATTGAAAGAGAATTGGTTCCATTAAGAGTAAGTGATCTCTAGTAAAGTTAATATTTCTTGGCTCTTGTTAACATTTGTTTTCATCAAAGCCAATACTAGGCTTCTCAAAATTTACAGCATTTTTTTAGAAATCTTTGTAAGAAGTGGCTACTTAAAACATCACCTCAAACCTTGCTGGCTGTCTGAAGTACAGCTGTTAAGCTGAAAGATCACAATACAAGTGCTTTACTTACCTCTTACTCTAGAAAGTCAACACAAAAAGGAAAATAGTCAAGTGAATGTCTTAGGATTAGGCCACAACTTACTTTCAAATATTTCATCTACTCTCCTTGCTTGCCACTTCCATTCAACTTAAAGATCTAGTCCTGAAAAGTTGAAAGGCACATATTGGAGCAGTTTCTTAAATTTACACATGAGAAACTTAGGCTGTTGGTTGAGTATTCAGGCTCAGATCTTTGTAGTATTGAGGAAGGCTCACTAACTTAGGGTTCCTGGGCTTGGTGTCTACGTTGGTTTGGTTTCTGATCTTGTATAATTTACTTGCTTCACCTGTAAGAGGACAGCAGTGTTCCTACTTTTTATGTCTTAAAGAATGATAGATTTGACAAGGAGAGAGCTGTTGACAGAAAAGGGACCTTGTTTTGCATAATTGGTTTTCTAAAAACTGAGCCCTTTTTTTCTGTTTAAGATTCCTTAAACATATAGAAAACTTGACCATTTTCAGGGATGTTGAGATAGTAGTGATTATTTCTGGAATAAATGGAATGTATTTAGATATGTGTTCCTTCATCTTTGTTTTAGAAAGCTGAAATATAGAACAAAGCATAGACAAGTTTGTAAATCCGAGGAAGCAGATCTGGGAGGTGCTCTTGTGTGTGGAGTCCTAATGAGAATCCTGTCATGTTCCCTGGAAGTAGAATAAGGTGAGATAGATTTAAAATATAGCTGCAGATTCTTTTTTTTTCTTAAAATTTTTTAAAAAAATGTTTATTTTTGAAAGAGCAAAGTTGGGGAGGGGCAGAGAGAGAGAGAGAGAGACAGAGACAGAGGATCGGAAGAGGGCTCTGCACTGTCAGCACAGAGCCCAATATGGGACTCGAACTCACAAGCCGTGAGATCATGACCTGATCCGAAGTCACTTAATTGACTGAGCCACCTCAGGCACCCCTAAGATAGAGCTGTAGATTGTTATTGGACATTATATAGGAATTTTGTCAGTAAGGGTAAAATAGCAAATGGCTAGTAAAGGGAGGAATTTGGTAGTGATTTAGAGAGCCAGAGAGCCATTCACCCAAAGAAAGTTATAACTTGGTGGGATAGAGTGTGCTCTGGACCAGAACCCTGAAGCCGCAGTCCAGCCTTGGCTCACACGTTCATCTTCTTTGGACTTTGGTGGCCTTTTTCCCATCTGTAAGACAAAAATGTTGGACTAGTTTCCCAGGACTCTTTCAAATCTTTAAGATTTTGGAGTTTGCCCTCATTTCTGTATCTTTAAAAAGATAGAAAATAGGAATAGTGCCACTTTTTCTAGGATATGCCAGGGGGCATCTAGAAATGTCTTTTTAGAGTTACTTCCCTTTTGTGATGTAGAGATTGTGTAACTTTTCATTGAATTTTCTAAGTGACTCATTCACCAGTCTGCAGTTGTCTAAGGTATTGAAGTGCCTGTTCCTAAGGGCTCATGGGTGGTAATTCTGAAATCAAGGCAAGTGGAAGCGTTATGTGGTTACCAAGTCTATTAAATTCCTTTCCACATCTTTCCATTTTGGCAAACAAAATGGCTCATAGAACTGGACGCTTTTTGGTAGCTAAAAGTACTTTTAGGATTCACAGCCCAAGAACTATCGTACACTGGTAGTTTCTTGCTACCAGTCCAATCGGACTATTAGAGTCCGATTACTATAAGAGTAACTCAGTTGACTCCAAATTTGCCAGAATTTGGAAAGGAGATATATTGTATGCCAGCAGAATTATGCACCCTTTCTTGCAGAAGGGAAGAAAAATTAATAAAGTCTCTGGCGTATTACTATAAAAACACCTGACCAAATAATGCAGTGAATCCCCTTTCCCCCCAAAATGTAGCTTTTGAGTACAGATAGGAATGGTAAGACTGCCTGGTTCCTTTAACCTTGTATTAATACCAGTTGGTTGTTGGGCATTTTTGGCATCTTGCTGTGAGAATGTTTCCTAATAGTTAGCGAGACCAAGTAACCTGGAGGTATGAGATCTTAGTTCATAACTCTCCTGTATTAGGTTAGTGACTGTGTGTTAGAAATGATGTCAGTGACCTTTTTGAGATATTGCTTGGGGGAGTTCCTGGGATCTCGTAATAGTTTTGGGACTGGACGTTTTGAAGAACAAGTAGAAAAAGGGGTCTTTCTAACATTGAGAATGTGGGTACATCTGACATTTGGAACCTGGCTTTCAATTCTGTCCCACCGCTTTGAGACCTGTTTGAAACCTCATGCATTCCATTATCTGCCTTCTGTCCTGTATTGGGAAGAATAGACAGACCTATCACTGTATATCCTTTGCAGTGGGATGCAGCTTATCCACATACTGCTTAGTCTGTCTTCATTAAATCTCTCCCCCTTTATCCTCCATTGGTTGAAACATTTTCATTTTTGCCATGCACATCACTATGCTTTATTTGAGGGTAGGCCAACTAAATAACTACAATAATGCATTAACACTTTTCAAGATATTTTGACATTGATTTCATTGCTTATGTGAATCTCTGAACAGATTTTGGGAGATAATAGTACCATTTTTCTACATGAGGAAAATGAGTCCTAAGGTCAAGTGATTCCAGCTAAGTGATGAGTATCAGGTTGTGGGTTTGAATGTCAGAGAAGTTCTATTTCAGTAGGCTCTAGGAATAATAATAGCTGCAGTACATTGACCGTATGTAATTTCCCAGGTACTATGCTAACTACTTTGTATACATTACAGTCTTCACAGCGGTCCTACAGTATCACGATGCCCTCCTATAGACCAGGCAAAAAGGGATTAGAGAGATTAGCATGATCATGAACCAGCTGTTTGAATTCATACCTCTGTCACTCCAAATCTTGTTGTTTTTTTCTGTTGTTCATTTCTTCGTGTCCAGAGTCTATCCATTATTTAACTTCACTTATCAGCTCCTCTATAAAACTTTTTATGCTCTTACTAACCAGAATCTATGGAGAGGAATTCAAGTAGCAAGTAATTTGTGTCATTCTTATGGCTCTAATTTATTTCCTATGTAGTGATTTGTGTAAAACGATTTTCTTTTCCCTGCTCATAAGTTTGTTTAGGGCAGAGGCTTCAGCTTAATAACATTGTAGACAGTGGCTGCCCATATATTGTGTTGAATGAGTCTTACAAAATAAATATATTTTTTTCTAAGCATGGCTTCCTCTTTATTTTCTCTTTTACTCTAGAAGCTGATATTGTTCTCCCTGCAAGGGACCTTAGTTCAATTCAGTAAATAAATTTATTACCTGTATTCTTTATTCAGATTACTTTTCTGTCCTGAGGGATGTGGGGTTGTGAAGGGGAGGATGAGGAACTGACAAAACTAAAAAGCCTCTATTCATTCATTCTTCTCTGCCTATTTTTACATTTTCAAACTCTTTTATTTTTTTTTTATTACTTTTGCAAAGAGTAGTGCACAAGATGAATAGTGAATCAGCAATGCTGTTATCATCCAAGTTGAATCCGATATAAGGGATTTATTATAAAGGATCTTTTGTTTAGTATAGTTGTAAGTAGATCAGTGGGACACCTTCTCTGGGTTATCTGCGGGGGCGTGGAAATACCCTCATGACATCATCTACACAACCAGATGTATTTAGAAAACAGGAATTACTCTTGTTGTATTTCTTGTTCAAGTGTGTATTAAACAGTATTGTGTGTAATTCTCTCTTCTTTACTGATGAGGAGCCAGAATTAACCAAATCCGTTGTTTCTTGATTAATTAATACATTCTGTGATTCTCATTATAGCAAAGCACGTAGAGGCAATTGTTTATTTTCTGTATGGGTCTTCCTGGTATATATACATAGTAGCCGTATCTATGAAGTTTTCATCTCCTGGAGTGCTTGAGAAAGGGAACTTGCATGTCTGGCACACTGAGATCATTGTCCTGTCAATTTAATAATTTAAAATACCCTAAGGCTGACTTGGTGTGTGGGTGGGTTTAAGTAGTTGCTCCCATCTTGAGGCAAAGGACTCTTTCTCCTCTCTTAGTCGAGCTGTTTCCTGCTTTGGGGATATGAAGTGGGCAGTCATGAAGCAAACTAGATGTTTTCATGGTTTTATTCATGAACTTATTAGCAGCTTTTCTATGTGATCTGGGGGCTTATCTTTTGCACATTGGGCTCTTAGGTACCACTGCAGGAAATTACTTAGATAATTATTAAGTTTAGACCTAGTGTAACATGTATGTGGTTATGTTGCAGGACAAAGCATATAGTTTATACGTGTACAAAAACAAATTATCTCATTTATAGGTAACCTAAATAACATAGTCCTCTGTTTCCTTACATGCTGTCCCTTTATCCCGCAGAACAGCCTAGTTCACCCTGGGCATTTCATTTTCTGAACACATTTACTGTCAAACTGTCAAGTTTTACGAAGATAGCGAGGAAAGAAGTTTCGTTTGGCTCTGTTCTGATAATTTGAAGGGGGAAGGTGTAAAGAATTTTACTTTCAGTGGATTTGGGAGGGGGGTGTGCAGTGGAGAAAGGGTTAGTGTGGAGCTCGCCCCAGGGTAATTTGTCACAAAAGAACATGGGGATTGATGTGTAACAGTATCTCTGAATTTTTTTAATGAAAGTATTCTTTCATTTCATGGATGAAGTTGCTAACAGTGATTGTGCTCTTTGTGTGGTAAGGGGCCACTGTGCTCCTTTGAAGGGCGTGCACTGTGGAGTTTGGGAGCCATCCGCTGAAGAACTGACTGCACTTGTGCTAACTTGTGGCCGTCCTAAAATTTAAGAGCTACCAAATTCTTATGTCTGCTTGATTCGTCTTTTTGTTCATACTGTTCCCTAGGAAGCAACGCACCATGGATCTTCAGGGCAACCTGAAAACTTTACCCATTGGACTTGTGAACTTATGGAAGGCCATATTCACACATACGTGGGCCTGTTGCCCGACTCTACAGAATAGATTTCTCATTAAAAGAATTTCAGTGATTGACTGGCTTGTATATTTAGTGACTTCACTCTTATTTGTCATAATGGGCTTTGAAATTACATGGTTTTCTTCATGCTTTGAAAGCAGAGAAGCATCAGTTTGTATCCTGTCCCATTTCCACAGGTCCCCTCTCTTACCCTTTCATGCCTAATTTATTGCAGTGACCTCTTTGCTAGCCTCCTGGCATCCATTTAACTTTCCCTTCCGCTTCCGCCATTTTATGGAGAAATATCAGATTAATTTCCTGAACTTAATTTTTGTGATGTTCCTTCCTATTATTGCCTTTTGGCGTAGAGCCTCACTTGTCATGGGACGAGTGGGCTTTTCCACTCTCCACCTCTCCTGCTGCTTCCGCCTGTTGCTGGCCAGACTCCTTTCTTCCTGGTGGGCACCTGCCCACGTGCTTTCCTCTCTGTCTTTGCTCCTGGTCGAGAGTCCTTCTCACTGTCTTCTTGCTCTGAACTCTCGTATGGGAATCCTGACCAGTCCTATCCCAGGTTGGTGTTCCTTTCTTCATCTGTAGGAGGTTGTGAAGTTTAACAGTCTGAAGCACACTATTAGTGTGCTTATCTTTTTTATTTAAAAAGTTTTTAAATAGTTTATTTTTGAGACAAAGAGAGACAGAGCACGAGTGGGGGAGGGGCAGAGTGAGAGGGAGACAGGGAATCCGAAACAGGCTCCAGACTCTGAGCTGTCAGCACAGAGCCCAACATGGGGCTTGAACCCACGAACCGTGAGATCATGACTTGAGCCGAAGTTGGACACTTAACCGACTGAGCCACCCAGGCGCCCCTAGTGTGCTATTCTTAAAATGAATGCCTGGTGGCTGTATCACTCTGATTCCTGATAGGCTTTTCTTTTTAGTTTTTTCTTTCAGGGTGAAGAAGAGTGTCTTTTGCTACTTTTGTTTCCAGTAGTGGCCACAACAGGCTGTGCCTGTTCAAGCAGTGCTTTACCTTTTGACATCAGTACTTCAGATGCTGAAAGTTTCAAAAATTTTCAGTAGCCAGAAGAGCAATAGTGGTTTTCCAGATGTGGGAGAGATCAAACTTCCCTCTTACTGACCAGACCTAAGTGGTCTGTGTCATTTCATCCTTAGTGACGGAAGTGTTTCTAAAGGACATTCAGTGTAACTATTGACATTACTTACGAAAAGTGCTTAATAGCCGGAAAATATTTTTCAAAAACCTGTTAATTTTATATACTGCATAATTATAATTATGCAAAAAAAATCCTTCTTTTTAAAAACAGTCCATTAGATTTCAACCAAAAGAGCTATTTACTTAAGAGACCATTCACGTGGAAATTTGTTTTCAGTGGTAAGCATCTTGATGGGTAGTTTTAGGCGGTAATTACTAGGTGCCAGGTTTTGAATCTGCCTGGTAGAGAGATGTGAAAAAATTATAGCAGATGTTGATTCTTAGTTTTTTTGTGATATGAATGAAATGAATCAGTCAAAAATATTTTAACATTTAAAAATGATCTTTACATATAAGTATTGAGTAACAGATTAAAGAGAATGGAGAGCACTTCCTTAATTAGTAGCTAGATCAACAGGAAGTGTGAACTGAGAAGATCCTGTTCTTAAACTGGAAGGGAAAATGAAGAGGAAAACACCACCTTCTTTATACTTACTGTTAATTAAAAAAAGTAACTGGCCGTGAGAAAACCATTGAACACGTTCAACGTTCCTTATTTAGGCGGTAGGTTTCAAAGCGGATTAGATGTTATTATCTGCTTGCTTAAAAATATTTGAAACGTACGGTGTGAGCACTCCTTAAAGTTGCCACTAACTTTTGTTACTGTGAGGTTATGTTGAAACCAAGTGTGTCTGCTTAAAAGAAAATGCCTTATTTGTAGTGAATTCCATACCACTATAATCTCAATTTTTATTTATTAGAAAATCAGTTCTAAATCATAATAAAAGTCGATTTTGTAATAAGTCATTCATAATCTCACTACACCAGCAAGCACCTGTTTGAGTTTTTATTTTTCTCTCCAGTCTGATCTGGAAGGGAAGGTGCACCAGAAGCGGTCTTTACCCGTGCAGTGTCTTTTACTTTGAAAAGTGAATGTTCTTTTGTAAACATCACCTAGAGTCCTTAAGGCTGTTTTGGATGAACTTCTATTGTTGTGCCACAGCTACCTTGCTCCTCATTGTTTTGCTCTTATACTCTGAATGTAGGGTTTTTGTTTTTTTTTCTTTTGAATTCTAGTCTTTTTGTTGTTGTTGAGATATATTCTCAGGAATGAACATGACGCTTGATGTATATATATTTTCTGAACTCTTTCCATAAGAATTATCTTAACAGTGAATGAATGGATATATCCTTTAAAAAAAGTTTTATAGAGTATATCAATGTATAATTTTATACTTAAACTGCTTCTTGTGAAAGCTTTTTAAATGAGTTTTGAGTGTAGTTCATAGTATTTATTACGAAAGCACTTGGTGTACTATCTTTCTTGATACCACTATAGCCCTGTATGGTCTGGAGTGGGGGTGAGTAGGCAGGGCATTAAGATTTTGAGAAGGGATTTCTGAAAATTATAAAATTTTCACACATCAGAACTCTGCCTAAAACATGTGACTGTCAGTGGTTACTAATTATACTTGTTTATTTCGGTCAGTTCTGAGTGGTCCTTTCTCTAAGTTGATGTCAAATTCTTTTAATGCAATGAGAATGTAATGAGAATATGTACTAAGAGATTAAAAAATTGGGGGCGGGATCCTGTATCTTACCACCTGTTTAAAATATCAAGTATTTAACTCCTGCATTGGTTACGTTCCAGTGATGAAACTCAGCTTGTGCTGGAAGTTTGCATTGCCAGGTAACATGATCAAACCTGATCATGCCTGTAGGGCTGCAGTGTGCAGCCCTGTGACTGCTACTCCTTAAGAAGCCTAATTCTGCCCTGAGAGGCAGACAGTGTTGAGTCTGTGAGCACTTATCTGACATTTTATTCCTTTTGAATGCAGAGTGCTTGTTGGAGTGTGCATGAGTATCGAGAAAACCTCAGGTACTCAGAAAACCTCACGGACACTTACCTGTGCAGATACTAGTGATGGTGTAATCAGTTGTGTCCAGTCCCTAATAATTGTCTTGCCTCTTAGTTTCAGCAGAGCTGTAATGATGGCTCTTTTTGCGGTGTTTTGTTAGGGCTCTTAATTTTATGGAGTTACGCAGACTTGGGCTGGGTGATGCTGTGCTCACAGCTGCTAGCTGAGTACCTAGGAGCATCTCACTGGCTAGCCACTGGTAGTGTGAGAGTTACCACATTGTTCTTCAGTCATAGTGGCAGCTGATTTTTTGAGTGCTTGCTCAGAGTTCAGCACTATACTCCTTTTTTGCACAGATCTCATTTAATGTTCGTAGTAGTTCATTTTATAGGTGAGAAAACTGAGGCCGAGAGTGGTTAAATTCACAGAATTGGGATTCAAAACCAGGTCGGTTTTTAAAAGTGATTTCAGGGCACAGTGCAGGTTTTAGTACTTACTGTATTATTTATTTCTTAAAATAAGGAGCCTGATGTTCTCAGCACTTTATTGTCTCCTGCTCTGTTTAAAGGGCTCTTAGTGGGGGCTAATGTTGTGATTGATTGTGCAAGTGTGGCTTTGTGTGTTGTTTCTTTTGTTAGATGATAAAAGAAAAAAGGTGTTTCCAAACAAAATTTAGAGGTTTTCCAAGTGGCTAACATTGCTTGTAAACCGTGCTTGATTTCTCTTTTGTTCTCCAGAAGCCTCATGAATATGCTTACTGATTTCTTTACTTTCTGTAAGTCTTTTCTTTTATAAACCTGTGGTTCAAACTGGGATAAACAGTGGTTCCCTCCCCCCCCCCCCAAAGATTTGAGAACTCACACATTTGGGGGGTTGGGGCAACTAGGAATCCCATTTAATGGGACAATACAGGGAAGGGTACAAAGTCTGCTGGGATCTCCCAGGTCCTGGTTCTCAGCAGGTCTTGAATGGGATTTTGATTACTAACTCAGAGGTGATTGAATTATAGGATTGACCTACACTAACCAGAACCACAAGAGACTTCTGTATGAAAACCAAAATACAGTTTACTAATTTATAAGGAGAAGTAGTAACTCTCAAGTGGACAGGATAATTGTGTTCAGTGATCAGCATGCCTGGCTGGAGGGAGCCAAGTTCTCATACCAAGTTTGCTTGCTAAGCAGAGTGTGAGCCAGGGAAGCTACTTAGATGTTTTTAGTGGCTGCTGTAATCAGGCCGCCATCTAGCTTGATGCATTAATTGCTTTCATGAGGGTAGACTTGTTTGTGCATCATATGCCCTCTCCCTAAATGTGCCAGCTGGGTAATACTGCCCACATCTGACTCCCTGAGTCTCTTCTGCTTTTGTTGGACCAATTCCTAATTCCAGTTATCTTCCTTTAGAATTGTCAAATCTTTTAATCCTCTTATTGCCTAATCTTTCCTTTAAGTAAATTTTGTAAACCTCTGCTGTGGTCTGTTCTTTTTTTGTCCCATTAAAGAACAGTTTTTTATTCCAAGTTCTTGATGGGGTGAGCAGTAACTAACTTTTCATAGAGTCGTTGGATTTAAAATTTTGGTGATTGGATTTAGGTTTGGCTTAAACGAAGGTTTGGCAACTCCTAGTATTTATGCCAGTGGGTTGGTGAACCAGTATGTTATAGCCAGTACTGTAGACAGTGTTACCTCCAGAGGAGTTGCTGTTGAATTTGAAATAACAGATACTCATCATCACTTTGTTTTATGTTATAATTCAATAGGTTATATAATGGTTCTTTTAACTCTGATCAGATTTGAACAGTGAATGTCTTTATTTTAGTTGACTCAAATATGTGACTGCTACTAGTTTTCAATAAACTTAACATGTCTAAGCCCATCTAATTTTGCAGAAGTTAATACATTTTTTAATGCAGAAGGGCTATGAGACAAAGTAGAAGAGAGTGGGAAATGAAAAGCATGTAATTTATTCCAAAGTCGAAAGCACTTGGACTGTAGATACTAGAAGAGGAACAAGGAGTGCTTTTTGGAAACAAACTTTTATTTACTTTTAAAAAGATCTTGTATTACTTATTTATTTTTAACTTTATTTTTGAGAGAAAGAAGGTATAAGAGCAAGCAGGGGAAGGGGCGGAAAGAGAGAGAGAGGGAGGGAGAGAATCCCAAGCAGCCTCTGGACTGTCAGCACAGAGCCTAATGCGGGGTGGGCTCGAACCCATGAACCATGAAGTCATGACCTGAGCCTAAATTATGAATCCGACACTTAACTGACCACCCAGACACCCTATTTATTTATTTATTTGTTTGTTTGTTTGTTTGTTTATCGAGAAAGCACCAGTAGGGGAGGGGCAGAGAGTGGGAGCAAGCGAGAGTTAAGCAGGCTCCTTACTCAACGCTTGTGGAGCCTCTTGTGGGGCTCGATCCCACAACCCTGGGATCATGACCTGAGCCAAAATCAAGAGTCGGACGCTCAACTGACTGAGCCATCCAGGCGCCCCTCTTAAACTCAGACTTTTAAGAAATGTTTTGAGAATATCAGAACAACTGTATTCATTTGGGGCGCCTTGGTGGCTTAGTCAGTTAAGGGTCCGACTTTCGCTTAGGTCATGATCTCACGGTTTGTGGGTTCGAGCCCCGCGTCGGGCTCTGTGCTGACTGCCAGCTCAGAGCCTGGAGCCTGTTTCAGTCTGTGACTCCCTCTCTCTCTGACCCACCCCTGCTCACGCTGTCTCTCTCTCTCTCCTAGAAAAAAAAAAAAAAGAACAACTGTATTTAAATACATTCACAACCATATTGGTTCCTCTTGCCACCTGACACATTACTTCAAAATCTCGCAGCTTAAAACAACGGAGTTGTTTACACATCACGATTTCTGTGAGTCGGGAACCCACTCCTGGCTTTGAAAGACCCTCTTTTCCGGGTCTTTCTGCAGTGGGGACTGCAGCCATCTCAGAGTGCAGCTAGGGAGGGTCTGCTTTTAAGCTCACTCATGAGGTTGATGTCAGGATTCAGTTCCTACCAGGTTGTAGGACAGAGGGCCTGAGTTCCTGATGAATTGATGGCCCATGGCCTCTCTTGGTTTTTGCCTCGTGGGGCCTCATGTAGGGCAGGTCACAGCGTAGCAGCCAGCTTCCTCCAAGTGAGCAAGCAGGAGGACACAAGAAAGAAGCAAGATGATCATCAGTTTTTTGTAAGGTAATTTTGAAGGTGACACACCATTACTCTTACCACGTATTATTCCTTAGGAGCAAATCATTAGGTCCAGCCCACTGTCAAGGGAAGGGGATTGCAGGGGCGCCTGGGTGGCTTAGTCGGTTAAGCGTCCAACTTTCACTTAGGTCATGATCTCGCGGTTCGTGGGTTCGAGCCCCGCACCAGGCTCTGTGCTGACTGCCAGCTCAGAGCCTGGAGCCTGTTTCAGCCTGTGACTCCCTCTCTCTCTGACCCTCCCCTGCTCACGCTGTCTCTCTCTCTCTCCTAGAAAAAAAAAAAAAAACATTAAAAAAAAAAAAAAAGGGGAAGGGGATTGCATAGGGGCATGAGCACTGGGAGGCAGAGCTGTGGACCAGGGTCCCAATCAGATGCTGTGGACCCTGCAAGTGAGGGGTGGAGATGGGTATGTTGTGGAAGAAAGTGAGAAAGGCCAGGTTCTGTGGAAGATCCAGAGACTCTGACGACCTTTGCTAAGTTTCCTTCTGTCTTTGCTCATGTTGCTTGGTGTAGTATTTTAGTTTTCTTCCCTTTTGAAGAGCATTCTTGTAACCCGTTGGTTCCATCTTTTTCCCCTTCCAGAATCGGTGTGCTAGCACCGTCTTCTCCCACCCTCTTTTTCATTATCTGTTACACACTTGCCCTTCAGTCCAAGCTGTTTGCATTGATAATAGTTAATTGGCCTCACTACTACTTTGCCAAAAGCATATGGAGTTCTAGTACTTCTTGGGTTGTCCCTAGTCTCTATGTAGGATTTACATTTATACCGATTGCTAATAGTGGGAGAAATGGTTGACTCTTAGTATCTGACGAGGGTCTTGGGGTTTCTGGTTTGTATTCATTCTTTTAAGACTTGTTGCATCTGTTACTGCTTTGAAGTAACATCTCCACTGTTAAGCACCTTTCTACATGTTTGTTGTGTTGTTTCCTTTTGAGAGAATTTGGCCTGGAACCACCCTTGCTTACATGTTCACCTGCTTTTGCTGGCTTTGTATGTTATGACAGCCTGGCAAACCACAGTGAAAGATGACGGGATTCCAGACGTCAGTTTTGAAGCCTTGAGTTCAAGGGCTGCTGCTTTCAGTAAGCAATTTGCAAATTATAGACAGACTATATTTGCATATGGAGGTTGGCATTCAAAGAAGCTTTTCCTTGAGTTCTCAGTAAAGATTTCCATATTTGTGTGGAGAGGGAGGACCGCCATTTTAACTCCTTAAAAAAAATGTATGTTTATTTTTGAGAGAAAGTGAGACAGTGCGAGCGGGGGAGGGGAGAGAGAGAGGGAGATGCAGAATCCAAAATAGGCTCCAGGCTCTGAGCTGTCAGCACAGAGCCCGACTTGGGGCTTGAATTCATGAACTGTGAGGTCATGACCAGAGCTGAAGTTGAATGATTAACCAACTGAGCCACCCAGGTGCCCTTTGACTGTTTTTTCATGACCTTTGCTCTCTTTTCATTGTTGTATGGAAAACATCCAGTATTATATGGAAATAAACCAGTAAGTGAGGTGTCCCTACTTCTGACATTCTTTCTTGTACACAGAAGAGAAGTTAAGGCACACTCCTGTTTGTTCATACTTTGTACAAAATACAGGAGAAAAATCACAATTTTAGTTGGAAAAGCTACAACCAAATAGGGAAATATTTGTAATCTTGAGAGAGGCCATTTTTGAGACTAAAAGAAGAAAAAGAAGTTTAAAAACAACAACTCTTGAATAGTGCTTGAGCAGTTCACATTAATTTTCAGTGTCCCTTCTGTAATCCACAGCTATTTTGCCTTGATGTGATGCCACTGAATACATTTATTGAGAGCCTACTGTGTGGTGGGCAGCGTGCTAGGCATTCATCGACATCTCTAGTCATCACAACCTGAAACTTATTTCTGTCATCAGTACAGAAAGAGTGAGGCCCCGGGCAGTTCAGTTTGTCCTAGGACACATCAAAGTTGTCTAGTCCATGACTTCTTGACCCTACTGCTTAGCTCGCCTTTCTCCCACCCACCATTTTCCCCCACTTTTGCCCCCATCTCAAGTTAACAGACCAGCTCTGTCCTTGTTTCCCTCAGAGAATGAACCCACGAGGCATTCTAGGCACTGACTGCTTATAACTGTTCATCTTCAGGTAAACGTATGTTTACTAAATGTCAGACCAAAATGTGTCTTTTGTCACGATCTTGCTGGATTAGAAAATAACAAATTAGGGCCTGAAAAGTGTGTGAGAAACTGCTTTGACCAGGCTGTACCCAGGTCTACCAGGCAGATTTATAGAGATAAACTGAAATTATGCTGAGAAACCCAGAATCCAGATTTGGAAAGCCAAGATTGATTTCAGTGCCGGCAAAGTTGAGTTCCTCCCCCATTATCATTGCAGTATGGGTTATAAATTGGAAAGGAGGAGAACAAATATTTTGCTTTCTGATTTTTGATTCTGTTCCTCTGAGAATTTCAACTCTCCAGGTGCCTTCTTTTATGCTCAAAGAAGTAGAGATTACAGTCTCAGACTTCTGATTTTCCTGTCTGACTAGTAGTAGCTGAAGTGAAAAAATACTTAGAGGAAATAAAGGGTACATTTTACTGAGTAAAAGCTGATGACCGGAATGAAGAATGATGGAATTCTAGTGGAATTTCACTTTGTAACCCTGGCCACTAATGCTTTGGTATTGTGCAAAACTGTACTGGTTTTGCTTAAATGGTACTTTGCATTTCTTTGGTCACAGCCAGTTTAAAGTTCTCATATTGGTTTAGGGCCAGGGATGTATACACTTCTGTGAAGCATGGAATGTTTTGTGAAGCCACTTTAATGGCATTACTAAGTTTTGTTAAAATTAACTGAGGTTCGGAGGTTTTATTTCCCTTCCATTAATGGGGAAATAGCTTCTGTCTTTCCAAAATCTTGGAATAGGTTAATGTTGTGGTTGGGAAGGTTTTTGTTTGTTTTCCTTTCTGGTAATGAAAGCGTTTTGGTCAACAGTCTGTGTGAAGGAGGTGAGTTTTGCTTCTGGCATTCCATAGCTGGGGTCTGAGTTCATGCCCCAGCTTGAGTAACTTCGCATGGCTGGTTAGGACAGATGTAGGCAGAAGTAGTGTGTTAGTAGTTGTAGGTACATTCTTTCTCAGAAGGAGTCTTCTTAGCAAGCATTTAGCTAATAGGTCTAATATTATTCCCCTCTCCCCTGCCCCCCCGTTAAAATCTTGGCATAGGTTAAATGACTAATTCTAGATATTTAAGCTGAGCCTCTATTGTGGTGGGTTGATCCGTGGCCCCTCCTCGCCGTAGGCCTCTCTGTGACTTTTACCAAATATACAGTAGTGCTCTGACCACAGTCTGTGTAGTCAGAACATGTGATTAAAGCCCTTCGGAGCACATGAGCATCTGCAGTACCTTGTCTAAAAGAAAGTGTTGACTGCTGTACTTTCATCCTTTATGAATTCTTTAAAAGCATCTATTATTTTTAATTTGCAGCAGCTCTTGCCAGGTAAAAAGTTTTGGGAAACAGATGAATCCAGCAAAGATGGACCAAAAGGAATATTCCTGGGTGATCAATGGCGAGACAGTGCCTGGGGAACATCAGGTAATCTAGATCTAGCATCTGTACTGTGATTTATGCCTGTCTTAGAGCTCCTTTCCTCAGCAATTGGCAAGTCATGAATTTCACATCAGTGACATAAGCATGTCAAGCAGTGTCCTGTCCTTTAGTATAATTGCCATGAAGGAGCTTATATGATGTAATTTATTAAAACATAATTAACACAAAATCAAATCTTCAATATTTTATTGAAGTGCTAGCCACAGGGGAGCGGTCTTATTTGAAATGACCTCAATTTCAGCTATAACTTCTTGTTTTGTACTGCTGTCAGCATACTTGGAATTAGAAAATCCATGCCTGCCATTTGAAGTTCATGTTTCTTTTTCCTCCCCTTGCCCCCGCTGTGTACTGTGTATGGGATGATCTATTTGTAAATGTGGTTGGGACCCAATCAAGTCACGGGGCACGGATGCTTTTTTTGACAGACTGCCCCTGAAGAGGGACGGGGAGAACCTGTAGAGGCACACACTGACAGCAGAAAAAAGTAACAGAGCATAGGGAGGAAGGAGACGGAGAGCCCAAAATGCCAATGTGCTGTGTTACAGCGCGGTGTAAAAATGGAACCTTAGATGACAGTGAGTCATCAGAAAATAGCAAATTATGTTGTTGGTTTTAAAAAGGGCAGTAAAATCACATTTTGGTTTAGTAATATTATTAATAAAAATATATTAAAAAGAAACTCTGCTACTTGAAAGGGATAAACAGTTTATCCACTGTAGCTAGATAAGCCAGCTATGTGAACTGCCGAATTGTTCTGCTGTCCTGGATATATGAGGAGTGTGTTCCGTTTTCCTTAGTTTATGTAGAATTTATACTTAGGGACAAACACAGTAGGAGGTTTTGGCTCACCTGACCACGGCAGGCTTCCTGATTCCCAGTCACTGGTTTATCCATGAGACATCACTCATAATTTGTTTGAGCCTCTGGCTGCACTGTATCATGCTTGTGTATCTTTTTTGTAGATCATTCAGTTTCCCAGCCAATCATGGTGCAGAGAAGACCTGGTCAGAGTTTCCATGTGAACAGTGAGGTCAATTCTGTACTGTCCCCACGGTCGGAGAGTGGGGGACTAGGCGTTAGCATGGTGGAGTATGTGTTGAGCTCATCCCCGGGCGATTCCTGTCTAAGAAAAGGAGGATTTGTAAGTTGGCTTGAGGAACTTGTTCCTATATCTCTCTTCCCCCTCCCCCCCAAAGCAAAACCTGCCTGTTTAGTTTCCTTAGATATTCACAGCACTAATTACAGTGTATTTTAAACCACTTTTATTGCAATCAGATCTGCAAACACAGTAGGAGATGTATACTGAACTTCTAAAAACAGAAACATGATGTTTTTTGGGGGGATACATTGATAATAATGTGAGGTAGAACTGGAATCTAGTTCTCAGTTCATTGGTCTATCAGAAAAATTTTTGGTTTAAAACAAACAAAAAAGTAAAAACAGAAAGAATTAAAATAAGAAAGCTGAAGCTGGGGTGTCAGGGAATAGACCTGAGAGCAGCGTTTTGTCAATACCCAGAAATCCTTAAAGTGGACCAGAGATGTAGGACCATTCTTGTTTTGCTAGGTAGGCTTAAATTATGGTATGGTCTTTGGCCCTCTTATAACCTTGCCTGTCAGGGAGTTAGAATGTCTGTTAGTTCCAGATCTGCACATTTTGGGGGGGAGGTTCATCACCCTTTGACCTCTCTGATGCTCAGCTGTTGCCAAAGCAGTATCTCTGTCTATAGCCTCTTCCCTTTTGAGTCTTAAACAGTCTTCCTCAAGCATCTTTAAGAGCCTTTCTTTCTCAAAACTGGTTCTTTTCTTGTCATCAGCTTTCTAGATCTAGATCATGAATTTCCACTTGAGTCTTCCTCACTTTGTGTTCTGTGGCTGGTTTTCTATTCCGTGTCACAGCTAGGAAGGCCATGAAAGGTGGCCTGAATCTGTTCTCCCCCTTTCCTTCCAACTTGACTTGCTTTGTACCTTTCCAAAGTCCTTTCTCTGTGAAGATGGTTTTGGCTAATACTGTTTTTTGGCAATTGTATTAAAGACCTTCTTTCCCCCAAATTCTATTAATCTGCCTCCATAACTATCTTACTTTACCTTACAGCATTTATTGTCAGGATTTGTATTGTCATATATCTGTTTCTAGGTATCAGAGGCATGGTCCTCTTTTCCTCATTCTACTTGAAACTTCTTTGGAGTAATAGGAGATCATTTTTGGTGCAGCTTCCTCATGTGCCAAGTGCAATTCCTTAATATGTTCGTGGACGTGAAGCGAATGATTGTTGACATGGTTGGCATGAAGAGAACAGGTGACATTTCAAGTACCCAGAATCCACATGGAATCAGCTTTATGCAAGGCTTGCCAGAGACGATGCTTCAGCTGACATTGATACTTGCCATGTGCCTGGAGCTTTTAATTCCACAGAAAACCCAGACCAAAATTAACTTCTCTAAGAGGATGTTCTAGATTTCTCCCAGCTTCACACCTAGAAATTTGGTGTGAAGAATTTAGCCAGAAGAGGATCTTTTATTTTTATAAAAGCCCTTAGGATGATCAAGGGACTAAAGGTGGCCTTTGTCTTGAGTCTTGAGTACTGGTCATTCCAAAGCTGACCCAATTGCTTTTGGGTCTTTTGACCTTGCAACGACATAAGTCAGGTTTAGTGGCTTGTGGATCAGGTAGGAAAAGACTTCTTTTTTTGAACCTTCCCAAGAGACTGCGTCGAAAAAATAAGATCTACCCTTTGGATGTGAGGACTGGGTTCAGGCAAAACGATCATTTCCTTCTTGTCCCATGGGAAGGATGGTGTTACTTCTTCTCTTCTTTCACCTGTCCCCGGTTCACCTCTTTTTCTTTCCTTACACTTTCCCCATCTCACGAGCACAGATTTCTCAGGAAGTGTTGTCTGCTAATTTCTGTGTAGAACTTTTATTTAGTTGTTCTTGTGGGAGAAAGTTGGTGTTGGCTTAGACAGTTGTCCGTGTGGTGAACTGGAGTCTGTACACTTCTTGCCATGCATTCTCCATCATGTGTGTGACCAGTTTCTGATTCTTGGGTATTAGCCGGCGGGCACATACATGCCTGGGTTACTGTAAAGTTTGCAAGCAGGTAGAAGAATAATTGGAATCAGGAGAAGGATAAAATGCTGGGACTGAATTATTGTGATTTTTACCTGCTTCTCTCCCTTACACATTTATTTCCTCCTCCATTAATCTTATGACAAAGCAGTATCTTCTGCATCATTGTCTTGTGTTAGATTTTGTAAAGGTGGCTTCGATCTTGTCTTGAGAGATTGGTAATTTTTAGCCTTTATACAGTGTTGTCACCAGAGGAATTTAAGACCTCAGGATATAGTGGTCAGAAAATTGCACACTCATAGGCAGATAATTTACTGAGCCTCTGAGTTTTGCATAAAGATAAATAAAACTTCTCCAAATGTGTTCCAGCTTCTTCTCAGAAGAAACTTATTGTGGGTAATGAAATACTATCCCATATTGTGACTTGAGTTACATCTAAAGGCTGATACAGAGGACTGATCAGTGGCATCAGGCCACCACATTGCATATCCAGTCTTTTGGTGGATGGAGGCCTGAGAAGCAGTGAACTACTTTTATCAGCTTTATGGCCTGGCTTGCATCTGCCTGTTTGTTAGGCTGACCTTTGACCGAAGCTTTGGGAATGGAAACCTGAATCAATTTTTGGTTGTCATGGAATGCATGCATCATCTTGGAGAAGGTGAACCTTTTTTCTTTCCTTTCCTTTTCCTTTTCCTCTCCTTGTCTGATCTGTCATTGAGAGTGTTGAGTTCAGAGAAGAGAGAGTATCTGCTGCTTTGTAATTATTCTAAGAGTGGTAGTTGGTGGTTTATGGGCCAGAGCACTCAGATATTTTTACTTTTTGGGTGGCCGGACCACTAGTAAACCGTGGAGAGACTCCATTTTAATTCTCAGAGCTGAAAACCTCATCTTCAATGGCATGATGAATGTGTACCCCAAAGCAAGTGCTTAAGGGGCCATTCTTGGATACTGACAACAGATAATCCAGACTCTGACTGACTTTTTGGTTAAGGGTAGTTTAGAACTAAAGTAATCTACTCATTCTATAGTGGTTTTCCATTTTTAGTAAGTTTATTTCTTGGATACAGCTTGAATGAAGGTATTTAACTCTTTCTCTAACTTGTCTGAGCTTTTTGAAGTTCATTTTGATTGTACAGATGGACTCAGTTGAGTAGTTTTGGCTTCTATAATGAGAGTACTTTCTCATTATAGCTGACAGTATAGCTGACAGTAGGAATCCCACAGCAGTATTTTATTCTTAGCGCCCACTATAAAATTTTGGTAGTATTCCACATATGAATCAAAAACCAGGGTAGCAGGTTTCAGAATAATAGGAAAACTCAGAATACCAGTTAAGTCAGAGTTGAGTCTTTAAAATTTTCTTTTTGTATCCTTTATTTTATCTCCAGAATAAGATAGCCTTCCTCCGCTGCATACCCCCAAAAGCATGGTTCAGAGTGGTTACAAAATCATACAGGACTACCATATTGTGAGGCCACTGTGTGAATATCCCACCGAAGGACCCTGCTGTCTGCCTTTGAAATACCATCTGATCTTCAAATAGATTGAAGCCTAGCTAGTCAGAAGAGTGGGTCATAATTTCTACATTTCTGGTTTATGGTGCCTAGGGAAATGAGAAGACCACTTAACTTCAGTTGAGGTGAAGACCACCTTACCTTGCAGAAGAAAGATCTTTAGAAAAAAATACCTTGGGCAAGCCTTTTTACTTGTGTGTGGAGACTGGCTGCTTTCTGGCCTGGAGCATGCGTGCACACTCATCCGCAGTTCATTTGGGTCACAGAACTGGATAACTGGTTTTTCTGGTCTTCACTGCATTTATTTTAGGTAACCAGTGCTACTTAATTGATTTTGTTTAAAAATCGTGTGCAGCGTAAAGCAGTTAGAAGTCAGGGGTTTGAATTTCAACTGAACCTTAATTTTCTTATCTGCAAAATGGAATAATTAAAAACCCACAAAGTCTCATTTGTATGGATGTGTAATAATATACAAAGATGCTTTGTAAACCTTACAGAATCTTGCTCCACAAAGTCTGTGGGGCAATAGCACTATCACGACCTAGGAGCATATTAGGGCAGAATCTCAGACTACCCCAGACCTGTCGAATCAAAACCTGTGTATTGATTGACAAGATCCTCAGGTGATTTGCATGCACACTAAAGTTTGACAAATGCATAATTTTCTTGGAAGATTAAATTACCAGGAGGCCATGGATCAAATTCAGAAAGGGAGATACAGAATCCAAAGCAGGCTTCAGGCTCTGAGCTATCAGCACAGAGCCTGACGGGGGGGCTCGAACGCATGGAACCATGAGATCATGACCTGAGCTGAAGTTGGACGCTTAACCGACTGAGCCACCCTGACCCCCGTGGTGGAGCCCCTTTAGAGTTGAACTTTTCTTAGACAAGAAATCTGCATGCTCTGCTATCTATCAGTGTCAAGCTTTTAAATACTGACTGGATAAAAAGTTAAAAAAACAATCAACTTACAGAAAATGGTTTTGTTGTGTTTGCGTCTGTGTAATAACAACAAACACCATTCTGCACGGTCAGGATATATGTCCCCGACCCCCAGATCTGGTGGTTACCACACAGAGGAGAACACGCTTCTTAACTTCTTGCACACCAGGAATTAGGTGATCGCATGCGCGGTGCCTGGTATATTCTGTGTTCCACAGTTTCTAAGGGGCACACCTCCCCACCTTGTTCATTCTGAAATTGGGGTGCAGCCTGCAAATGGTAGTATGTCACAGCTTGATTGCCAGTATTTCCTTGTTAGCACATAAAATGATGGTATGTTTTATAAATTGATTTGATGAAATGTAGTAGTTGGTCGTGGCTCAGCTCTGCATACATATCTCAAGAAACTCAGTGCTACAAAGGGTCTAATGATTAGAGCCATAGTTTTTTCCCCAGGGGAAGAGGGGACATAAGATATCTAGGAATTTTGAAGCTTTGGGAGAGGGGGCTGGATGTGTGTGAAAAAGTGGGAAAAGTGGCAGTGGGAAAAAGATGTGAAAGTGGAATAAAGTATTTTGAAGAATTTTTTTTAAAGAGTTTTATGAATTGCCTTATTTAATCCTTGAGACAACCATTTGAGGGAGACACTGTTGTCCCTGTGAGTTTATAGATGCAAAAAAATGAGGCTTAGAAGGAAAGTGGTAGGGCCTGGAGTCATACTTTGTTCTAATTTCGGATATGCAGAATGCTCTTTTTTGGAAAGAAGGGTGGAAAGTTTCTAATCTCATTGAGTGTGACTTGCCTCATGGAGCATTGCAGTAAGATCAGTGCAGTAAGAGAAGAAATTAAATTCTCATTTCTCTGACTCATTCAGAATTAGTAGGTATTCTCTTGAAATATTCCTCCTGTTATGTGAGGCTTTTGATGAAGCTGAGCCGTAAATGGATGGACTCTCATCTGTACAAGATCAAGTTCTTCCCTCTGTCTGCCCTTCTCTCAGTTCCTTATCTAGCAGTGGGACAGAGTCTTCCACCTCTGTGTAGACCAGGATCTCTCAGAGCCCTTTTTTGCTCCACTCTTGAGATTTTGATTGGGCTTGGCCACTTGCATTTTGAGCACTCATTGAATCCTATATTTGAGTACTACAGCTTTGAGTTAACATTCATTTAAAGGAAGCCCACAATAAAAGGATGCCATTAATCCTTCTTTGTTTTTTCAATTATTTAGATAATAGACCTTTTCAGTACTATTATGTATTAGGTAATGTGTGACAGAAAAGCCAAACAAAAACCCTGCCTTTATGATATTTATGTTGGACTTAATTACAGTGGTTCTCATTTGTGAGTGCTTATTAGAGTTGTTGGAGGAGAGGCTTTTTATATCACTTGTGGGAGCTTCTGCAGACCAATTAAATCTGAATCTCTGGGTGAGAGCCCAGACACTTGTAAATTTTTAAAAGATTGCGATGTTCAACGCTAACCATACAGCCACTGTGCTGTGAAAATGAGTGGCCCTTGGAGGGCTAGATTGGCTATATACTTATATGAGAGTTACATCGTTTAACTGGGGGCATTTAAGAGTTTTACTCTTGGTATCATGGATAATGTTACTTAAGAAATACCATCCCAGAGAATAGCTTTTACTGATTATCATATTACTTTAATGTAAAATGATTTATACTTCACAAACTTTTTGCATATGCATCATTTCATAACTACTCTGTTATAATAAAATTATCCCTGTTCTGTAGATGAGAAAACGAAGACTCGGGTTTCATGACCTGTCCAAAGTCCTGTGACCAGTTAAGTGTTAGCAGTTGAGATAGAATGTAGGTTTTGTGCAATCTGGATTAGTTCCTTCCTTCCTTCCTTCCTTCCTTCCTTCCTTCCTTCCTTCCTTCCTTCCTTCCCTTCCCTTCCCTCCCTCCCTCTCCCTCCCTCCCCTTCCCCCTTCTCTCTGCATTGGTTGTTCCTTCCCTTTCCCTCCCCCTTCTCTCCCCTCCCCCACCCCTTCTCTCTGCATTAGTTGTTCCTTCCCTTTCCCCTTCCTTTCCTGAGAGAGAGAGAGAGAGCGGGTGTCACTTGTGAGCTGGGGGGGAGGCAGGGGAGAGAGAGAGAGAGAGAGAGAGAGAGAGAGAGAGAATATCTTAAGTAGGTTCCATGCTTAGTACAGACCTCAGTGTGGGGCTTGATCCCATGACCCTGGACCATGACCTGAGCCAAAATCAAGAGTTGGGACACTCAACCCACTGAGCCACCCTGGTGCCCCAGGATTATGTCTTTCTTAAAGACCTCATAGCTATGAATATACCCTTATCTTAAATGTTAGTTTTTAAATAATCTCATAAAATGTACCATCCCATTTCTACCCTGTTCTTGTCTTTCTAGAGTGTTTACATTCTTGAGACCATTTTTATGATCCTGAACCCTATATTCTCTTTTAATAGCAGATTTTTGACAAAAAGTCTTCCCACTTGTGCTCTTGGTATCATTTAGAAATCAGATTTGCCAACCTGCCAACCATTTTTATTTGGGGCTATCAATGATTTACTGAACTTTTTCTCCTGAGTAAACTTTTTTTTTAAGTTCATTTATTTTTTTTGAAAGAGAGCATGAGCCCGGGAGGGGCGGGTGGGGGGGAGAGAGAGAAAGAGAGAGAATGAATCCTAAGCATCCCCTTGGTTGTCAGTGTGGAGACTGATGCAGGGCTTGAAGCCAAGATCATGACCTGAGCAGGAGTTGGATGCTTAACTGACTGAGCTGCCCAGGTGGCCTTTTTTTCCCTGAAGTATGACCTATGTGCTGAAAAGTATGTGAGTCATATATGTTCATCTTTATGTGTTTCTACAAAATGATACCCCCAGTGACCGTCTGCATCAAGAAATAGAAGCCTCTCTTGGGCCCCCCACCTTCAAATAGAAGGAATAGACTGTACAGTATTGGTGAGAAGTGGCCTATCCTAGGGATTCCTTTGAAAATCTAACCCTTGGCCATATAGTTGAGAAAGTTAAGTATCAGTGACTGTTTTTAGGCTGTAGCAGTGGCTTCGAGACAGGCCAGACAGTTTTTCAGCAAGCCCTTCTAAAGTGTCACTGAGGAAAGAAAATGCAGAATGTTGATTTGGTGAGAGTGAATCTCCCATCACCAGGTTTCTTGCTTGTTTATCCCATTTTCTTCCTATTTTTGCCACCAGACCTTTTGAACTGTTTGTGAGAAATTGGAGCCGAACTGTTCCTTCTGAGCCTGTAACTTGATTTGTAGATTTAGGGAAGATGACTTAGCTGTGTCAGTGGGATGGTCCTTCTAGTACTCTTGTTACTGCACGTTAATGGTGTCTAATACAGGGGAGCTGTTTGTTATCTAGACCCTGTTACTGCCTCCTGGACTCTTATGATAAAGACATTGGGAAGGTCCTTCTTAATGTTAGTAGTTCAGTTTCGCAGGACTTTTTTGGTCATTTTAGTTTTTTTTTCGTCATATTTTTTTAAACTTCTGCCAGACAATGTATTTGGTACTGGGGACAGGAAGATGAATACGTGGTTTCTGTGAGTTTTACCTTTGCAGTAGGAGGGAAGTATTGTTTCTGGACGTTTTGGAAGATCTTTCTGTCTTTAGAAGCCTATCATATTCCCATCTTTGCTCTGGGGATCTCCCTGTGGTACTTAACTGGCTGTTATTCACTCCTTTTGAACCTGTAACAGTCTTACACTTGGAAGATTCTCCTGTGAAAGTCCCACCTTGTGGCTGCCTAAAACTGTAGTTTAGCATCTTGATGCCCATGAGATGAAGTTGTATATCCTTTCTATGTTCCTTCTTATGTTCCTTGGTTCATATTAGCCATGAAATACTTTTTCTGTGTCTTGAACCGAGAAGGATTTTGAAAGTAAAATGGGCTCTGAACTGGCGGGTGGAAGCTTTCAGAATGTCAGGATTCATGAGTTACCCTCTCTGGGGCAGAGATCTCCAGGAACTCACCTGAGAGCATCTGTGTATTTGGCATTCGTGGGTTGGCCTGTTCACAGCGGAGTGTCTGCTGCTCCAGCCTCCATTATTGGACCCCACCCCCACCCCCCCTCCACCCCCCCGCCAAATTTGGTGTGGTGACTGGAAATGCTGTAAAGCAGCTCCTCTCTTTCTCATTGGCTCTTGTCTTTTGCCAGGAGCTTTAATTTGGTCCAGGTGTATTTGTTTCTTCCTTTGACTAGAAGTCAGTGGTGAGGACAACAATCAAGGTTCCCTCTCCACTTTTATAAAAGTAAAGGTTACTTACCATTTGGTAAGATTCTGCGAAGCTCTGAATCACGTCAGTCACTCTACCAAATCTTCATTTCCTTTTGGAAGTCACTTACTTTATGTGTCCAGGTCTTAATTTAGGATCATTGGTGAGAGGGGACAGACTTCATTTCCTATAAGACAAGGCATCATAGTGTGCTTGGCGCCAAGACAGTTCTTTTAGGTCCAACCTTCCAGTCTTTGTAGCTTGAAACACTTCAGAGGTCAAGTGTGCTGCATCAACGATCCAACTGAAGGTGCTCCCTCATGGTCTCATAATCTGCTAAGGGATAGGTAGAGAGTGAGACAGCAGATAAGCACTTCTCAGAGTACTTTTGGTGAAAGAATTCACAGTTAGATGTAACATATTTTGAAGGATTGAAGAAAAATTAAAGTGGAGGATGATTGTTGAATTATCCATTCATGCAGTAAGCCCCAAGAAGTATTGTGGAGCAGAGGGGGTGGTGGTGCCCATTGATTCGCAGGGCCCCCGTCCCAAGTGAAAGGGTAGGGTGATTGAATTGGACTGATGTCAGACCACACTTAGCACAGTATTCAGAAGCAAGGGAGTTTACACAGGCAATGGCACAGTAGGAAATTCTTTTTGTAGGCTTAAAGCCTTCTAACTAGACTGTTAGCTGCTACACCTGGGGCTTATTAGGAGTCATCCTGTTACATGGAGTTGGAATTAGAAGTCGGGAGTGGGACCAAGAGATATAAGATTGTGGCTGGGCTTTGGGTAGAAAAGAAAAAATGGGACGGTGGGGCATTGGGCGTGGTAGGACCGTCCTAAACTCTGTAACATAACTGTATGTCTGTCTCCCCCATTTGGCAAGACTTTCTGCAGTGTTCCTGCCTCTGTGTTGTCTGTTAATTAGATTGTAATGTCTTGAAAGGGCACGGACACTATCCTGTTCTAATTAGCCTCTAGTGTAGTCTGGTGTCCACAGTGGTTGCCCGCTGTTATTAGTTGATGATGATTAGTGAAGCTGAAGCTATTTTTTAAACAGGGCCCAAGGGATGCAGACAGTGATGAAAACGACAAAGGTGAAAAGAAGAACAAGGGTACGTTTGATGGAGATAAGCTAGGAGATTTGAAGGAGGAGGGTGATGTGATGGACAAGACCAATGGTTTACCAGTGCAGAATGGGATTGACGCAGACGTCAAAGATTTTAGGTTTGTATGTTTTACACTTCTGGTTTTTGAATGGGGGCTGTGGGCTTTTGTTTTGATTTAGCTTTATTTTGATTTTAGTTTTCCTTTTCCTTCCTTAACTGTCCTTTTTGAGAATTGGGTCTATTGTAGGCCATACCACAAAGATTCTAAATTTACTGGTAAAGTGGAACTTTTCAGAGCTGTCAATGCCTGGTGCTTTGCCAAAACAATAGATTTTTTTTGTATTTGCATAGGGCTCTCTTATTTGCAGAATGATTCTATACATATCCTTGCAGTGATTCACAAATAACAAAACCACCTGGGGTGGGTTCCTTGGGCCTTTCCCTAAGTTTCTCCAAATCACTAGCTTGGGAGTAACCATGGCCACTAATGGAAGTGTGTCCTAGCTCTCTGGCATGTTAGTGTGGAGAGAAACAGTTGAGAATTTAGGCATTATGTCATTTGAGACTCATAAGCTCCCTTTGAGGTAGTGGGTCAGTATCATTTCCCTCATTTTGAAGACCCAGAGATGTAGCTTATATGACTTATTCTTAATTGAATCCCTTTCATGGATGCCTCTCATTCCATCTCTGGTCATGATTGATTTGCAGGTTTTGCCCTGTAATTTAATATACACACTATTCAAATCATATTATATATTTGTCTTCTGCATTTGGCAATGTTCTTCATTTATATAGGTGACTGTTACTGGTGGTATATAATTTTCAAAAGCCTTTGTGATTGAGGTACAGGTAGAGAATTTAATTTTGAATAATTTTAATGTGACTCTAAAACTAATGTATGTGTGTCTAAATACACACATATCTATCTCTGATCCTAATTTCTACGAAAGCCAGAGTTAAAATTCACTTTGGATCATCATTTGCAGAACACTGTTCAGTTGTTTAGCATTCCTAATCTAATTTTTTAATCTTGTGAGTGTTAAGCATTGTAGTCTTTGGAGGAAATTTGAGGCACAGAGTAATAACCACTTACCTAAGGTCTTTCAGGTGAAGTGGATAGCTTTTCTATCCTGCTTCTCAGGCAGCCTGTAGCAGGGCTTGGTAGTATTTGACTTCGGGCTGGGTGGTGGTAGGGCATGTGTGTGAAAGGGAATCCGCAGTAGCTTTAATTTGTACCAGCTGTAGGGTTTCTTTTAGGGATGAAGGGCACAGAATGTACTCACTGGCTACATTCTCCTTACTAGAGTGTAATATTGTTTTATATTAGTCTGATATGGAATTACACAGTCCTCAGTCCTTTTACATAGGGTGATCATGTATCCTGGGCCACCCAGCATAGTACTCGTTTATACCCTGTACCATGTCCCAGGATATTTATTAATAGTGCCATTTTTTTTGGGGGGGGGGTGGCGGGGCTCTTAGGAGTATCCTGGTTTGGATGATAAATTGTACCCTCATATTACTTATAATTCTTAGAGTTGTCTCCTCAGCAGAGGCATATCGTAGATAATGAATTTATTTTGTACTGTTTTGTAATGGTTTGCTGCTTCTGGCTGCTTAGAAGGGGAAAATGGGAGACAATTTTAGCACTGACGAGTAGTACCCAGGTAATGCTGAAAATTTTTTTCACCTATAAAAAATTTTTTAAAAAACAGAATCATTCTCATCTATGGAATTTCCCCCTAGAAGCTACTTTTTCCATTGAGTAGGTGTTGTTTTTTTTTGGGGGGGTGCATAGTTTACTACCTGCATTTTGGATCTTGTTTTCATGGATGCCACAGGTAGCACCTTTTCCAGTTCATTCATTGTTCCTCAAATCTGGGACCTTTGGTTAAAGGGATTGTCAATTAATAGCAGTTAATGTGGATTTATGGGGTGGGTTGTGGTGGGAAGACAAGGAATAGAAGAGTTGTTTTATAGGATATAACATGTAAATACCGTAAAGTGTCTCTGGTTGTTTTGTAGAAATAGTGCTAAGTACTATTGATAATAAACTGCTCAAGGACGTTGTCCTTTAAACTTGGGTTGCTGTAGTCCCTCCCCACTCAAAATAAGGTTTAATGCCCTTTACTTTCTCTGTTTAGCCGTACCCCTGGTAATTGCCAGAACTCTGCTAATGAAGTGGATCTTCTGGGTCCAAACCAGAATGGTTCTGAGGGCTTAGCCCAGCTGACCAGCACCAATGGTGCCAAGCCCGTGGAGGATTTCTCCAACATGGAGTCCCAGAGTGTCCCTTTGGACCCCATGGAACATGTGGGCATGGAGCCTCTTCAATTTGATTATTCAGGCACGCAGGTACCTGTGGACTCAGCAGCAGCAACTGTGGGACTTTTTGACTACAATTCTCAACAACAGGTACTGTGTGTGTCTCTCTGTCACTCTCTCTACTCTTCTCTAGCCAGCACATTATTCAAGTGACTAAGAGTGGGGGGGATGGGAGGAGGGTGGCATTATTTCAGGCTACCAATAGGCAGCCCTTCTTAACCTGACAGCAAAGTGGACGTACAAAAGCCTCTGTACCTTCCCCTAAAGAAGTGGATTCCAAGCTGAGATTATTGGCAAGAGATCACTTTGCTCTCCACGTACTTCCTTTGGCTCCTCTGTCACCCCAAAGCCTGGGGAGTGGGTGAGGTAGTGTTACCTCTTGTAACACAATCCTCTTGGATGCTAAATTAATCTCTCTGAAGATTAATATAATTATGAAGCCATTGGTTTGTTTTGTTTTTAAAATAGTAAACTGTTGTCTACTGCTGGCAGGGCTCCAGGGCCAGGTCATCTTATTAGTCATGTGTTTTAATTAAGTGAGCAGCTATAGATAACAGACATACCTGCTGCCTTTCAAAAGAGTTTAAAATAGGATTAGGGGAAAAACACAAATCACTCAGTGTAAAATCTACAGTGAAATTACTTGGCTCTTTCTTTTCTTCATAATTCCTTAGAAAATATGTGTTGGCCTTCTGGTTTTTAACGCACGGTATGAGTAACTCTGGGGTTTACTGACCCTTCTGTTTAATTAGAAAACAAAAAGCAACTAACTATTTAAATTATAAAAGGCGGTGGGGGGAGGTAGCTTCCCTTCCCCATCTTGTCAGGTGCCATAAGTTCCCTCTTGTGGCTGGAAGCACTTTGATGGGCCATTAATTTCTGATACTCATTGATTTTGGACTGGAGCATAAATATAAACCTCTAGGCCTGAAAGGGTAAGTTCACATTTTGAAGTTTAGAAATTCTACATCTCTAGGGGAAATGGGCTTATGTATGGGCTTTGGAGATCAGTGTATTGTACTGTCCTTTTGTTATTGCCCTAAATAGTTGATTTTAAGTGAACTTTGATTGAGAGACAGCTGGATAGTAAATTTAACCCTATAAAGTTTACAAAAGGAAATCCCTTTGAGGGATGATGTGATATGTGTGCTCATATCACATGGATCTGTTAGGTTTAATTAACATACTCTTTTTCCAGAGAGTGTTAGCTGTGAAGTGTCCACTATTCTCCCTGAGGTTCCCAGTAAATATGCCACCTTTTCATAGGAACGACTTTTTGTGCTTTTTCTCTTCTTCCACTCTTTGCCCCCTTTCACAGTGGATCCTCAAAATAGCAGTTTGGGGTGAAGCCAGAAATGACTTCAGGTGCTGAAGATAGATTAGACTTAAAATTTGTGCCACACGGACAAATGTAGGGGGACACTGCTACCGCGTAGACCTCAGCCTGCTCAGCTTAGGATAGGGGTATGGTCATTCTCTGTCTGGACTGAGGTTTATGAGTGTAAGTAGGTGTTAAGAAGATAGGATCTCTTTTCTGCTGGAGATTGGTGTTTGATCTCATATTTTATCCCTCCAATATTTCTTACTCTTGCTTTCCATTCCATTCCTGTTTTTCTTTCTACTAATTTATTTTTATTTATTAAAAAAAATTTTTTTAATGTTTATTTTTGATAGAGGGCAAGTGGGGGAGGGGCACAGAATCTGAAGAAGGCCCTGAGCTATCATTAGATACCTCTCATTAGAATTCTTTAACTTGTCATGTCAGGTTTTCTCTGAATCTTCCTTTTACTCTGTCTTCTTGGTCTGAACTTCCCCAGCCGCCATTACAACTCTGTCCATTTTTGGTACTTAGCTTACCATTCCCCATCGAATCCAGTCTGACCCTTTGCTTGTAGTTTAAGAAGTGTTTGTCTTTAACCTTTTGTCAAGGAAAACCTGATGCACTTTCATTTGTTTTTTACTTCATAATCCGAGTTGGGATTCTCTTTTGATGTATTGATCTCTGATTTCTGGATAATTATTAGAACTTGGACAAATAATGTCCTTTTGCAAACTTATAAGCAGTTAACACGATTACATCAAAGACAACACCCACTCAGATTTATGAAACCTGGGATGCCTTTTCATTTCCCATTTCAGTAATTTTGAAAGTGAACATTATTGTGTTGAAAACGAAACTGTTGTTGGCTTTTGACTTCCCATGCATGTCATGGCTGCGGCAGCATAGAGGCATCGCTGGATAGGTAGGCCACCATCATGGGGTGTGGGCATGGCTGTTTCTACCCCATGGGCCCATGATTCTTACTTTCCTGCTTAGGTTGTTTTATACAGTCTTGTAGTGGGCACCCTGATAGCATGCCCTGGAACTCTTGGGCCAAGGCTCCTAACTATTGTCAAGACCGTTATCCTGCATAGAGGCAGGAGTAGGTGTTAAGAAGATAGGATCTCTTTTCTGCTGGAAATTGGTGTTTTGATCTCATATTTTATCCCTCCAATATTTCTTACTCTTGCTTTCCATTCCATTCCATTCCTGTTTTTCTTTCTACTAATTTATTTTTATTTGTTAAAAAAAATTTTTTAATGTTTGTTTATTTTTGATAGAGGGCAAGTGGGGGAGGGACACAGAATCTGAAGAAGGCTCTGAGCTATCAGCGCCAAGCCTGCCACACGGCTTGAACCTACAAACTGAACCAAAGTTGGAGGCTCAACTGACTGAGCCACCCAGGCATCCCTCTACTAATTTAAATTGTTGTCATTTTTGAAGGTCCCATGCTGTTAACTTTCTTGGCCTCCAGATCAATAAGCTGTATTATCTGTCTCCTTTGAGCTCTGTAGTGCTTTGTGCTTCTCCTAAGAAAAGGAGTCACCATGTTCTGCCTTGTGCTATGATTTCTTGCTAGGTTGTAAGCTCCTTAATGGTAAGCCCTGGCTCTTGTTCTTCAGTGTCTTCTGCTTTGCTTTAGCAGACCAGATTTTCAGGAAACTTTTCTCATATCCCTATTACAGTGTCTTAGAATATCCCCCATATTGAATATACTTCCCCAAACTAAAATTTGGAACTAGCCTTCTAAGAGCTCTGGAGGCCACTCTTTGAGGCCTTGCTTGTATTCTTATATGTGAGTCCTTTAGTTCTAGCCCACTAAGCTTGTGCCTCATGTACATAACTAGACCTGTATCATGTCCAGGAAATTACCTCCTTTTTAGGATCACAGCCCCCTGTTGCCATCTGATTAGAAAATGTACATAATTCTTTTGAAGTCTAGTTTTGTAGATCACAGATTTGTGGATTGTGGATTATAACTTTCTTTCCTGATTTTTTTGTTCTTACTTGTAGTGGTGCATATCTTTCATGAATGAGATGGGCTCCCCCAAGCCATAGCTCTCCATTTAGTTGTTGTGACTTACCTCCTTTTTAGGATCACAGCCCCCTGTTGCCATCTGATTAGAAAATGTACATAATTCTTTTGAAGTCTAGTTTTGTAGATCACAGATTTGTGGATTGTGGATTATAACTTTCTTTCCTGATTTTTTTGTTCTTACTTGTAGTGGTGCATATCTTTCATGAATGAGATGGGCTCCCCCAAGCCATAGCTCTCCATTTAGTTGTTGTGACTCATTTGGTCATTTAAATAGTGCAGGGGTGTACTTGATGACAAGTCTAGGACATGCCCATGTCCTAGAAGCATAGACAAAGGAGAGCATACTCTATTCTGAGGAAGGAAGGATTTATGGAAGAGATGGATCTTGAGCTGTACCTCGCAAGCCTCGTTTATGTCAGGAAAAGAATGAAAATTCCATGGGAGGAAATAGTAAAACATAAAGGCTAAATACTAGAAATTAACAGGTACATGGTTAGTAGATAATGTAGTGGAGTCATCCTAGGTGGTGGTCAGGGTTGAAAAAAAGTGACTTGTGAGGTTGCATAGATAGTATTGTGTGTCTTACCAGCTTTGCTGTTCTGCCTATTGATAGTGACAAGACATTTCTCAGAAGGAATGACCTAATTATCATGACTTAGTTTTTTGTGTGAGTGCTAGTTCGGTAGCAGTTTTAGACTTCCTGTTACCCATATTAATCTGTTTATTATTGATGATTGTGTCCTTCTAGGAAGCTAGGTTCTGCTTGTAGTGAATAGAGCTGGTGCTCATAGTAAGGCCACAATACATGGAACAGTGTGGGACAGTTGAGGAACAATATATGCTAGATTGGTTGTTCAGGAATGCTGTCAGACCAGGGGAGAGCTCGATGGAGATCAAGGCTGTATAGACCTAACTTGAAAGGTGCTGTGTATTATAGCTATAATTAAGAGAGCAGAGGTATGGAGATGGAGAGGAGTGTGGTGTGGTCCTAGGCTGACAGCAGTAGAAGGTATACGCAGAGGGAAAAGCAGATAGGTAGTTCATGTGGTTATTGAATCCAGGTCATAGAGGCCTTGAGGGCCGGGCCTGAGTCCCAGACGATATTGATGATTGTGAAGATTGAACCCGAGATCTGGTATAGTGCATGTTTTTAACACATTCTGCTCTTTTATGTTGACTTTCTTAAATGGGGATCAGAGGCTGTCTTTAGTTTTGAGTTACTTTACTTGTGATTTTATGAGGCTATCTGGTTTGGAAATTGACAAAATAAATAATTCCTTCTTGTGTCCTATTTTCTTTTATTCAGGACTTTGATTTTGTGTATAAATTGGTTTCCTAAAATTGTTAGTATCAGCTTATATTGAGATACATAGTATAGGACAGCCGGAAAATATAGGAAAGATAATTTTCATTTAGTTCATTACAGACTTAATGGTACTTAAGGATACTTTGGGTTTTGGATAATTGTCTCATCACTGTAAATCCTAAACTTAACCTAAGATTTATATAGATCAATCAAGTACTCCTTTTTTTGGTGCCATGAACCCCTTAGCAGTTAGATGAGATCTGTGGGCTGAATTGTGTGCGATATATGGTATAAATAGGTTTACACAGGAACCAGTGATATAGAAGTAGTTCTAGAAATATTTAACAAATTCAGGATGTGTTTGCTTTATCATCGATGCATGCGTGCAGCAGAAGTGCGTACTAGCTATCATGATGAGCGTGAATGAAGCTTCAAGACCTCTAATAGTCGTAAAGGAACGTGAAACGTATGTGACTTCCTTTGGTGATGAAGTCACACGAGTGTGTTGCTAATGTTTATGTGGTTTGTTGCCTGCAATCATAATTGAAGGACATGCTAAATGTCATGAAACTAAGGATAATTTTTCTTGTCCCAAGTACAAAGATCTGGAGTTTAAGTATCTCTAATTTAGGGTGGTTTGAAATATTCATTGATATCTCTGGAGTATTCTCCCTCTTTTCTCTCACTTTTCCCTCATTGTCTTCTCCTTAATCCTCTGTGAACAGTGAACATTGTAACTAGTGAACAGTTAAGTGTAATGTGTTGGTACCATTTGTGTTATGATCCTTGAGCAAACTTGTTTGTTTTAATGAAGAGCCATGCAGTGATTTATATTTCCCTAAGTATATTGGAGAAGGTTGCTGCTAGATTTCATTATATTATAATGCTGGGTAGCAGCAGCCAGAGCCAGGATCACATCATTATAGTTCAATCAGATTGATTGTTGATGTTCTTTATTTAGAATTCACTTAATCTAAAAATAGCCTAATGCCGTATGTTTTAAAAAATTGCATACTGATGTACTAAACCTCTTAACCTGCTAAGCATGAATTTTACTTTTTAAAGTTTAAATTTTTCTTCGAATGTCCATTTAAATTTCTAGTGAATTAACATACAGTGGAATATTGGTTTCAAGAGTAAAATTTAGCGATTCATCACTTCCTTAGAACACCGAGTGCTCAATAGGTCACCCTCCTTAATACCCATCACCTATTTAGCCCACCCCCCGCCCACCTTCCTCCAGCAACCTCCAGTTTGTTTTCTATCATAAAGAGTCTCTTATGGTTTGCTTCCTGTGAGCATGAATTTGAGCAAAGAAAGAATAGTTGGAAAATCATAATTGAAGTACAGATTTGTCCCTTCATAGCCCTAGGCACAAGGGGGAGGAAGCTGGCACGCATTGCTTTTAGAAGTGTGATAAGGATTAGACGTCATCTTCTGAAGCAAAGTTTGTACCTAGTTTGTTTTTTTTTTAATTTTTTTTAAAAATTTATTTCTAGGAGAGAGAGAGAGAGAGAGAGAGAGACAGCGTGAGCAGGGGAGGGTCAGAGAGAGGAGTCACAGACTGAAACAGGCTCCAGGCTCTGAGCTGGCAGTCAGCACAGAGCCCGACGCGGGGCTCGAACCCACGAACCGCGAGATCATGACCTAAGCGAAAGTCGGATGCTTAACCGACTAAGCCACCCAGGCGCCCCGTACCTAGTTTTAATACAGGCCCTTAATATTCTCGGCTTTCCTTTCCGTTCACAAGTGAGGAGGACGTTTTCATTGTTCTGTGCAGTCCCTGGGAAATACTGCCTTTCACTGGCAGGCTGGCCACCTGAAGCTTGCCTTTATTGTTCTTTGCTGAATTTTATATGATTTTTCTCAAAAGATACTTACTGACTTGGTGTGGAAGGACATGTTTTGTTTTTCCCACCTTGTTTAGAGATTATTTTGGAATCAGATTCTTCATCCGCTAAGGAAATGTGAAGAAGCTTTCCTTCTTAAAAAATTCAGCAGCATATGTAGTTGTTGAACCAGAAGTCATTGTCCATCATCATTGTAGTTGTTCAGATAACCTGGTTGAAAACAGGCTTTGATCTGGAAGCCTCACACGGTAGCAGACTTTCACATACTTAATGTACTAAAGCCTGGCTCTCATGATAAACCTTGTTTCTTAAAAGAGAAATAGTCCCACTGTTGATGTAGTACCTTCAGTGTTTGGAATTGCCTTTCTCTGTGAATGCATACAACAGCCCCATGGGGTGGAGCAGGTATTAGGTTTTTACAGATAAGAAAATTAAGACCTCATGAAGCTGAGAGAGTTACTGAAGGTCATAATACTACTAGCTATACGAACACCTATGTCCGCGTGTCTCGCTCTGGGCTCTGTCATTTGGACCTAGTACTGCAAACACAGAGCCTTTTGATCGTGGGCTTGTCTCCCCTTCCCATTCTGCTGCATTCGTGGTTTTCTCCGCATAGAATGTATGCTAACAAGTTTTCTTCAGCAACAAGACAGAAAGGTTTTTCTTCCTTCCCTATTATCTCTGTGACCTGTTGACAGCACTTGGTGCTGATGAACTCATTGGAATTTGACTTTAACATTCACTCTGAAGAGTCTTGACCTCTGCTTTCCTCATCCTGGGGCTACCTTGTTGTGGGGAGCGGCTGACTCACAGAGGGCCATGTCTGTAGGTACAGGGGTGCTCGTGCCATTCATCAGAGAGAACACCTAAGGGACTGTTCCAAGTGCTTTACATGTATTAGTTTTAATACTTGCAGCAGCCTTATGATTTAGACATGTCTTTATTGTCCCTGTTCGAGAGAAGAGTCACAGAGAGGTTCTCTTGCCCTGTGTCACATAGTCTGTGTTGGAGCTGAGATATAAATCTAGGCTTTCTGGCCCCAGAGTCTCTTATCTTATCCCCTGTCCACTGTGGATATAGCCTTAAACTGGTCAAAACCAGGGCTGGTGGGACATTTTATTTGGGGGGGAGGGGTTAGGAGCGGGGGGTGGGTAATCTTTCACACACACCAACTCCATATTTAGGCATGACTCCTCTACATTCTGCAAACCTCATAACAATGTTTTTATGCCAACAAGTATTATTGATAACATAATAACAGTATTAGCTATCTTTGATCTTTGAACACTATGCTGAGTGTTTTTGAATGCCCCTTTCTGGACTAAAAAGCCTGCATGTACCTTTCGAAAGATCATGTAGTGACAGATGACAGAGAAGGGAGTCAAATCAGCTTGCTTGTGTGGTTCCCAAATATGCCTCAATGTTTCTTACTAGGAACCTTGATAAGGTTGATATTTTCCCTTGCATTTAGTCTCTTGAACAACTTAAGAATTCTACCCAAGTAAGTAGTAATCAGTAGTGGCACATTTATCATCATACCAACCTTAAAACAAGCATTCTCTTCAAATCTCACAGTATTGTGTTTCTCGGTTACCATTGGCTTCCTTTCTGAAAACGATGAAAATGTTAACAGAGCTCAGTGGTTTGCCCAGCAGATGGCATTTGTATGAGTTTTTCAGGATCCTTTGGAATCCATTACTTGCCAATTACCCAATTTTGTTTTGAATACCCTGTATTTCCAGTTAATATTGGACCATTTACATAAAGAGAATGTGCCAGAATTGCTGTAATCTATGCTATAATCAAATCTGCTTGCTGTAGACAATAATTTACTTCTGTTAATTGTTTACTGCAAAATGCACTCAAGGAAACAATTCCTTCTCTATTCACCATAATCCCCAAGATATCAATCAACTCTCAAACACAGGGTGTGTGGGAGCTCTTGTAGGGTCTGGATGTTTTTAGTTACAAGTGGTAGTTTCTACTTCTCAAAGTTTGGTTCCATGGTGGTGAGCACCACCAGAACGGTTGGTATTTACACACCCTGGGTATATATGGATACAGTATGTGAGCATTTAATGAGGTACATGTCATGTTAAAAACATGAAGTGAGAAGTCAGATGGAATGGCAGTGAGTGAGTTTTTGGTTGAGAAGAGAACTTCAAGAGTTCTTTTCTGAGCACACTGTCTTTAGCTTCCTAGCTCCATGTTATGGTGCCTTGCTAATAACAGGTGCTCAAAAGATGTTTGTGGAATGAATGATTTTGTTTGCAGCAGGGCAGAGAAGTGCAGAGGGAAGAGACTAGTGTGAGCAGTGTCCTGAGATGTTAAATATTTCAAAAGGTTTGAGGCTTGGAAAACTCCAGAGACCCATTGAAGACACAGTAGATATTTAGTGAAAGTATGAGGTATTTTTACAGCCTTGGAAAAAATTTAAAAACAACTTTGCACCATTTTGCTGTTACGTTTTCTCCTTCCTGGCTTCCCTCCCCTCTGAGGTGAACTGCCTCCTGTTGGTAGGAACACTGTGGGGCACTGTCCTTGGGTAGAGTGCCATGTGAAAGCAACCTGGCAGAAATCACCGGATCCCAGTTACAGATAGTACTGATTGGCTCCCGTCCTGGAAGGAATAGTTGTTTCGATAGGTTGGTCTATAAATTCCAGTATTTCTTTGGAAGACTTGTTATTTAATCAATGTCTGTTAAAGTAGCGCTTCTGTTTTTATCAGCAGCATAATGAAGGTTCTTTTTTCTTTAACCTTGAAAATAAAACTAAAGTATTCTTGAGATCTGTACATAGTTATTTTTGATTTACTTTCATACCATAAAGACAAAGGCTAGTTTTACCCTGGTCATTAGAAAGATGAATATTTACAAAGAGAGGTAACAGGTGAAATTGGTCAGTATGTTCAAAATATCACTTTTTTTTTTAAGTTTATTTATTTATTTTGAGAGAGACTAAGCACAAGCCGAAGTCAGACATTTAACTGACTGAGCCACCCAGAGGGCCTCTTTTGTTTTCTTTTTGTTTAAAATGATCTCACAGAAGTCTCTCTCCCACCTAAGTCCAGTGCTGGCGATACTTAAGCTGAGTTGGTGGGATGACGTGATCTTTAATGACAGAAACAGTCTCTTTATGAGGAAATCTGTTATTCAAGATCCATGGGGTCAGTTATGTATCATCTAGTGATACCACCTGAGTTGTTGAAAACTCCTATAGAAAGAGCAGGTAGGTAGAGTGAAGGTCCTTTCTAGGGAGGAAACTTCAGTAAGGACTCTGTCTGATTTCAGTGAATAAGGAAGTTTTCAGTAGGACTCCTTGGAAGGAGGCACGTTGAGGCAAGCCAGAATCTCTGTCTTTGTACTGGTACTATTCATCCTAAAATGTATGACCATTTTATTCAGTGCTGTATCCTTGGTTCCTTGTGCAATGCCTAGCATCTATTATTTGTCCTTGATATTTGTAGAATGAATGAGTGGATGATTGGCTTTGCATTAGGATAGAATTTTGGGATATTCTTAGTGTCAGGGTCTTTGCACTCCTTTCCTTCTCTTGGGGATGAAGAAGCGTGCTAGGTCTGGGTGGCTCAGTCGGTTAAGTGTCTGACTTGGGCTCAGGTCATGATCTCGTGGTCTGTGAGTTCAAGCCCCGCGTTGGGCTCTGTGCTGACAGACCAGAGGCCTCAGAGCCTGCTTCAGATTCTGTGTCTCCCTCTCTTGGGCCCTCCCCCAGGCTCGCTTGTGCTCTCTTTCTCTTAAAAAAAAAACATAAAAAAAAAATTAAGGAATGTGCTAGATCTGAGCTCATAGTCCAGGTTTTGTTAGTAGCAGCCGTATTTCTGCTGTTTGATTTCCTACACGTAAAGAACAGGAAACTGGAGGGCTCCCAGAAGTTGGCAGCTGTCTAATTTCATCATTATGATAAGCCGCTAGTTGTGAAAGGTATCCAGTAAATATCGTTTTCCTGGGAAGAGGCAGTCAAGGATGAAATGAACACTTTTCATTTTCCTTTCCAAAATGTGAGTAGGTGAGGATTCATTCAAAGTGTTTGTGGGGTTCTCAGAAGAGCTGAGGAGAGGTAACAGCACCAGCGGCAGGGTGGGGTGAGTCATTCTGTAGTAGACTTCCTCTATGAGTATGCCTTGGATCAGGCTGGACCCTTGACCCGTTGACAGCTGCTAGGACATTTGTACCTGTGTGTGTGCTTCTGGGGACACCTCACCTGGGAAGTAGACGGCATGTGGGAACTGGGTGCACCAGATTGAGGTGAAGAAAGACTGGGAAAGCAGAACTGTGAAGCTTCGTGATGCCGTCGGAATGGGAACGGAATAGAACATGAGAACGTTTTTGTTTAAAGTATCATTCCTAAACAAGGGTTTGTAGAAATCTTTGTTCAGAGAAGTTTAAAATCATTCCAGGAGACAGTTTCTCTCACCTCACCGCATCCTTTTCTTTCTTCAGCTGTTCCAAAGACCGAACGCGCTGGCCGTGCAGCAGCTGACGGCCGCCCAGCAGCAGCAGTACGCACTGGCGGCGGCCCACCAGCCTCACATCGGTAGGTCCCGGGGCGCGGCTCCCGCGCTGCTGTGCGCCCACTGCCCCAAGGGTCCCGGCAGTGCAGGCCGATGGTGACCCAGAGCAGACGGAGCCCTCAGTAGACGGCCTCCTCCTCTAGTCCGCTTGTCTTTCAGCCACATTTTTTATTTTGGGCAGCCTTCTAGACTTCAGCCTGTAAGCGGCCTCAGTGAGCAGGTACTGGTCTGCCTCCGCTGTCGGAGGGTTTAAATACTTAAGTACGGTTGTGACTGGTATCAGCTCTGTTTGGTAAGACTGGGTGAAATCGATGACAGAGTAATAGCTTTGTTCTTGTTAGGGTTGTCTGGACTGGGCCTACATCGACTTCTCATCTTCTTACGTCGCAGGTGGTACCCGGACGTCCGTTTTCCAGGCAGCATGTACTGATGATCTTAAAAAGTATTCTCATTTAATTACTGGTTTTTAAAGTAGGTTTGCCCTTTTCCTGTAGTGGTGGTTAATGTTCTGATGTACATTTTGTCTTATTGCTCCCCTTCTCCCCCCCACCTTTTCAAGGTCTCTCTGAAACAAAGTGCTGTATATGTAAACAAGTACATGTAGAATTTTTTTTTTTAATGTGTCAAAATGACATGGTTGAATAGAAGGACCTCTCCAAGCATGGATTGTGGTGTGCTGTGGAAGAGAAGCTTCCAGCCTAGATGTATTGCAAGGCCAGGTGGGAACGGCCTTGGCCTGGGTCTGGTTTAACTTACAGTTGTAGATTGTAGATGCTAATCATAATAAATACCCATACATTTTCATTGAGAAAAGCTGTTTGGAATTTTTTTTTTTAATCTTAGAGAGAGAGAGCGCGAGTAGGGGAGAGGGGCAAAGGGAGAGAGAGAATCTTAGCTTAAGCAGACTCCACTCAGAGTGTCGAGCCTGATGTGGGGCTTGATCCCACGACCCTGGGTGCCAAAATCAAGAGTGGAATGCTCTAGGCATCCCTGAAAAATTGTTTGATTGTTATTTATAAATACTTTTTGTAAGTTTATTTATTTTGATAGAGAGAGAGAGAAAGAGCATGAGCAGGGGAGGGACAGAGAGAGGAGAGAGGGGGTCCTAAGTAGGCTCTATTCTGCTAGCACAGAGCTTGATGAGGGGCTTAAACTCACAAAACTTGACATCATGACCTGAGCCAAAATCAAGAGTCAGATGCTAAACTGCCTGAGCCACCCAGATGGCCCTATTTATTTATTTATTTATAAGCGGTTGTTTAGTTTTGGGGGCGGGGGGCGGGGAGGGGTTCCAAAGCGGGCTCTAGGCTGACAGCAGTGAGCCCGACTGCAAGATCATGACCTGAGCTGAAGTCAGACATTCATCCGACTGAGCCACCCAGGGGGCCCCTGGAAAATTGTTTTAAATGGAAATAAATTATTCTTTCCATCCCATTGTAAAGTCTTTTAAATTATTTTAACCAGTTAGAATTGTTAATAGTCTTTGAGAAATTGTGCTGAATTTAAAACTGCATAACAGTTTAAATTGTTAGCAAAAGTAAAAACTAAAACTAAAAAAAGATGGTAAAAAGATGGTAGATAAACATCGCCCTAATCTTTAGTGTAGGAATTATTTTATCTTTTAAAAGCCCTCTTTCTTCTCAGCCTGTCATGTCTTTTTTTTCTTTTTTTTCTCACCTGCAGCCTGGAGTTGAGTAGCTAAACTGTGCAGGTATTTGCTAGGGTTGCAGTTTTAGTTGGGTTTGTTTTTACTGACAGGTGTGTTTTCAGCAGGTTTAGCGCCCGCTGCGTTTGTCCCCAATCCGTACATCATCAGCGCTGCTCCCCCGGGGACGGACCCCTACACGGCTGGACTGGCTGCGGCGGCGACGCTAGGTGAGGTGCCCTGCTGCGTGTGGGCCTCTACCCCCGGCGGAGATGCCATGTCGGCCGGCGCGCTTTCTGTGCTCCGCCCTGAATCCAAGCCTCTGGTGGAGACTGCTCTCCTGGTTCCCTGCGGTGTCCTCGCCCTGCCAGCCGGAGAGCTCTCCTTAGCTGTCACCTCAGACTCGAACATATCCAAAGGCAGAGTAATGAGCTGCCTCCTATGGAGGCATTTGTGATCCCTGGAGCCACTGTTGTCTTGTAGATCTTTCGGGAATTTCTCCCCTTCCCACTACCTGTGTCTGCCATATCCAGGTCCTTACACGCTTTGTCTAGACTGTAGCAGCTGTTCTCACTTACATATTCCTAATGTCTCCCCACCCCCCGATTGTTCAAGAAAACTATCTTAAACATAGATCTTAACTTTTCATCTTTCAGTTTTAACCCATCACCAGTTTGATTTCTGAGAAGCAGCCCCTCACCGATTTCTGTCTTATCCAGCCCAATCCAGCCCAACAGCATGCCTCAGCTGTTAAACATGGCTGATTATTCCATCGTGATTGGCGGGGGGGAGTGCTGTTCCTTGGAATCACAATTTTTCAGGAGGTGCCAAAGCATTCTGAGGGTCAGTGAAGCCTGGGACCCACTGTGTGTAGGGTTCTGATCTCTCTGTGACTTGTATACAGATGTCTCTACGTGTGTACCGTTTCCCCCCGTCTCCTGATGGGCGCTCACAGGCCCTCCGTGCGTTCTCGCTGTGCTAAATGAGTTTCAGCTTGCTGCACACCCCATGCTGGCGTCGGTCTCCATGTCTTTGCACACTGCGGTCTCTTAAGTCCTCTAGAATAAACTCTTCCCGTTCTTTGTCTGGGAATCTCAGTAGCTGGCATTGTCATCCCCTAGAGAGCCTTCCTTTGCTACCGCTCTCCCACCTCCATTTTTCCCTGTTGTTTATTTACTGATGGATGTATAGGTGAGTGGTTGTTTCCCCCTTAGGACTGAACTCGTTCTGAAGCAGAGGCCGCTCTGTCACTGCTCCCTGTAGCACAGGTGCTGACACCATGAAAGGGTCACACGCTTCTGGTAAATTGAATTCAACGTTAGGACCAAGTACATGTCTTCCAGATCCCTCCAACTCATGTTAATCGTCACGAAGTATTATTGTAATATCCTATTATCTACCATGCAGTTTGCCATTATGAACTCAAATGTACAGTATAGAATTTCTTATTTTCTTTAGAACTGTTCTCATTTTAGCATGGTTTTATTGTTTTGAAAGACGGGAGCAGATCTTGATTTTATTTTTTATAATTTATTGTCAGATTAGCTGACATACAGTGTATACAGTGTAGTCTTGGCTTCGGGAGTAGATTCCCGTGATTCATCATTTCCATCCAGCATCCAGGGCTCATCCCAGAGTGTCCTCCTCAGTGCCATCACCCATTTCCTGCTCCCCCCAAGCTCCCACCACCATCAACCCTCAGTTTGTTCTCTGTATTTAGGAGTCTCTTATGATTTGTCTGCCTCTCTGTAACTTATTTTTCCTTCCCTTCCCTTATGGTCTTCTCTTTTTCAAATTCCACATATGAGCGAAAACATCTCTCTCTTTCTCTGACTGACTTATTTCACTTAGTATAATACCCTCCAGTTCCATCCATGTTGTTGCAAATAGCATGTGCTTTGATGGTCATGTATGTAGTACAGTTCCTCTGTGCCCCTCGCCTGTGGGGAAATAGAGAAGTCTTTTCTAGCAGAATGATCTCTGTAACCATCATTAATATTTATTTAGCCCTTATTAACCATTCACCAGGTGGTTGTGCTAAGTGCTGTTATTTTATAGGAGTTGTTGGATAAGGATTTTACAGATTAGGAATTTGGGGCTCAGAGAGCTACCTTTTTCAAAGGTCACACTACTTCAGTTTTACAGAGTTGGGGTTTGAACAGGTCCAACTTCCAGTCCGTGCACGCACTTTAGTGTACGGTGCCCCCACTGCATTGAATTGTCTTCTCTGTACTTTCTCTGCTTTGCTAACTTACTGTACATTGTTTAAAACAAGGAACTAGTCTTAGGGAAGACATACCTGCCTTCATTGAGATCATGGTTTTGTGGTAAGTGTCCTGATCTTTGTATTCATCACTAAGCCAGACTGAAAAAGATGTCACCTCTTTCACACAGAACCAGGAATGTTCACCAGCTGAACTCTGACATTGCATATGCCTGTGGGGTGTTTATCACCCAGGTATTGGAGCAGGCATCCCGATGAACCCCGCCCAGTTGATGATGCACCTGGGGGTATTTTCCTGAATGCAGTCAGAGGCCGTGAAGCCAGGGACAGTGGTAGAAATGCTAGTTGAGAAAACTTAGAGGATCGTATAAAAGTTTATGGTAGCAGCAGTCTACACAGTTGAAGGTGCCTTTGTTGACTTTTGGTGGAGACTGTCATTGCAGAGTGCAGTCCAGCCTTTCACTTTGGATGTGGCAACACCCTCTTCCTCACGATAGCCATTTGTAGGTGAGGAAGCTAAGGCATAGGTGAGATCTCCACTGTTGATTTCTCTGTCGTTCTTTTCTGTGAATGGCCAAGACCACCCCACTTTGTAAACACTAGTCAGATGAGTTTGGGGGCGCCCCATTCTCCAACTTGGAGGTATGGTGTTTTAGACTATTCAGGTTCTGAGGAGTTAAACATTTTTTACTCTCTTGCTTATGATAAAAAAATCGCTCCTACTGTAACCTAGCTTTTCTAAGCAGCAGCATCTTCATTTTGCGCCCAGATGTAGTATTTCACAACAGGCTGCCCTATAAACAGAGCTGCTTTTTGGCTAAGCCCATAGGTACAGAAAGCACCAAATTAGAAATGTCAGAGCAATGTCGGGCAGGGGTGTAATTTGACTTATTTGTATTTTGGAAGCTTAAAAGTGGGAAACAAAACACATGTTCCAATTTATTTTGACTTAATGAAATATATGTTTCTACAGGATTAGCTACTGTGTCAGGATAGATACATTTGAAATAGCTCCTTGGAACTCTGTCTAAAGGCACTGTTATTATTCAGTCAGGTTACAAATATTTTAAGTTCTGTGCTTTTAGAAACTCCTCACTGGAGATGTGGTTCAGCAGATGCGAGAGGCTGGCCCTGAGCCCTTGTCTTGTCGGCACAGTGTGGCTTCGGTGTTTCTTGCTACCGTCTTCAGAGAGTTCTGTGGCTTAGACTCCTGCCACACCCAGGCTGCTCTCTGCGTAGCTCTCTTACCTCCGGGCTGCCTCCGCGAAGATGGTGAACAGATAACTTAGGTTGAAGCAGAAGGCTTAGTTTTATTTAGGATACTCAGCAGGTCTGTAAGAATTCAGGGTTTTGTTTCTGTTTCTTTTCAACAGTGACTTGAATTCAGAATTTCAAATTATCAGTGTCTGAATATAGTTGTGTTGAATGGCTTCCAAAACAGGAACAAGGAGAACCAAGCCTCTTAGAAACTGGGAGGTTCGGTGCCATGTCTGGGTCATGTTGTCAAAGCCTGATGGGTTTTCCTGCTTCGGGAGTTCATGAAGCACCATGGCCCCTGTCCCTGTCGGTCACCTTGGGTGCCATCCTTACCCTTGAGAGCAGGGGACACTTAATCTCTTGTTCTCTTCCTTCACTTGATGCACGCAGACTCTCCATTTATTTCCCTTCAAATAACAAACTTTGTCTCTGTCTCCCCCATGTCCTTGCTTTCTCAGGGAAGCACAGGCCTTTTGCCTTCTTCCCGAGCCAAGGGCAGTTCCCTCGTCCTTAAACCTTTCCTTTCCGACTTTGATCAGTTACTCTCCCTTTTTTAATGTTCTGTCCTTCACTAGCTTCTTCCTCTTGGTCTGGAGTATATTACTTCAGAAGGCTCTTATAAAAATATAAAAATATTTTCTGTTTTTTAAAAAGCAATCCACGATCAGCTAGAATGAATCTGTATATTCTTTTTTTAATTAAAAAAAATTTTTTTAACGTTTATTTTTTGAGAGACAGAGGGAGACAGAGCAGGAACAGGGGAGGGGCAGCAAGAGAAGGAGACACAGAATCTGAAGCAGGGTCCAGGCTCTGAGCTGTCAGCACAGAGCCCATTGTGGGACCAAACTCATGAAGCACAAGATCATGACGTGAGCTGAAGTTGGACTCTTAACCGACTGAGCCAGTCAGGCACCCCTGAACCCATATATCCTTAATATTTTACATTAGAGTCTGTTGAGTCTGAAGTAATCTTTGGAAACTCTGAGTGGATTCTAACTGGTCTAAACTTCCTTACCTTTCTCTTGGTATTTTTAGGCCCGGCTGTGGTCCCTCACCAGTATTATGGAGTCACTCCCTGGGGAGTCTACCCTGCCAGTCTTTTCCAGCAACAAGCAGCTGCAGCTGCGGCAGCAACCAATTCTGCCAACCAGCAGACTACCCCGCAGGCTCAGCAAGGGCAGCAGCAGGTAGGTGTGAACAGAATCTACCCATCTAAGCGTGACTTTGAGTCCTCAGCTGTTGTTAACAGGCAGTGTTGCTTCTCATAGAGAAATGCTGTGACTGGGCGAGTTCTCCCTTGGTATGTTTCCTGGGCTCAGGCTCAGACTCAGCAGGGCTTACCCCGTGTAACCCTGTGTAACTAGGTACGACCGTGAGATTGTGCATGAGAAGACGGTAGAGGATTGTGCGGTTGAGGGTACACGGTCAGCAAGAGGCAAAGCGAGCACTTCTGCCGCTGGCGAGGGCTGCCTTCTGCCACGCGCATCGCCCTCTAAACCCTGTTCGCAGAGCCGCTTTTGCCTGCCCGCAGACAGCTCGCCGCCAAAGGGGACGTCCCCGTTCTCCGGACTGCTGATATTGAGAACACCAGCTGAACTGGATACAGATCTTTAAACCTGTTATGTCTATTAACTCAGAGTCATAGGAGCTTTTTAATGAGTTGGGAAAGAATAATTACCAGTGAAACTAAGTATGCCTTTTTATTTTGAATAGGTCATTTTCTCCTGCTTACTAGAAAACACCGATTTATTTATTTATTAACAAATAGTTTATTGTCAAGTTGGGTTCCATATTGAAAACACCTATTATTGCTAAAAATTGTGATAAATGAGAAAACACAAAGAATAAATCCTCATGGGAGGAAAAGATAATATTAATGCTTGGTATTTGTCATTTTAGCTTTATTATGTATCTTCTGACAAAGGGTTCTGCTGTCCACAGTTTTGAGCTTTTACCATTTTTACAATTTTCCATGTTATTTAATGCTTTCTAGAAATATTTACTAGCTATATTTATGTGTATCAGAGGATGCCAGTCTTTATTTCACCAGTTTATTATTATTAATTGATATTTAGCTTAACAATATTTTGATGTTATAAAAAAGATGGACTGATACCCTTTGTATAAGTGTATGATTATTTCTGTGGAATAACTTCCTGAAAATAGAATTGTTTTCTGTGCAAATACAATGAACAGTTGGGCTTTGGTACACATTGTCAGAGCTGCCTTTTGAGGCAACCCATCATGCTCACAGACACGCATGTGAAGCCAACAAGAATTGGTTAGGTTTTTACTAGTCTCACTAAGAGAGTATATATTTAACATTTTAGATTCCATAAAATTATAGAAAAAGTCAGGTCTTGAAATTCTAGCCAGTTCATCAGTAAGATGTTACAGTAAGATCAGCCGTTTTATAGTAAGATAAATTTTTGGAAGCTAACGCACGATTTTCTTTGTAGTAGGTACATTTCTTGTGCTGGATTTGTAAGGGAACTCAGCAGATACTTCGTTGCCATAATGGGTGATCCCTGTTACTAAGCTGAAGGGCTTAGTCTTGGTGGAGAGTCAGTATTTATCTGTATGATGAACTTTATGTTTAAATGGCTGCCACATAATTGTGGATTTGGAAGACAGAGCTAATTGCTATGTTTTCAAATTAGTTCTAACAGAGTGCACAAGAAAAATAGTAGGAAGTACTTCTTACTGAAAGCTTTTTGCTTAAAGCTGAGTGCTTAGAAAAAAATAAAGCTGAGTGTTCCACATATAATTTCTTTTGCTTATTCTAATTCTGATAGATTATATGACTTCCCTGCATAAGTTTGAGGAAATGAAATTTGTGTGGCCAGGGTCACACAAATATTAAGTTGTTAAGATTTGAACAAAAATGTATATAATGTTACAACTTGTGTTATGTTCTGACCATGTTGTGATGTTCAGAGTTCTGGAAAACCTAAGTTCTGGCCTTTGTTTTCCCCTGGCCTGGTTGCACCTAAGGGTCAAGGAGCACAGCCACTCTGTATTCAGAGAGGCTGTCTCCTTAGCAGTCAGATGGGCATGGCAGTCATTTGCATTTCAGGGATTTCTGTCACCCACGGTTACAGACCCTGTGGAGAAAAGGTTATTGACATTGCTTTTTAATAAGCAGCCACAGCTTAGTTCCAAAGTTATTTTTGTCCGTTTCTGTTTCAGTTGTTCCAGGAAAATACGATTTTCTTGGTGAAGTCCTTTGTCATAGTCCTTGAAACGAGAGGCCCTTTTTAAACTTTGCTTTTGACCTTTCTGGCCTTTACATTTTAATCAGAAAGCCTTTGTTGTGTTCTAGGCATGGTAACTGTTCCACACCTAATTGCTGGAACTTTCTGCAGTCAGTGATATTTAAGCTACTCCATCATACTCCTGATTCCTTTTTCATCCTTTTTGAAGGTTCCTTTGACACCTGATAAAAGTTTTGTTCTTTTCTATCCAAGTGTTTGCTAAAGAGAAACTCCTTGGGTGTTGGGTTGAAGCCAAGCACACGTTGGCAGACCTGGTGATTTGGTATTAGACACTGCCTTTTGAGAGAGAAGCGTTGAGATTAAAAAAATATTTTTTTAATGTTTATTTATTTTGAGGGAGAGACAGAGCATGAGCAGGGGAGGGGTGGAGAGAGGGGGAGACACAGGATCTGAAGCAGGCTCCAGGCTCTGAGCTGTCAGCACACAGCCCAACGTGGGACTTAAACTCATGAACCGGGAGATCATGACCTGAGCCAAAGCCGGATGCTTATGCAACTGAGCTACCCAGGCGCCCTGAGAGAGAAGTGTTTAGAACAGTTTGTGAACTTTCTAGAATGGGGGAGACTGTAGATGATAATTCTTACTGAGCATGGTGAACTATCGAAGGATGAATGATTGTTAATTAAAATATCCTCATTGAGCATCTCCTTGAGTATCAAGTATTGATAGATCTCAAATGCTCTATTTAAATCGATACCTTTGAAAAGAAATTTGAATTTAATAGCTTTTACGTCATAGAGTAAGCTAACACCCAGGATGATGCTTTACAGAGTAATTTTTGTGATCTTATTAGATGTTAAAGTGTTACTTGTAAATTTTACACACTTTTTCCCCATAAAATCCAAACTTGATACCTACTGATGAAATTAAAATATATGCATATCGGCAGCAGACTTAATACCTTTGATTAATCGTCAGGGTCCCACACAGATTTCTAGAGAGTGGACATACAGGAAACAACGTTGATCTCCTCATTAAAACCGGGGGTCAGTAGTCTGGACTATCTCTTTCCTCAGGCACATTGTCCCTTCCCCTGTCCCCTGACCTTCCATACAACTCCTAACCAAACAAAAGCCTAGTTCACAATGCCCAGTGGTAATGATGGTTTCATTGATGTTGTACTGGTTCTTTTTTTTTTTTTTAATAGTTTATTGTCAAGTTGGTTTCCATATAACACCCGGTGCTCATTCCCATAAGTGCCCTCCTCCATGCCCATCACCCCCCGAAGTTGCATTAGTTCTTGAACTATTAGTATTTGCCATATATGTGTACATGCTGTTTACCTTTCGAAGAGTGAGAGCGCTTCTGGATCTCAGTGCAGACATTTCCCTGGGCAGCCTCATTTGACTCTTCTGTCTATGTGGATCGAAGCACTCTTTCTCTTGTAAGTAAAGCCTGTTAGATTCCTTAGGTCACAAACAAAGAAATATTTTGATAGTAAGTAGCTATTGATTATTGGTTATCTCCTGGGTACCAGGTATTATGCCTTTTGCCGAAATCCATTCTGATCCTCCCAACATATTTGCAGGATCAGCTGTTACTCTCACTAATCTTACAGAGAAGGAAGTAAAGAGACTGGGAGTTAATTGTTTACGCATCTCTTCTTGCCAGTGTGAATGGTGTTGTTTGTCTTAGGCTCATTTAATAAATTGTTAGTGGTGTTTCTCTTTTACCCAATGGTACCAAGAATAATCTGTACCCAGGTTCCTGACCATATGTCTGACTTTTATAAATAGCAGAGTGATAGTGAAAGTCATCTGAGAAGAACTTTGCCTTTGGAGAACATTGCAAAATGCATTTTATAATTTTTGCCTTGGTCTGGGTTTTGCATTTTTACTTACTGGAGTATATAGGTCACATGGAGTAGATTCTTTTTTTTTGATTTTTTTTTTTAATGTTTTACTTATTTCTAGGAGAGAGAGAGAGAGAGAGACAGGTGGGTCAGAGAGAGAGGGAGTCACAGACTCTGAAACAGGCTCCAGGCTCTGAGCTGGCAGTCAGCACAGAGCCCGACGCGGGGCTCGAACCCACGAACCGCGAGATCATGACCTAAGCGAAAGTCGGACGCTTAACCGACTAAGCCACCCAGGCGCCCCCATGGAGTAGATTCTTAAGAGCATTCAGAAAAAGAATGATTACCAGCATTTTGATACCCACGTTTCATTAATAAAAAGTAGACCTTCATCACAGTGGCAGAACTGGTATTCTGTTCTGAAATGGCAGTGTTCTTGACACATCTCCATTTAGATTGCTGTCTGTTGTGAAATGTATGAGAGGAGAAGTAGAAACAGCTCAGAGGCCTCTGAAATCAAGTCTGGTGAGCTCATTTGGGACTATTTCGGCCTTGTTGAATACCAGTAGTGTTATAGGGTAGAGAAGATGGTCTCATATTCCATAAAAAAAATACAGACTTTTTGGTGTGTGTGTGTGTGTGTGTGTGTGTGTGTGTGTTCTCCCTTTAAACACAGCTATTTTAATCTAATTACATGGGTACAATACCCCTGTTCATTCTGTCTACACTCTCCTTCCCACTCCAGCCTCCTCTGCTTCCACCCACTTTGGGTCACAGCACTGACCCTGTGTTGTAGACTTAGCTGTCTGTCTTGTCTGTTGCTTTGTCTCTTGCCAGATGGGAGGCATTAAGTATTTGATTAACGAATCCTCACTTTATATGCTTTTGGCTGCTAATAAAGGCAGTAATGTTTAAGAATGGTAGAATAAGATTTCACTAAATGAAATGTTGTTAATTGAATTTTATCTGACCAGCCATGCCATATAAAACAGTATAGGAAGAATGGTTTACAACAACCAGTTTTGAAAAGTGGACCCAACTTAAGCACATGGTGGGTCTTAGGTATTTACAATGAGAAGAAAATAGTTGATTTATTTCTGTCTCCCAGGTTCTCCGTGGAGGAGCCAACCAGCGTCCTTTGACCCCAAATCAGAACCAGCAGGGACAGCAAACAGATCCACTAGTGGCAGCTGCAGCAGTGAATTCTGCCCTTGCTTTTGGACAAGGCCTGGCTGCAGGCATGCCAGGTGAGGCTGCACTGTTGGTCCTAATGCTTCGAGGGAAAACCAGGCTGCTTGTCGGGGGAGATTGAGCCAAGAACAGGCGGCCCTTTCAGCTCGCATAGGCTTGTCATGATTGGGAACTGGCAGGGATGACACACACTTGCCCTCACTGAGACCATAGTTCGTTGATGAGAGCACCTGATTGTTCTGAGCCAGTCTCAGTCTTGCGTGTGTCTCCACACAGTGCTTGGGAAAGGCCGTTCTCCTTCGGTGGGGACCCCTTCTCCCTTAGGCTTAGGGAGGCTGGAAGGAGTGGGCAGGCTACTTTGACGTCACTCCAGGGTCCCAGTCTTCATGCTGATGTCTTTGAACAGTATCATGGAAGAAGGTCCTGGTGTTCCTTGAGGGGCCATCCTTTACGTTTCTGGGATTTCTCCTGAGCCGACAGCCGAGGGGCTTCGTAGCTCCCTCCCTGGGATTGATCTTTACCCTGAGTGGACGTTATTCTTGGCTCACTGTCACCTGGTCCTATTCTTTGCCTTGGTTGGAAGTAATCTGTGCTGCTTCCTTTGAAACAGGTCCTTGTGAGACCACAGCATAAACTTACGGATTCTTACCGATCCTGGAGCACAGACACATTAATTGATCTACTTAGGAATTTCACCGAGTAACTTTAACCTGCATTGTTTCTTGTATGAGTTACTCAGCATTTCAGATATCACTAGGAAGTCCCCTGTAATTTCCCCTGTGCCTCAGTAGGACTTGGAGATTCCATGACGTGCTGAAAGATCCTATCATTTGAAGCGTGTCTAGATTTTACCTGGTAACTTGCAGGATATTTGTGCTTAGACTGTTAAGAGGTATTAAATACTATGATTGTTGTAATCATTTGTACCCTCTGTTATTTTCATAGTCAGGGAAACTGTAAAATATTGTCAGTGTATGAGTTCTGGTGATAACCTTGGTTAGCACTTTGAAGAGCACAGGTGTTCCCTGGCCTGCTGAATTCCCTTTCTGACACTTAGCAGATAATGAATAATAATGTACCCTCCTGTGCCAGACGCCATGTGAGATCTTGCACATTCCTCCTCTGATCATCTCAAGAATTTTATGAGGCAGGTATTATTATCATCCTTGCTGGGGAAACGGCTGCTCGGAGATTCAGGGTCCTACCACTGTCCAGGGAGTAAAGCCAGGATAGAAATCTGCATCCATCTGTCCCCATGGCCAAATCTGTGACTGTTGACAGTGTGCTGGCGCCTGGGGACATGGGCAGTTTCCCGAATACTTACATGTGGCTCGGCATTCCCAGGTTACCCGGTCTTGGCTCCTGCTGCTTACTATGACCAAACCGGCGCCCTCGTGGTGAATGCGGGGGCGAGGAACGGTCTCGGGGCTCCCGTGCGGCTGGTGGCTCCCGCCCCAGTCATCATCAGTTCCTCAGCCGCTCAAGCAGGTGAGCTTCCCTCTCCGTGAACTCCTGTCAGAGAGCCGAACTGGGCAACGGATGGTGTGCTTCTGGCATGGTGACATGTACTTTATGTGACAGTTCTCAGTATAGCCGTTCTGCCCTGTAGTATTTCAAAGAGAAAAGCAGAAGCAGCAAGTGACCTCGATAGATTCTATTGACAGCCATGTACCAGCTGGTGAGCAGCAAGGGCCTGATCCACCGAGAACATAGGAAGTTGGATCATTCACACAGAATGGCACCGTTGGCAGAAGCCCAAGGCTAATTTCACAGAAATTCATGTCATTATTTTCATTACTCTAAGATACTGTGGGGGTTTTTTGTTTGTTTTTTGTTTTTCTTATGGTTTTGTTTTTCGGGGTGGGGGTGGGACAGAGGGCGTAGCAAGAGGTGGCAGAGCAGTAGGTTTTGATGGGGGGAGGGTAAATGATACATGGGGTTTTATTTTAAGCTGTGTGTGTGTGTGTGTGTGTGTGTGTGTGTGTGTGTGTGTGTGTCTATAGCAGGAATATACATTTAGGAACGATAGCGGGAACCTCTAGGAGAGAGCAGCATGTTCAGGAATTTGAGGGACTTGAATATATTGATGACAGGCGCTCTGGAAAAGTCCTCAACAATGATATTTGTGGAACTTGAGATTTTAGGAAGCAGTTGTATTTAAAACAGCTATGTTTGACATCTGTACCTGTTTTAAACTGCAGATTCTTGAAAACTACCACCATAGTGAATTTGGCTTCCGTGGTATATTCACTTCAAATTGGAAGCAGAAATAGAAAATAGAAGCTGCAGATGAAGGGATCAAAGGCAGATTTGTGTAGCTCTTTACAAGGCTCATGTCCACTTTGAAGAGACGGGACTGCATTACAGGGTTTTCAGAAGGATGACGCCGTGGCTGGGGAAGGCAGCCAGTCCCTTTCACCGCCCAATGGTTTGCTTTCTTCTTCGTAGCTGTTGCAGCGGCCGCAGCTTCAGCAAATGGAGCAGCCGGTGGTCTTGCTGGAACAACAAATGGACCATTTCGCCCTTTAGGAACCCAGCAGCCCCAGCCCCAGCCCCAGCAGCAGCCCAGTAACAGCCTGGCGTCCAGCTCTTTCTACGGCAACAACTCTCTGAGCAGCAGTTCACAGAGCAGCTCCCTCTTCTCCCAGGGCTCAGCCCAGCCTGCCAACACGTCCTTGGGATTTGGAAGTAGCAGTTCTCTCGGCGCCACCCTGGGATCAGCCCTCGGAGGGTTTGGAACAGCAGGTAGAAATCAGACTTTATGTGCTGTTAAAACCAAATTTTAATTATTTTTACCATCTTTGTGGAACACTGACAATGCATGGAACCCTGGACAGATACCCCAGGCAGGTCTGGACCGACCCCCGGGGGAATCCGGCCGTCCCACGTAGCTGAGATGATGGACTGTTAAAATCAAGTTTTAGAGTGGGGGCTGATTTCAGGTTTATGCTCATGTCGCTTCTAATTTATACTCTCAGGGTCGATTTGTTTCAGGGATCGGAAAACCAGGGGAGATTTTTGCAGGCACTGGGAAGAACGTGGAAGAAAGTGTAGAAATGTGGATATTAAACACTGAGGGAGGAGGACTTACCAAAGACCACAGGGGAGTGTACCCCACAGTCTGCGGGCCTTAAAGAGTCAGGAGTTTTCTCCAGTCTTTTGAGGAGAATTAAGGTGGATATTATGGCAAAGTGGGAAGAAGGAAATTAGACCAAGATATTTTTTAATGTTTTGATGGGAGGAAAAAGCAGGAGAGTAGTAAGGGAAACAATGGGATAATTGCAGTGTTTGTAAAACAACGTGATCTTAGCACAGAAGGGCATGTTTGGGAGCGAGAATCTTAAATTGGAATTGGGGGCTAGCAGTAACTCTTGATTGAACCCATTGAGAAAACAGGCTTTCATATGTAAGTCTTGTGTAGTGGGGCAGCACCCCATTTACGGATCTTTTTTCCTGTACTCCATTTTTCTACTAGAACCTTTGGGTCGATGAAAGGCATTCTTTCTAGCCCATTTTCTTTCACCTTTTCCATAGCTTATGTGGCCGTCAGAGCTTTTTAACCCATCCCCACCCCATAATATGTGACACCAAAGGAAGGTAAATTTAGCTTTCGTGTGATGGTTTGAACAAAAGTTCCATGTTAAACCGAGCCATGTCCTCTTTTTTACTTCACCTGCCCCTCGAGCTGCCACATGAGCAGTTAGGCTGTCTCTGCTGACAAATCTGCGGTGGTAAGGAGTCTGGATCAGAGTGTTAGGGACAGGTCACTGGGCTTGTTCTTCAAAGAACAGGCCTTTTCTTATCTGCATTGTTTTAATTCCATTTTAGTTGCAAACTCCAACACTGGCAGTGGCTCCCGCCGTGACTCCCTGACTGGCAGCAGTGACCTTTATAAGAGGACATCGAGCAGCTTGACCCCCATTGGACACAGTTTTTATAACGGCCTTAGCTTTTCCTCCTCTCCTGGACCCGTGGGCATGCCTCTCCCTAGTCAGGGACCAGGACATTCACAGACACCACCTCCTTCCCTCTCTTCACATGGATCCTCTTCAAGCTTAAACCTGGGTAAGAACCATTACTCTAACACCACCTTGAACTCTAGAAATCTCTTGCCACTGATGACATTACAAGTACTTTGCGTAAGCAAAGGACAGTCCCTTTGTCCCAGGAGTGTCCTGGGTGTTCCGGGCCTTCCTTAAGTGCCTCATGTTATTTAGGCTGTACCTAGATAGCACAGCAGCTCGGGGGTTATTTGAGTTTGGGTGCATCCCCTGTACATGCACTTCAGCTTCCGTCTGAACATCTTCTTGGGCTACACATGGGAGTCTTTCACTGTGAACCCAGTACAGGTCCATTTCAGCAAAGCTGGGAAACACAGAGACACAGACAGAGAATGTGCTCACCTTGTGTCACCACTGAAAGATCACAATTAATATTTTGCCTTATTTTTCAGACTCCCTCCCTCCCCCCACATTTATGCTTAATATCTTTTCCACAAAAAACATTCTATTAAAAAAATTTGCCCGGTTCTTAAATTTTTTTGTATAAACTACCTAGAATGCGAATGAGTAGAGATGTGTCTTTCTCAACTATATGTTTAGGTTGTTACTTTGTATGGGGATTTAAGAAATGTTACCATCTAGATCCTAAAATGAGGAAGGAAAAGAGGATTGTAAACAGCAGGCTGTAAGAATGAAAAGAAGCTTATCTTAACACTTTGGGTGACAAATTCCTAAATCTGTGAAGAGGTGGAAGATGGGATGTACTTCCTTCCCTCGGTCATTCATTGAGTGTGGATTCTGAAGTACTGATTTATTCCATAGGTGGGGGAAGTTGAGGCATCGGAGTAGAGTGACCGTATGTATAATTTATCGTGCAGCCCAGGACACATTTGAGGGCGGATGGGAGTGCTGTTAGTAATTACTCTGATTATCGATAGACCCAAACCGGCAGTGTCCTGGGGAAAATCATCATGTTCGGCCACTTGCCCCCCAGAAGACTCTGTTTTTTTCTTTCTTCTTTTTATTTTTTAAAGTCCTCTAGTATTGTTTTTTAAAAGATTTTTTAAGAGCAGTTTTAGATTCATAGCAAAATTGAGGGAAAGGACAGGGATTACCCCCACACCCTCTGCCTTGTGCGTGTGCACGCTCCTCCATTATCAGCATCCCCCTGACCGACAGACATGTCATTATCATCCAGAGCTCGTAGTTTACATGGACTGTTCTCAGTTTTGACCAGCAAGATCAGAAGTGGCTACGCAGGCTCCAGAATGAGGACTGACTGAAAACGAGTAGTGTGCTTTCATTTGGAAAGACAAAGACTGCGAAGTGATCTATAAAAATCAAAGAAGTCTTGAAGGGGGTAGGCTAATAGAGTCCCACTGTTAGGACTGAGAGTGTGGTCTCTGAGTCTGTGAGGTGGGTTTTAAGGCAAAGCTGTATATGCACGTGCGCATACGTGGCAGTGTGTGCAGCTTGCAGTGTCACGCGGCCAGACCTGGTCTTGGAGAGCCCACAGGCTCAGGTCCATGTGGACATTACTTTAAGAAAGTTGGGGGACACTCCATGTTGGTTTATACATGTTGGACAGATAAGGCGGGGGAAGGGGGTACATCGCACAGCCGTGTCTCCTAGTGACAGACGCTTGCCGTTCAAGACTGAGGGTTAGTGCAGATTATAAGGAGTAAAGTCCCAGTTTCGTGTCCAGATGGAAGGAACTCACGTTTAGGACTTATCATTGGCCACGATTAATGGTCTCGGGTGCCGTGGTATGACTCTGGCAGATATAGGTGTTTTGCCCATGATACAAAGTGAGGAAACTGCCTTAAGTACCTTGCCTAGGTCTTCTCATTCCCTGAAGAGATTTCGTGTCAAACCTCTTCAGCTCCAGAGCCCGCACTATCAGTGTCCGTCCGTCCTGTCACATGATATGCCCAGGGGATCTTTTAAACCAGTGCTTTTATCAGATCCAGTAAGTCTCTCTTTTTAATTCCTCGAGTTAAACGTTTGAACTGTGTCAGCTAGTACTGACATCCACAGTAAAGAAACTAAATCTACAAACATTTTTATTTAAAAAAATTGTTTTCAGTGTTTGTTTATTTTTGAGAGAGAGAGAGAGAGAGAGCGCGGGGGGGGGAAGGGCAGAGCGAGAGGGGGAAGGGATCCACAGCAGGCTCCTGACAAGCGTCCGAAATTTTTTTTTTTTTTTTTTCATTTAAAAATTTTTTGGTCAGGAAACCGGCAGCAAATATTTCAGGCTTGCAGGTCAGGTAATCTCTGTAGTATATATTCCGCTCTGTGGTGAAGTACAAAATTGACCACAGACGAAATGTAAATGAATGTGTAGCTATCATGCAGTCAGACTTTATTTACAAAAATAGGTGGCAGACCAGATTTGTCCCGTGGGCTTTAGCGACAGATCAGCTCTGCCAGCCTCTGAACTAGGTGCTGTGGCTCTTGGTGTTTGAAAATGGAACTGGAAACAGTACTTGGGTGCGTGGTGCCTTTCCTCCTTCCCGGAGGTCAGCAGTTACATCCTTCTTAATTACGTTTCCCCTGTGAGGTAGGAAATAACTGGTGGTACAAGTTGTTTCTCATTTTCACAACTCTTGCTGCCCGCCTGGCTTTATTCTTAAACATCTCTTCCCTCTTAAAAGCAATTTGCCTCATTTAAGCGATGTCGTCATACGTGTTCACATGGGACTTCCATTGCTGCGCGCACTGTGTAAACCGTACGTGTTGTTCCTGAGCAACTTTGTGTCTTGATCAGTCGAGCTTCGCCTTTTCTCGGGCTGCTTCCTTGACAGAAGGGTTGTCCTATGGCTTTATCTTCACCTAGAGAGGACAGAGGCATGGGGATTGGTTTCTTTCCTTTTCTTTTTTTTTAAGTTTCCCTATTCATTTTGAGAGAGAAAGAGCACCCAAGTGGGGGAAGGGCATTGGGGGAAGGGCAGAAGGGGAGAGAGAATCCCAAGCAGGCTCTGAGAGGTCAGTGCAGAGCCTGATGCGGGGATCCATCCCTGGAACTGCGAGGTCACGACCTGAGCCGAAGTCACACACTCAACCGACTGAGCCTCCCAGGCGCACCTGGGAGTTGGTTTCTAACAGTGTCCATGCAGAGGTCCTAAAGACATTTTGGTGCAAGAAACTTGACATTTCTTTACCAGATACATGTTGGGCCACACCTAACGGGGTTCAAACCCACGAACGTGAGATCGTGACCTGAGCCGAAGAGTTAACCGACTTGAGCCACCCGGGCGCCCTGATAATTTCTGCTGCTAATACTGCCGCACTGCTGACACCGACCATTAGTTCTTGGATCACTAAAGTCGTGCTGTGCCCGTATCCATTGTGTTAAACCCTCACGTAACTCTCTTCTACACAGCATGGTCTGGTGACTTTCATAGTGATGCACAACTATCAAGCGTTTGAACGTGCATGCCAGCCAATAGCTATCCCTTGTTTCCCCAGTGTGGGTCTTTTCTCTGTGATATTTTCATAACTCTTCCCCGAAGCCACATGTGTTAGGATACTGCCAAAATGATCAATGAACTGCTTAGTTCAGTTAGGTTTTTTTTCCTCATTATTTATTCAATAATCACTTACTAGTGCCTACATAAAACTTATTTTTCAAAAATTTTTAATGTCTTTATCTTTGAAAGACAGAGTGTGGGTGGGGAAGGGCAGAGAAAACAGGAAACAGAATCCGAAGCAGGCTCCTCGCTCCAAGCTGTCAGCACAGAGCCTGACACGGGGCTTGAACTCACAAACTGTGGGATCATGACCTGAGGTGAAGTCAGACGCTCAACCTTTTGAGCCACCCAGGTGCCGCTCTGTAAGACTCTTAAACACTCTTCCTGTTACCTGTGGTTTAAAGACTAACATTCTTTTATTTTTTTTTTTTTAATTTTTTAATGTTTTATTTATTTTTGAGAGAGAGAGAAAGAGGGAGATACAGAATCTGAAGCAGGCTCCAGGCTCTGAGCTAGCTATCAGCACAGAGCCTGACACGGGGCTTGAACCCATGAACTGTGAGATCATGAGCTGAGCTGAAGTCGGACACTTAGCCGACTGAGCCACCCAGGCACCCCGACCAACCTTCTTTTAAAGAAACAACTTTATTGAGTTGTATTTTACATATCATAAAATTCACCCATTTCAGTTGTATAGGTCATTGATTTTTAGTAACTTTCTGAATTGTGTAAACCATCACCATAAATCGGTCTGAGAACATTTCCATCCTCTCAGTAAGAATTCTCAAGACCAATTCCAGTTAATCTGCATTCACACCTTTAGTACCAGTCAACCACTGGTCTACTTTCTGTTCTTAAATTTACCTTTTCTGAGCATTTCGTATAAATGGAACCATATGATGTGCGATCTCTTTTGTTTGGCCTCTTCCCTTCAATGATGTATCGTCCCTCCCGCCCCTTCTCATGTTTTTAGATTTAATCTATTATCTTGTATGTGTCAGTTGTTTGTTTCATTTTATTGCTAAATTATCTTCTTTTTTTTGTGGATCTACCACTTTTTATGTAACCATTCACAGCTGAAGGATTTTTGTTGATTACAGGTTTTGGCTTTTAGAAATAATTCTGCTGTGCATCTTTGCATGCATCTTTCTTTGGACACGTGTTTTTATTTCGCTCCTAGTAGAATTGCTGAATATTTTTTCAGTTTTATGTTAAACCTTTGGAGAAACTGCCAAACTGTTTTCCAAGTTGGTGTGCCATTTTACATTCCCATCAGCAGCGCATGAGGGCTCTCGTGTCTCTACATCTTCACCAACATTGTTCTTTTCTCATTTAAATAGTTATTCTCATTGGCTTGAACCAGTATGCTGCTGTGGTTTTAATTTCTGTTGCCCTCATGACTAATCATGTTGAGTGTCGTTTCATGTGTTTAGTAATGATTTGTATGTTTTTGAGGTAATATCTGCTCAAATTTTTAAAATTTGGATTGTCGTCGTCTTATTGACTCGTAGGAATTCTTTTTATATTCCTGGATGGAAGTCCTTCATTAGATACCAGGTGCTTTGCATGTATTTTCCTCAGGTTTTTTGCTTGTCTTTTCATTTAAAAAAGTTGTTTTTTTTAATGTTCATTTATTTTTGAAAGAGGAGAGAGAGACAGGGTGCGAGCAGGGGAGGGTCAGAGAGAGGGAGACACAGAATCTGAAGCAGGCTCCAGGCTCTGAGCTGTCAGCACAGAGCCCGACGTGGGGCTCAAACCCACAAACAGTAAGATCATGACCTGAGCTGAAGTCGGATGCTTAACTGACTGAGCCACCCAGGCACCCCTTACCTTTTCAGTTTTTAAATAGTGTCTTTGGAAGTGCAGTAGTTTTTAACTTTGATGAGGTCCAATTTTTCGTGCTTTCTGATACAGGAATCTTTGCCCAACTCAGGGTCTTAAAGATTTTCTTCTGTTTTGTTCTAAAAATTTTATTGTTTTAGCTCTTAAAGTTAAGTCTGTCATCCATTTTGAGTTAATTTTGTGATCTTGCCTGAGGTGGAAGTTCATCTTTTTGCATGCACCCATTTCCCCAGTAAAGTTTCAAAATTTTCAGTGAACTGGTCTTCCGTGTCTTTTGTTAAATTTGTTCCTACAGGTTCTGTTTTTCTTACTCTGTTGTGAATGGAATTATTTCTAGGTTTGGTTTTGGATTCTTTGTTGCTTGTTTATAGAAATAGTTGATTCTTGTATATTAATCTCTTATGTTGTGCATTTGCTGTATTTACTAATTAGTCCTAATAGATTTGGATGGATTCCTTATGATATTTTATATGTAGGATCATGTCACTTGTGAATAAAGAGTTTCCCAATAAACAAACAAACAAAGAAATGATTAAATAAGAGTTTTCCGATCTGGATGCCTTTTATTTCTTTTTCTTTTGTGATTGTCTAGAACCTCCAGTACTGTGTTAAATCTAATAGATGAGAGCACACTTCCTTGACTTGCTCCTGATCTTGAGGATAAAGTGTTAACTCTTCTACTTTTGAGTATGATCACTGTATTTTTTTCATAGATGCCGCTTATCAGGTTAACTTCTGTTCTGAGTTTAAGAGTTCTTCTATGAATGGGTTTTGGATTTTGTTAAATGCTTTTTCTATGTTTGTTGATGATTATGTAGTTTTTATTTTTTATTCTGTGAATACAGTGTCACATTAATAAGTTTTGGCTGTTAATCCACTCTTGCATTCCAGGGGTAACCTCCACTCGCTCATGTTGGAGTTGGTTAATATTTTTGTTGAGGAGTTTTGCATCTGTATTCATGAGGGATATCTGTCATTTTCCTTTCTTTGTTTGACTTCTTGTTATCATGGTGATATTGATCTTATGACATAGTTTGGGAAGGGTACTGCCCCCTCTGTTTCCTGGAAGAATTGTGGAGTACTGATATTATTTCTTTAAACTTTTGATGAAATTCAATGAAGCCACCCTGACCTGTGTGTTTCCTTGTACTTGTGGGAAGTGGCTCTGTTATCAGCCTGCTAGCTCAGCTTCTCTTGATGTCTTACAAGGTCACAGTTTTTCCATTTCTTCTTGAGTCAGTTTTGGTAATTTGTGACTTTCTAGGAATTTGTTCCATCTAAGTTGTCAAATTTGTTGGCATAGGGTGGAGATGTCTTAAGTAAAATCTGCCACCCACTTTCAGTTTCTCCCTCCCGTCATACATAAATGTACATTGTGCATGTGCATGTACACATACGTTTTTTATGGCCCTGAACAAGTCAGATGTTGAAAATACTTAGTGTCTTAAATATGTGTTATATTTCTCAATTTTAAAGTATTGCTTTTGTAATTATTTACTATTATTGATAATATTATTATTAACAGCTAGACTTACAATCTTCATTTGTGGCTTATATGTGGATGAGATTAAGCCTTTAGTCTCTTACTGGTACCTAAAGCGTTCATCTCTACCTCCACAAGAAAAAGTAAGGGGTGTGGAGATGAGTACCCCAAAGGTCTGATTCTCACCTAAATAGTTTCATGTCCTGCCTACCTGTAGACACCTCCACTCTACGTCCATCTCCACATTTCCTAAACTGCTTCTGCATGCTTGCAGTTTTCTCTGTAATCCCCAGATTATGCTACTTTTAAACTCTAAGCATCACGAAGTAGCAGATGTAATGTATTACAGTGTACACGGTTTATAACTCCCAGCCTTTTCGTGTGCCCTGGAAGAGAAGGACTGTGCTTGTTGATTCCCACAGTGTTGCGATATGGTAAAAGTGAGCTCAAAAGTTCATGGTGTGTCCAGAGCAAAAAAATTGTAAGCATTTAGTTTTATGTCATGGTAGAATCCCTTTCTTAAAATTAATTCTTGCTATTCTTTAAATTCAGGGTCATATGTACTTAGCCCTTTAAGAAAAGCAAAGTTCAAACACAAGATGGTTTTCTCTGTCCCTGCCTGAACTGCCAGAGATGTTTCTGATTTATTGTTCAGTAACTCGTACTAATTTCAGATTGTTTACTAGTCATGTGTTTGCCTTTTCATACTTCTCCATTCTAAAAGGAAATGTCGTATTTTGTGATTCTCTGAAAGTGACTTGTCATCTGTAAAATTAACCAAGTGAAAATTCACTTATTTTGAACTCGGTAGTATGCACTGAAGATAATTCATTTTAGGCTTATTTTAATTTAAGGCTAGCTGGTCATATTAGGGAGTGGTTTGGTTGGGGAACTTACTACAGACATTTTGGTGAGTGGTGTTGCCTTGCCTGTATTAAACACAGAGCTAGGTGTCGGGGGCGGGGATTGGGCATTTTTCTTTAAAGGTGAAGATGGCAGGGTTTTACACAGTAGTATTAGATCACAGTAGATTTGATCACAGTATTAGATCTGTGAGTACAAACGGCAAATGAAAGAGAACATTCCAGATAGCAAGAGGGTGGAAAACTAGATGGCTGCTGGCAGAAAACCTTTTCATACACTTGTATAAAACAACTGAAGTACATACTAATTTAATTTAGCACAGTCTATTTTTTCCATCCATTTACTTTTTATCTGTATGTGTTTTTGTTTTTAAAGTGGATTTCATGTAGATGACATATAGTTGGGTCATGCCTTTTTGGCCTACTCGGACAATCTTAATTGTTGCATTTAGACCTTTGACATTCAAGGCAATTATTGATACAGTTGGATTAATGTCTCCAATATTTGTTACTGTTTTCTATTTGTTGCCTTTGTTCTTTGTTCCTGTATTGTCTTCCACTCTTTTTGTGTCATTTATAACTGATCCAGCTTCACTTTCAAATAAGGTTGTTCTATTTGACATGTACTCTGAGTACCTTCATTTGCCTACGAGCATACAGGGACGTATCACACATACAAGCATAAGCATTCAATGAATGCATTGTTGCTATTACTATTTTGAACAAACTGTTACCTGTTAGATCAACTAAGAATGGAAATGAAAGTTTTTGTTACCTTCACTGATTCCTTTTTTTGTTGCTCTTCCTTTCTTTATATAGATCAGTTCTGACCTATATTATTTTTACTCCTCTCCAAAGAAGTTTTTTTTTTTAAACATTTCTTGCAAGGTGGAATTACTGGAAGCCGATTCTCTCAGTGTTTGTTTGCCTGAGAAAGTCTCCTTTACTCTTGTGAAGGACAGTTTTGCAGGATATGGAGTTCTAGATTTGTGGGGTTTCTTCTCGCAAAACTCTAAATATTTTACTCCACTCTCTTCTTGCCTGCATGCTTTCTGAGGAGAAGTCAGTTGTAATTATCTGTGTTCCTTTGTGGGTAAGATGTTTCCCCCCCATTCTGGTTTCTCTGTGTTTTCCCCCTTTATCCTTGATTTTCTATAATTTGAAGATGCTATGTTCAGAGGTGTAGTTTGGGGGCATTTATTCCGCTTCGTGTTTGCTGAGTTCCTGGATCTGTGGGTTGGTGTCTGACATTAATTTGGAGAAAATCTTGGTTATTGTTGTTCCAGATATTTCTTCTGTCCCTTTTTCTTTTTCTTTTGGCCTTCTCATTGTATGTGTGTTACACCTTTTGTAATTGTCCTTGGATAATTTGATTCTGTTCTTCTGAGTCTTTGTTCTCTTTCCTTTTTGGCTTTTGGGGATCCTGTTGATACATCCTTTAGCCCAGAGATTCTTCCCTCATCTGAATCTACTGTGTCCCGTCTACTGAGAAGCCCATCAAAGAATTCTTCATTTTGGTTACAGAGTTTTTTTATCGCTAGCATTTCTTTTTGGTTCCTAGGATTTCCATCTCTGCTTGCATTGCCCATCTGTTCTTGGATGCTGTCCACTCGATCTGTTAGAGCCCATGGCAGATTCCTCCTAGTTGTTTTAAATTCCCATTCTGGATAAAAAAAAATAAATTCCCAGTGTTATAACTTTAGAATCCCTGCCACGTGTGTCTCTGATGCCTGCTCTTTCTCTTCACATTGTTTGACTGTCAGTGTGTCTTATAATTTTTTCTCGAGAGACTGCTGTCAATAGGCTTTCGGTAACGTGGCGAGGTGTTGGGGGAGGGGGTGTTCTGTGCCGGTGGTTAGGGCCCTGTCTTCTAGTGACCCCGTGCCTCCGGGCCTCCAGGTTCACCGGTGCTTCTCAGTTTTTCTCCCCCTTTCGGTGGAGCAGGATGGTTTGTATAGGCTGGAGTTGTGTATTTCTCTTCCCCAGGCCAGTCGGTGTCTAATGGCCCAGCCGGTTACACTCTGGTTGACCAGTTTCCCCAGAGGGGAGGCTTGGTTAGGAACAGCATGCTTCGGCCTGTTTCAGAATTGTTTCTTTTCCCTTTGCCTTAGTTATGCCCAAGAACATTTTCCGTCCTATTTATTGTGGAACCTGGTTGACCTCTCAGAGGAAGGTTTGTGGACGTTCCCCGATGGCTGGGTCCCCTTCGAGTTGGGACTCTCGAGGCTGTCCACTCTGCAGTCTGTCAGCTGCCCTTCAGGTTTCCTTCTGTTTGTCATCCATATTTGGATGGATTTGGTTTTTTTTTTTTTTTCAGGAGTTTGGTTCTGTTTCTCTGTTGATTTATTACTTTTCCCTAAGTACCTTTGTTAGTGACAAGGTTCTTAAGATATCTCTAAATTAGTTTCAAGATTTTGTGCATTTGTGCCATTCCTTCTTCTGAAGCTTATTCCTTGCTGTTCCCACGCTCTGTAGGACTGCTGCTGACGTCCTTGATTTTCACCTCGTTGCCTGTTTCTCCCCAGTCTCAGGACAGGGAAGAAAGAATTATTTCTGAAGTGGAATAAAGAAGAGCCATGTGGCTCCTTACCCATCTCTATTCTTATAAACCTCCTTTCTTTTCTTTCCTTAAAGAATCACCTGGTGCCTACGTGGTGGCTTAAAGCTCCTTGTCCAAAACAGCAGTGAGGATTCAGTGGAGCGTGTGTGTGAGACGCTTCTAGTTGTAGTGCCTGTCACCGGGCAGCTACTCAGTAAATGCTTCACAGGTTGTTACATCAAGCCGTTTCGGTCCTTACTTTCTGTGGGATCCAGGCCTTTGAGGCTGGGCCCTAGAATTCTGTGCAGAAATCCAAGCTGGGTTTTTTTTGTAGCTGCCATTAAACTCCAGAGCAGACATTCATTGCATCTCATGAAGACTTAATGGATGACAGTTCACGCTGCGTGACGTTTCTCACGGATCCTGAGCTGTTATTCATCTGTGTTCTTTGTGGTTTATGTGGTGTTCCTTACCTACTTTGCCTTTTCTTTTAAAAGGAGTGAGGTAGGGGCGCCTGGGTGGCTTAGTCGGTTAAGCGTCCGACTTTCGCTTAGGTCACGATCTCGCGGTTCGTGGGTTCAGGCCCCTCGTCAGGCTCTGTGCTGACTGCCAGCTCAGAGCCTGGAGCCTGTTTCAGAGTCTCTGACTCCCTCTGTCTCTGACCCTCCCCTGCTCACGCTGTCTCTCTCTCTTTCGTAGAAATAAATAAAAACATTAAAAAAAATAAAAGGAGTGAGGTAAAATGACACACAAAAGGGGCTGTTTTTATACATCATTTTTTTAGTAGTGTAATTTAACATTAAAAGAAAATCACCACTAAGAATATTGAGAAATATATACTCATAATAGTTTATTCCTCTGCTTTACATTTTGATAAGCCTTTGGTCTTTATCTCTGGGGATTCACAATTCTTATTCCTGTGTTACCACTGCAAACCGCAGTATCAGCAGCGTGAAAGTTGTTGCTGGTGCAGTCATTTCAGGCTGTGCCCTGCTAGAAAGTGGAAGAGCTGCCTGTTCCGGATGCAGAACTTGAAAACCTTCCATTGCGAAGCATATGTCCTTTTTTCCTACTCCTTATGTCTCCTTCACGGCCTGAGGTGCCTTCGTGATTTTCAGATTTCTGTTGAGTGGCAAAACCATTCCTTGAAAGCTTTTTGGGAGGCTCTTTATATAAAACAGACCAATCTGGGTACTCTGGTTTGTTTTCTTTTTCCTTTTCCTTTTTAAAGGAAGGGTTTCCGACAGGAGCGGGATTATTCTGCCAATGGCAGGGACGTTCCCAGGGCTCAGAGCAGGGAGCTGCCGAGGTATCTGTGCATCGTGTTTCCGGACTTATGGTGCTGAGGTGCCAGCTCAGGGCAGGCACTCCCCGTAGTTGACTCGCTGGGGCCGCACTGTCCGCTGGCAGGGTCCCGCCAGTGGGCAGACGCGCTCCCCCCTCAGTCTTTGTACAGAAATGTCTTTCCACCGTCGTGAGTTGGCCTTATAGAAACTGTGGCATTAATAGAACTGAATCTTACCACGAAAGCAACAGAACTGAAGCAAAATCAGAAACGATGCAGGCTCTCACGTGTGGGATGCTTTTTCCTCTCTTAAACAAAATTCCGTAAGAGTGAGTCTTGAGTTCTCCTGTTCTGTGACCAACAGGAGGCCTCACAAATGGCAGTGGAAGATACATCTCTGCTGCCCCCGGCGCTGAAGCCAAGTACCGCAGCGCCAGCAGCGCCTCCAGTCTCTTCAGCCCCAGCAGCACCCTGTTTTCTTCCTCCCGGTTGCGATACGGAATGTCTGATGTCATGCCCTCTGGCAGGAGCAGGCTTCTGGAAGATTTTCGAAATAACCGGTACCCCAATTTACAACTGCGTGAGATTGCTGGGCATATAATGGAGTTTTCCCAAGACCAGCATGGGTCCAGGTGAGGACTTGGCTTTTGGCACTTAAGGTAACTGAAATCTTCATGCCTTCAATTCCATGCCTCGGGCGAGGTAGACACTAGTAGGTTGCCAGGAAGCCATGGAAACAGAGTTTGCCTCTTCGTACGCTTCCCGTTATGTGTTTCAGGGGAATGTAGATGTGAGAATCCCTAGATATACATAACGGGTGATGGAAAAGAGCCATTTAGTGATCTGGATCACATGCTGAAAACAAACCTTTTTACCTTCTCGTGGTATTCCTAGTGCCTGGGGGCCTCATGGCACGTCTGTAATTTAAGAACAGAGACACTAACACAAAGATATATGCACACTTTTGCTACCTTTGTTTTTAAAGTTTATATATTTGAGAGAGAGTGCGGGGGGGAGGGCAGAGCGAGAGGGAGAGAAAGAATCCTAAGCAGGCTCTGAGCTATGAGGGCGGAGCCCGATGCAGGGCTTGATCTCTGCAACCGTGAGATCATGACCTCAGCTGAAATCAAGAGTCGGACGCTTGGTGTCCCCATGCTTTTGCTATTTTACTCACTATTAAGAGTCGTGCTCTTAAAGAGACGTTATTCACATGTAAGTTTGGATTTCTGCTGCTCAGGAGTAAGATAGCACCACCAGTTTTCTTTGTTGTTGCGCTCTGTTGATGGGAGAGAGTCTGCAGAGAGGTGAGAGGCTGCCGTGTGAAACAGAGTTTACTTCTCCCTATTTGGCTGTTCCAGTGGGCTCCACAGAAAGGGACCCCCCTGGTTGTGGGGACAAAGCCTAATGATGGTGACATCATCCGTCCTTCCTTCCTGTTTGTCCCCCTTTCTCTTTCGTGCTCTCTGTGCCCACTGAAACAGCTTCTGAAAAATCCACCTCCTCTTTGAGTTCTGCCATCTACCACTGGGCAGTTTCTTGTATTTGGACCCTATAGACCAGATTGAGAGGCCACACGGTTTTTCTTATAGTCACCTGAACCTGAAAAATGAAAACTGGGTAGTTACTACTGCAGAAGACACTTGGAGGCATAAATAACAACCCTTCCACGTCATGACTGAGTACTGCTTCATATTAGCATGAGTTTAGGGAAGGCAGTAAGGGCTGTAAGCTCGGAGTTTATTGATGGGAGACTGGTTTCTAAAGGAAAGAGTCAGGTAGAGTTCTGCCTGTGTTCTGTCCACCTGCCACCCTTCTCGTTTCCTGGCCCCTCCTGTCTCCCCCTCAACCCACACATAAATACAGTTTCGTATGTATGTAATGAAATGGACTAAAATTTAAATACACTTTAAAACCTCAGTTAAGTGAGGAGCACTTCACACTATAAAATTTTTCCCCTTCCAGAGATTTCAATTAGGTGAGTTTAAGTAATACATTTACTTTTTAAAAAAATATTTTAAAAATAAAGCTTATTTTTTTTTGAGAGAGAGGGAGTGAGGGGCAGAGGGAGGGAGAGAGAGAGAGAATCCCAAGCAGGCTCCCCACTGTCAGCACGGAGCCCGATGTGGGGCTTGAACCCACGAATCGTGAGATCATGACCTGAGCCGAAATCACGAGTTGGGCACTTAACCAACTGAGCCACCCAGGCTCCCTTCAAAGTAATTTGTTTAAATAACACCTGTGTGTGTGCCCATGTATATACGCGCGTGTGCGCGCACACACACACATGAGTTCAGAAGCGACACATTATATAAATTGTGCTAATCCTTATTTTCCCCAAGTCTTCCTGAGAGGATAGGATTACCTTTTTTTTTTTTTTTTTTTTTTTTTGGTACTTCAGATTCATTCAGCTAAAACTAGAGCGAGCCACACCAGCTGAACGCCAGCTTGTCTTCAATGAAATCCTCCAGGCCGCTTACCAGCTAATGGTGGATGTATTCGGAAATTACGTCATTCAGAAGTTCTTTGAAGTAAGCCTTTGTTCCTTCTGTCCTTTGACGTTAGAGAATCTCCAGAGCATTGTGATTTCCAGTAGTTGTTTGTAGAATGGCAGTCCCATTCCAGGCCTCAAAATGAAGTGTGTGCAGTCTTTTTGAAGAGCTTTTAAATAGTTTCTCCATTGAAACGATACAGCAGCAGTATGTCATTTAAAGACCCAAACAGATGTGCCAGTCTGTTGTAAAAATGTGTTTGCAGAACTGCTGTCCCTATTTAGGATCCAGCACATTATTTCTGATTGTTTCAACCCTTTCAAAACGTGTCATTTTTGAAGGAAATACTTTTTGTAGGATATTTTAGTAGGATCAAGATACAGTGTTCTAAAAAACTGAAAAAAAATTTTTTAAGTTTATTTCTGAAAGAGAGAGAGCGAGAACACAAGCAGGGGAGGGGCAGAGAGAGAGGGAGAGAGAGAATCGCAAGCAGGCTCCATGTTGTCAGCACGGAATTGGATGTGGAGCTCAAACCCATGAACTGTGAGATCATGACCTGAGCCGAAATCAGGAGTCGAACACTTAACTGACTGAGCTCTTCAGGTGCTCTAAAAACGAATTTTTGTTTTTAGAATTCCTAGAGAGTTCTCTTTGAATGTCGACTGTAGTGTTATTTTACTGTAAACTGTAGTCCTAAAGATTATTAAGTGCTTCTTTTTAGGTGATCCTTCAGCTTTGGTTTCTTATTTTACTTCTGTTGTGAATAATGTCCACTCTTGTTACCATTATTTTTGGGAAGGATTAATGGGAGATTTTGATTAGTGTCTGTTTCCCCTACTAAACCGAAGTGTCAGAAAGGCAGGTATACTAGTATCAACAGTTTCAAGTCCTAAATCCAGAAAGGACTGAAACACTGAGAAGAAGAGTCTGGTGCAGAGTAAAATTCTGGAGGTGGACATTGCCTGCTCCGATCAAAAGAAATTTGTAAACATTATGCATCTTGGTTTGTGCAGTTTGTATGAAGATTTTTTTTAAAAATGGCTCACAGCCTTTATCTTCCCAACTTTTCTCATAAAGGCTTAAGTTCTTTGACTCTTAATTCATTAGGGAGACACTAAGGAACCAACTTAAAAATGACTTACATTTTTGGTTTTAGAAAAGCCTTTCACTGCTCTCTGGTCACAGATCTAAAAATGTAGAGCTCTCCACTACTAGAGGTTAGTGTGCAGGTAGAGGTGGCCTAACGAGCCATGGACTACAGCTGTATGATGTGGGACAAGCCAGAGAACATTCCAGCTCGGACAGCGTCCCTGGTCCGCAGTTCCCTTGTGCGGGAAGTGAGTGGTCTGGGAAGCTCACTATATATAAAGTCTCCTCCAGTCGCATGATTATGTTGTTCAGATGAAAATAAAAGGCCAGAGATGGGAGATCATTCTAGGAAGAGTTTTAGCATTTTTTGCAGCCTGACCTCTTGCTTCTACGGATGTGCCCCCAGACTCCGTTGCCTTGTGTAAATAGAGCATTTCAGTTCTTAGAGTGCTCTAGAACCCTAATTCAAAACAGGCTGTCCCGAGGTTAAAGTTCCAGTAGACAAAGAGGAACTTTCTCACCCATGGGCCTTGACACCTGAGTGCTGTAGCTTTGCTCCAAGAAGTGCCGCCCGCAGTTCCAGTAAATAGTGTGTCCCACGTGTGTTACTCTTCTTAGAGTAAATAAGTATAAATGCCCTGATAATTAATAGGAGTACAGATTCACTTAGCAGTGGATTAATGGCAGCTTTGAGAAATTCCAGGTTTGTTTAGCAGGTATTAGTAGTGAAACTGCTGTTGTTGGGTATGTGAGAAGCTTTTCAACATTAAAAAGGGTTCCTCACAGTCAGAGCCTGAGAACCCTTGGCTTGAAGAAACAAAGGTTTTTTGAACAAAAGGTTTAATTCATTAATCATAGTGACAGAGCTGAAAGAGGTTATGCCAGTGGTTGATGCAGAATAATGGATGCTTTGCTTTCTCTGGTTTCTTTCCTTCTACCTAAGTAATGGTGTTCACCCACACATTGTGTCTAGTTTGGCAGCCTTGAACAGAAGCTGGCTTTGGCAGAGCGGATTCGAGGCCATGTCCTGTCATTGGCACTGCAGATGTACGGCTGCCGTGTTATCCAGAAAGCTCTTGAATTTATTCCCTCAGACCAGCAGGTAATTGTAAGTTTCCCCTTTAACTTTTCTCTTGGTGTTTGATGTTTCTCCATGGCACATGTAGTAAATCCTGTACATTTGTCAGTCTTTAGTTTTCTTTCACGGTTTTTTTTTTTTGGTGCTTGTGGCTGCCTTTCTGTGCATGGCGAGCATGAGCTGTGTGATTAATTTTGTAAATTTACAGTAGATCAAGTGTGTTTTGTTAAGGCTGTTGGTTACAAGCACTCGTTTCATTGACCAGGCTTTAGTAGGTGTAATTTTACAGGAGGGTGTTTTGCTTGACGAGAATTAAAGCGGGTAAAATACTAGTAAGCTGTCATTGTGCTCAACTTGAAATGATCACCCCAACAAATCAAACTTAGATTATCCAGCCCACCTTCCATTTTCCTTCACTTCTTATTCATTCATTCCACCACCTTTTACCGAGCGAGTGCCTGCCCAGTGCAGCGCCTGGCCTGAGCCGGTGGCCACTCTGTGCCAGGCACGCACACGGGGAGGACGAACACCGGTCCCTGCCCACAGAGCGCAGTGCGGGGAGAGTGGTGGGGGGCCGTGGGGGGCACGCGACAGCACGTGCCCCAGGCTTTGCGGGAGGCCAAGTCCAGGCTGAGGAGGAGCAGGGAGAAAAGGGATGGGAATCTGTAGTGCTTGGTTGCTGTGTGTGGGGACGCGACACGGAAAGCCCCAGAAGCGGCCCGTGCGTGGTGGGAGGGACAGTCACAGGGCAGGCCCGGCCAGCAGGTGTGCGGCAGCTGTGTTTGTGCTGGGCGGTGCCATGAGCCCCGGGTGCTTCCGATCTGAAGCCTCAGCCTTTGGGCCCTGAACTCCCTCTGCCCTTCTCGGGGAAGGCGTTGGCCTCGGCCTGGCAATGATGAGCCACTTGCCCTCGCTGAGAACAAAGTTCGGTAATGAGAATCTTTGTTCTGGACTCAAGTTCTGAGCCAGGCGAGGCACCCACTGCCTCCGGTCCCCAGCACGACACAGCACGACGAGGCGTTGCGGTGGTGTTGGCAGTGGCAGCTGAAGGCCAGGGGAGTCCGGAGCCTTCAAGTCGTGAGGCTCCGAGAGAGGGTGCTCAGGCGCTGGCGAAGGCAGAGGGCCTGCTGGGGACACACGGCCTGTGGGGTTGGAGCCTGTTCCACGCTCTGTACTGGAGACACAGCAGCGGTAATGGGGTGTTGTATGCAAGGAATTAGAAGCAGGGACGCAGCTACTACTTGCTTTCTTCTGATGTTCAGATCATTATCAGTTTTAATTTTCCCTGGGATTTTCATGGATGAAAACTTCACAAGTGAATCTTTCTTCTTAAATTTTCTCGTTTCTTTGGAACATGGACGTTTCTTATTCTTTGACTGTTACACTCACTCACTAGCTCAGAGAATGTAGAAGGAGTATTACAGTCTCCCAGGTATGTCCCCCATCTTTGCCCTCATGACTGTGGTAAACTGTTGCTGTTGTTGTTTTGTTTTTTTTGAGAAAGAGAGCGAGCGTGAGTGGGCGGGGTAGAGGCACAGGGAGAGAGGAAAGACTTCAACAGATTTTACGCTCAGCACAGAGCCCAACACAGGGCTCAGTCTCACAGCCGTGAGAGGATCATGACAGCAGAAATCAAGCCAGGCGTTCAACCAACTGAGCCACTCAAGCAGGCACCCCTAAATTGTTGATTTTGTTTCCATCTTTTCTGATTTTACTGTTTCTTCTTTTCTGATTGGATATTACACTGTAGTAGTTTCTCACTTCCTTTGTTCCTCTCCTTGAGTTTTTCTTTCTACCCTATATTTCTATGTATTTTTTTTCGCGGTTGGGTTTCTTTGTGAATCCTGTTCTGGACCTGGTGGGACTCTTCCTGGTGTGGGTAGTTTGCTGTTTTCTAGATGCAAGTTTATTATTTTGGATGAAATTAGCTCCTCCTCAGTGGATTTTTACCTCTTTGGCCTCCAGAAAATATACAAGGAAGCCATCTCCCATTTATTTTGGTTAAAAGTGTTCCTTGTCTTTGTATATAGCTATCATTCTCCATTTACCATTCCCATAATTATATTTCCAGAATAAATTTTTTCCTGACAGTTGGTTAATTGCTTTAGGAACCTTTCTTGAGTCTATTGTCTTTGGCTGGTTTGGTCCCTGACATTGTAATCTTGAAATCCACCCCCACCCCCCACCCCCCACCCCCAGTATAAATGGGATAACTCTTATTAGTTGCTTTGACATATTAAGCAACTCAGAGATTTGAGATCTTGTATTTGTAAACATCACCGTTTTGACTGGTTTGTAGTTCCCACCATCAATCCGTGTCCCGCATGGGGGAGCGAACAGACAGAGACTGGGTAGAGCGAGGAGACTGGGCAGCACATACCGGGTTGCAGCCATGCTGCAGGCGCTCAGTCCAGTGAAGATCTCAGCATCTTTCTCTGTCACCTTCACTGGCCCTCTACACACGTGCACGCATATGTGCTCACATGCTCACAGCTCCGGTGTCTGGTCTTCCCTGTACTCCCGGAGTGTCATGCACACACCCGCCTCATGCACTCACACAACGCACTGTCTGGCCTTCTGTACTCCGTGAGAGGGCTGTCCCGCTGGCCTTCAGTCATTGGCCCTGGGGAAGGATCACATTGGAGTTGCAGACCTGTAACCAGAATTCTGGCTTCCGTCACTGTCTATGGTCGTGACTATGTTACTTAGTCCCTCTTAGAGTCCCCTCCTTCTTATATGTGGGCGGAGGGTGTGTGCAGGATCATGTGTAATTCACAGGTAATGACTGACCCACATTGTTTTACCACAAAGGGGCCAGATTGCTTGGGTTTGAATTTTGGCAGAGTGGGTCTGTGATCTTAACAAGTCAAATAATCTGTGCTTTGGTTTCCTCATCTGTAATAGTGTCCATTGCACAGGATCATAGGAGCATTCATGGAGTCAAAGCATGTTCAGCACTTAGAGATACGTCTAGTATACTGTGAGCTACAGATGGACTCTTCTCATTATTAATTTTTTTAATGTTAATTTATTTTTTTAATTTTATTTATTTATTTATTTATTTAATATTTTTATTTATTTCTAGGAGAGAGAGAGAGAGAGAGACAGCGTGAGCAGGGGAGAGTCAGAGAGAGAGGGAGTCACAGACTGAAACAGGCTCCAGGCTCTGAGCTGGCAGTCAGCACAGAGCCCGATGCGGGGCTCGAACCCACGAACCGCGAGATCATGACCTAAGCAAAAGTCGGACGCTTAACCGACTAAGCCACCCAGGCGCCCCAAATGTTAATTTATTTTTGAGAGAGAGAGAGAGAGAGACAGAGTGGGAGCAGGGAGACAGAGAGAGGGAGACACAGAATCCGAAGCAGGCTCCAGGCTCTGAGCTGTCAGCGCAGAGCCTGATGGGGGACTTGAACCCACGAATTGCGAGGTCAAGACCTGAGCCAAAGTCAGACACTTAACCAACTGAGCCACCCAGGTGCCTCGACTCTCCTCGTTATTAATATGTACCTTACAGGGTTGTTATGTTAAGAACATGATAAATTATGTGAAATTCTCTACAGATGTCTACGTTTAAAAAAAAAACTCTTTTCTAGTTAGAGCACTGTTTTAAAGACAGGTTACCATTACTGGACATGTGTTGATGTGGAAAACCTGCAGTCCTCACGTGGTGCCACTGTGGTGTTGTCCCAGCACCACAGCCGTGCTGTCCCGGTGCTGTCGCAGGCTGTCTGCCTGGTGCTGCCCCGGCGCTGTCGCAGGCTGTCTGCCTGGTGCTGTCCCGGCGCTGTCGCAGGCTCTCTGCCTGGTGCTGCCCCGGCGCTGTCGCAGGCTGTCTGCCTGGTGCTGCCCCGGCGCTGTCGCAGGCTGTCTGCCTGGTGCTGCCCCGGCGCTGTCGCAGGCTGTCTGCCTGGTGCTGCCCCGGCGCTGTCGCAGGCTGTCTGCCTGGTGCTGCCCGGCGCTGTCGCAGGCTGTCTGCCTGGTGCTGCTGCCCCGCGTCTGCCGCAGGCTGTCTGCCTGGTGCTGTCCCGGCGCTGTCGCAGGCTGTCTGCCTGGTGCTGCCCCGGGCGCTGTCGCAGGCTGTCTGCCTGGTGCTGTCCCGGCGCTGTCGCAGGCTGTCTGCCTGGTGCTGTCCCGGCGCTGTCGCAGGCTGTCTGCCTGGTGCTGTCCCGGCGCTGTCGCAGGCTGTCTGCCTGGTGCTGTCCCGGCGCTGTCGCAGGCTCTCTGCCTGGTGCTGTCCCGGCGCTGTCGCAGGCTCTCTGCCTGGTGCTTTGTGTTTGGTAGGAAGACTGTTGATTGTCCAGGAGTTTGCTTGCTGTGATTCTGGTGTTGCTTTCTTTCCTTGTCTTCTCTTAATAGAACGAGATGGTTCGGGAGCTCGATGGCCACGTCCTGAAGTGTGTGAAAGACCAGAATGGTAATCACGTGGTTCAGAAATGCATCGAATGCGTGCAGCCCCAGTCTTTGCAGTTCATCATCGATGCGTTTAAGGGGCAGGTAAGTGACTTAAGAAGGAAACAAGGGAAACAAGTTGGTGGGTGTTTCCATTGTGAACAGACAACAGGGTAGCATTTGTGGGGTGTCCCAAGTAGCCACCCCATCAGAGTAGCTCCTCATTTCTCCTTTTGTCCTGTGTGTGTCCATAGGAGCCTCTGCTCTGTGCTCTCAGCACCAGCTTCTGAGCAGTTATTTTTATTATACCATGATTTTTCTAGAACCGCCCTTTAATTGGCTTTTGTCATTAATTTCTTTTCCCTGTAGCCTCATCCTCACAGTCTCTCAAGCTCTGAGGAACAAAGAGAGTAAAACACATCTCCTTCTTGGGTCTGTGAAATTGGTTTTTGTTATTTACAGGGAAAAAATGGTAAATACCAAGTAGATTTTCAGGTGCGGTCATGTGTACTGCTAAGCCTAGATTGAAAGTGGGATTTTAGAGTTGTTTAGGTTTGGAGGTTTGCTCAATTATAGCAATGGTGAGACTGCAGGCTTTAACTCGGGGAGCCGAGGGTGTTTGGGTTTTCTCAATTAATGAAAAAGAGTAGATCTGTTTACTTTAACATTTTACATTTATGGAAATCGGCAACAAAGAAAGTAAAAGTAGATTAAGCCACCAAATGGGAGAGAATATTTTCAAGATAAAACTGTCAAAGAATTCATAACTGGAATCAAAAGAGTACAGTACTAATTAGTGTACAAACGGGCCAAAGGCATTAACAGACAAAAGAAACACAAATTGCCAGTCCACCTATGAAAAACGTAATTCTGTTAGTCATGAAAAGGCAAAATAAGGTCACAGAGGATAGGCCACTGTTCGTCCGCCAGTCATGGTGTCCTGGTGGTAACGTGAGATCTGATCACCACTGGTGGGAATCGATATTAGCACAGCCATTAGGAAAACAATGTGTGTCATCTCTCAGAGTTCAACATTTATGTATCCTGTGGCGTGGCTCCCCACCTAGGTGTGCACCCAAGGGAATGTCCATGTGTGGATGCTACTGAGACTTATTTAGACATGTTGAAAGCAGCATTAATTCTTCTAGAAATGACTGAAGAATCTAGAGGGTTGGGCAAAAGTTAAATTAGCAAACTGAGATACTTGTCCGGCAGAAGCTTCACAGTATAGTAAGTGAATACATGAACCATGACGTTGAGTGAAATATGTTAGTCTGTTACAGACTGTGAGTTTTTAGCATTTTTATAACACCGAGCAGTCGTGCACACATACAGCTGCGTATAAACCCGCATAAAAAGCACTTGGTGCCCGGACATGTGGTCCACACCTGGGAAGTGCGAGCTGTTGCTTCTGTGCTGCTTATTCCTGTGATTACTCCTGGTGATGGAGCAGAGACGCGGGCTCCCCCAGGTCATCCCAGAATCGAGACCCAGCAGTCTGGAGCTGCAGCCCGCGTGCCTGTCTTATTCCAGACCCAACAAAAGAGGGAGCTTTTCTTCCTCATTGCTGGAAACACACCCTAATTAAATGTAGAAGATTGCAGTGTTGGTTAGATGAAAACATGTTATGATCCTAGCCCTTTCTTTTTCTGTTTTTAACCTTGTCCTTTGACACTATGGACTCTTAATTATGTTTTTATGAACAACTAATTCTCTGTTCCTTTCTAAGCTTCTTGGGAAAGCCCTTTTCAGCTCTGAGTTTTTGTACCTGTCCCTATGACAGTTAAATGGGTTTACACACACACACAGCCACACATGCACACACACGTGTACACACATACACATACACACCTTACTATTTGTAGAGAGAACTCAAATGTGCATATTAATAATTTGGGCTTTTGAGTCAGACTGGGGCCTAGTATCCCTGCTCTGTCAGTTACCATCCATATGGCTGCAAGCTCATTATATAAACTTCTAGGAGCTTCAGTGTTCTCATTTGTAAGCCAAGAATAATTCTCACTCTCTCTGTCACAGTCTTGGTGAAGATTAACAGCATAATGTGTACATGAACGACACCAAAGCATTGGAAGTGGCACCTGTCAATTTTGGCTTTGTTATTTGTTTGTCTGCCCTAGGTATTTGCTTTGTCCACGCATCCGTACGGCTGCCGAGTGATTCAGAGGATCCTGGAGCACTGCCTCCCCGACCAGACACTGCCCATCTTAGAGGAGCTGCACCAGCACACAGAGCAGCTTGTACAGGTAGTGGGGTTGCCGGTACAGTAACTGCAAACACCTGTGCGCTCATGCCGGCCCAGAGCTTGTGTGTTTTCTCAGCACAGGTACCCTTTCCTGAAGAGTTCATGTTCATGTGTTTAAAATGCCCTTTGAAGTTTTGGGGCAAGTCTTCATGAATACCGTCCCCGTTTGTGTTTGATGAATATGGGTGATGACGAGAGTGCTGGCCTAGGAGTGAAGGGCATTGCCCGCCCGCCCCTGTCGTGGACCGGCTGGCCGTGTCGCCATAGGCGGACCATTTAATCTCTCTGGGTCTTAACCTCATCATTTCAAATGAGCTGAGTGGATTAGGGGACTTCTTTTTCGCTTTGATACTTTGTTTTGCTTCTGCCACTCAACATTTCTCCCACCTCCCAGCAGCCTGTAGAATACTCTCTACCCGTAGGCTTGTTGTGCGGAAGCAGCATATTTTTTGGTGTTTGTAGCTTGTTCTGGTGTGATGTTACAAATGTGTATTAAATACTCATTGTAGAAAAAAAATGGAGGGGCCGCCTGCGTGGCTCAGTTGGTTAGGCGTCCCTTGATCTTAGCCCAGTTCTTGATCTGAGGGTCATGAGTTCAAGCCCTGCATTGGGCTCCATGCTGGGCGCGAGAGCCTACTTAAAAAAGAAAAAAGAAAAAAAATTGGAAGTACGAAAGTAGCAACAAAACCAAAAAAAGCATCTGTAATCTACCACGTAGAAGCAAACACATTTGGTCTTTGCGTTTGTTTTTTAGAAGTATTATTTGTACACTCTTAAGTTTTTACATCTTATAAATAAATATTTTTGCCTTTGGAATTCTTATACACGTTTATTCTCTTAAAAGTATCTTTACCTGTAGATGAATGAATACATACCGTGTATGCTTGTGATAGTGTTTAATTAGGTATTGTCTGTTTTGTTGGACAGAAACATTGTCTCCCATTTGTCTTAGAGCGAAATTTCTGTTTGAGAGAAAAATAGCTCTTTATTCCCACCTACACCCTCCCTCCTTCCCTCCTTTCCTTCCTTCCTTTTTTAAACAAGAAGAGAGGCCTACTTTTTGGTGTCTAGTACTTTTGAAGAACCCAGCTAGGATCCTTGGGCATAAATAAAGAGAAATATTCCATTGTCTGGAAATAGGTTCCTGTTTTGTAATAATAGAGAAAAATTGTCCTATCCATTTTAAAAATTCTTAAGTGTTCATTAGTATTCAGGCAAGCCCTTGCGGTGCTATAGGAAGGTAGGTAGATGTTGATTAGATATAAGGATTTAGGTAACCCACAGAACTAAGTTTTACATGAATTTTATTTCTGTTGTTTCTCAAACAGGATCAGTATGGAAATTATGTAATCCAGCATGTATTAGAGCATGGCCGTCCTGAGGATAAAAGTAAAATTGTAGCAGAAATTCGAGGCAACGTACTTGTACTGAGTCAGCACAAATTTGCAAGGTAAGTGCTTTGAATTGTACAGACTTACGGAGTATTTCAAGTCTAGGGAGACAGAATGAATTTTCATTCTCTTTTTTAAAAAGTGTTTTTTCAAGGTATATACAACTTAAAAAGTCAAATGGTTCTGCTGTTAGAGAGTATAAAACAAAGCAGGTCCCTTAGTGCCTCTGTACTCCCCCAGTCACCCACTTTGAAATCTGGGGATTTAAATTTAAATTAAGATTTATTAAATTTAAGTTTGACTCTGGGAATCTGAAGAACTTAAATCTTGTACTTTGGTGAACTGGACATTTTATTAACTTACTTGTTCAGGATCATGCAACGTTCTTTACTCAGTTTCCTCTCTGGTGCCGGAACTGAGAGGCAGTGTTCCATGTTGATGTATAGGCAGTAGTGCTTAGAGTCTCTTTTCCAGTCTACGTATTGTGCCAGATCGAGAATAAAATGTGCTCGGTTTTCCCAGGCTGTGAAAGGTGTTTTAGGTGACTCACCATGAACAGTGGTTGGAGAAGAAATCGATGGCCCTTCCAAGGGATTAGTGGTAGGTCTTCTAAGTGGAATGTGTGTACTCCTGGCACAATACAGTCATTTGTATTCTGGGAATATTTTTCTCTGATTTTTAGGATAAATTCCAAAGCAGCTGTGACTCTACAACCTTGCTGTTTTTAAACTGTTTGTCTCTGAGTTTTGAAATTTTATAACACGGCAGCATGGAAAATAGAGAACGGAAATAAAAGCACTCCTAGACCCAGTGTCTTAGCAGCCTAACCATGTCAGGGTCTCTGAGACCTTGTATTTCCCCCCACCCCCTCCCTTTTTTTTTTTTTTTTTTTTGACATTTGCCAACACCAGGGAAGCAGAGGCAGAATCTCTTAGAACTTCTCCTTGTGTCATTATCTGTCTTTACTTGTTATTCAGTATATTTAATTAATATCTTACCCTTAAATATAAGTATTAATATTACAGTAGACTTGTGGCCTGGTAATGTCTGAGTAGCTACTTTGGGCCCAATCCCCCCACAGATGACAAACAACTGTAAATTGTGGACAAAATGCCAGAAACCTTCCTGAAGGCATTAGCTGTTACAGTGTGGTCAAGAGCAGGTAGTTACCAGAAGAGGTTGGGGGAGGGGAGGCTTGTTGGTACTGGGAAGGAGGTAATTGCACTGGGGATATCCCTGCCTGCCCCTTTAGATTTTTCTTTTTTCTTTTTATAAGTTTATTTATGTTGAGGGAAGGACGGGGAGAGAGAGAGAGCATGTGCAAGAGAGAGAGAATTCCAAGCAGGCTCTGCACTGTTGGTGTGGAACCTGATGTGGGGCCAAACTCACAAACTGTGAGATCAAACCATGAGATGCGAGATTGTAGCCTGAGCCATACTCAAGGGACAGATGCTTAACCAGCTGAGCCACCCAGGTGCTCCAGAGTTTTCTTTTTGTATTGAGTTGTATTGAGATATAATTGACAACATTGTGTAAGTTTGAGGTCCGCAACATCTTGGCTTGATGGATTTATATATCGCGGTATGATCACCACAGCATCAACTGGCACCTGTATCATGTCACACGTATAATTATCATTAAAATTTTTTTTTTAAGTTTATGTAAGAGAGAGCACACATGCGTGCACGCACCGGCATTGGGGAGGGGCAGAGAGACAATCCCAAGCAGGCTCTGCACAGCACACCATCATGACTCGGGGCTTGAACTCCCAAACCATGAGATCACGACCTGAGCCAAAATCCAGTCAGACCCTTAACCGACTGAGCTATGCAGGCACCCCAATTACCATTTCTTTTGTGTGTTGAGAACACTATTCAGATCTAGTCTCTTAGCAACTTTGAAATTCATAATGCAGTGTTATTGACTATAATCAGGAAATTTCCTAGTTTTAATGGCTTTTAGCATTGGGATAAAAAATCTCTAGTGTTCCCAGAAGGCAGGAGTTTGGGACTTGGCAGCTAGAGTGACAAAGTGACAGGGGAGAAATTCTGGAAAGGAGGAACCAGGGAGGGGGAGGCTCACATTTAAACCTCCCAAATACCTGGGTGACTCCTGAATCATATTTGTTTGCATGGACTGAACTTGAGGCAGCCCAGCTAAGGGTGAAAGAGCTGAAAGAACTGAGCTGAAATTCCTCTTGCATGGGACAAGCTTGCAGTTTGACCTCAGCCAAGTTCACTGCACTGAGAAAAGGAGTGGGGGACTTACTGTCTTTGGAGGAACATAACAGAACTCAGTTTCTCCAGTGTATCATTCATTATGTCTAGACAACAGGAAAATGTGCCATTGGCCTATAATCAAGAAAAAAGAAAAAGTAGAAAAAGAAGGAAAAAAACTTCAGTTAGTTCCAGACCACCCTGATACTAGGGTTAGCAGAGAAAGATTATAAAGCAGCTATTTCCATTATAGTCAAAGATGTAAAGGAAAGTATGGTTGTAATGAGTGAATGAAAAGATATGTTAGTAGCGAAGTAGAAGCTTTATTATAAAAACAAAATGGAAATTCTAGAATAGGAAAATAAATCATCTGACATACAATTCACTGTGTGGCTTTAATATCAGCAATATCTTTAATAGAAGAAAAGAGCTGATACACTTGGGAATAGATCAATAATAACAAAACAGTAAAATAGACTTTCCGACATTTTTGAGGGTGACCCAGAATAAAAAGTAAAATTTTCATTGACTTTGCAGGCACAGGCACATGCATACACATGTAACTGAAACTGTGTTGTCCATGATGAATTTTTTTTTTAATGTTTTATTTATTTCTGAGAGAGAGAGAGACAGCATGAGCAGGGGAGGGGCAGAGAGAGAGAGGGAGACACAGAATCTGAAACAGGCTCCAGGCTCTGAGCTGTCAGCATAGAGCCTGATGTGGGGCTCTAACCCACCAACTGTGAGATCATGACCTGAGCCGAAGTTGGACGCTTAACCGACTGAGCCACCCAGGCGCCCCTGTCCACGATGAATTCTGGTATTTAATGTTCTGTTTCATTAAAAAGAAAAGAAGAAGAAGAAGCTGGTCCCAAATCACTAAGTTGATGCCCCCACCCAAAAATGGGAACACTAGCATAGACTTCAAAGACTGCGGCACCATGGGTCAGGGATTAGGGGAGAAGCCAGGCGGGATCCCAGGGTGGTAACTGAGTGACCTGCCTGCTTCCTTGAAAGACGGGTCATTGTTGAGGATTGGGTCATGTGCCCAGATGAGGGAGTGTCTGTCCTGTCCCCAGTCCAGTTTGGAAGTTCTGTTCTAACCCTGACCGATTGGTCATGAGAAGAAGCCTGGAGTGGATGGAAGTAAAATCCGACCAAGCTGTCCTGACAAGTGATGAATTCTTTGCCTGTAGATCATGACTGACTTTGTGCTCTCTGAGGCAGCTCAGTAATATCTTCGCTCCCTTCTCTGCCACAGAGGAGCCAGTGGTTATTAGGAGATTCACTTCCATGGGGCCACAGATTTAGCTCACACTAGATAGTGCTGTATGCCAGTTGTATGTTTGGTGCTGTAGAAGGCGGGTTGCGAAAGCAGGTTTTCTATGGGGCCGTGTCAGAAGGAGAGGCTCTTGTCTTAACTAGACTCAATCGAGTAGCTCACCAGACTTGATCTACACTGCGCATCTTAAGAAACGTCCAGTACGATGCTAGTTCTTGACATTTTAGTTTGAGAATGTTTTTTTCTAAATAGAAGCATGTATATAAGCCTTGTGTTCCACATGCAAGGCCACTGAGAGCTCCATGGAGCAGCACCCTCTTGTGGTGTAAAAACTTGTGGAGCAGGGGATTGTTCTGGTGACAGTTACTTGACTGCTGAGATAGCCACAGGACTGGCCTTTGGAAGGAGTAAGACACAGAGTACCTGCTTTAAGGTGCCCCTTGCAGTCAGCATACATGTCCTTTTTCAGTCCCTGAAGGCAAAAGTAAGACAAATGAGTGAAGTTTTAGGGGAGAGCATGTGTTGCTTTGGTTGATAAAGAATGTTTAATGGAGCCATTTGCCTGGCTGGTGGGTTGCCGGAGAAAGTAATTGCTTCCAGACTATTAGAAATTCCCAAGGAGAGGCTAAGTGGCCATCTTTCAGGATTGTCACAAAAAAGCCCCCCCCCCTTTTTAAATATACTTTATGTGTGTATGTATGTATTTTTTGAGGGGGGCATACAAGTGAGCGAAGGGCAGAGAGAGAGAAGTGGGGCTCACCCGACGCAGGGCTCATGTTCACCCAAAGCGGGGCTTGAGCTCACCTGAGGTGGGACGTCAACTCACGACCATGAGATCATGACCTGAGCCAGTCAGATGCTTAACAGCTGAGCCGCCTGTGCATCCAAGAGCTTTCTGCATTAGCTAGGTCTGGTCTCTTAAGTTCCTTCTCTTTCTGAGTGTTCTGTGGCCCAGAGCAGCTCTTTCCCCGGTCATGGCCTGTTTGCAAAGCCTTCACCTGCCCACTGACCCACCAGATGTCCTTTTTGCCAGGTATTGGCTCCTGCAGTCCACATACAAACAGTGTATGTGCTTTGACATCACACAACTTCCTCATACCCACAAAGCCACAAGATACAAAGTAGTGTTGAGTTTTAAAAACAAACGTTAGTGACTGAATCAGTCACTCCTCGATGGTAAATACCCATTAGCACACCCGCATGTAATTTAATCACCCTCTCGGCCCCTCTGGACTTAATGTAGCCACAGTCTTGTTTTCCTTTCCCAAGATGATGTGTTTCTGAAGTGTTAGAAATGCTGGCAGACCTGAAGATGGTTCTGGTCCCTAGACTTGTAAGAGGCACCCCGAGGTCGTTGAGTGAGTGCCATGGTCCCTCCTCATACACTCCTGACCCATGTCTGCAGGGCCTCTCTCTCCAGTACCACGCTTTGTGGTTGGCACCCGAGATCCAGACGACATGTAAGGCTAGTTCTTGACCTTAGTAACAGTCAGAAAAGGAGAGAATTCATTGATTTTGGTTATGTGTTGAATTGTGATAGTCAGCAAGTTCGGCTTTTGGTTAGTCACGTGAACCTTATGTGGGAGTCCCTTCACTCGCCTGGACCTGTTACCCCTCACCCTGTTGTAGGGTGGGGTCTCATATTCACCCAAGACCTGGTCTCGGCCGTGGTTCACGTCGGAGGCCACAGATGGCAAAGGCGGCTCGGAGGCCAGGCAGCTGATGAGTTAATCTTCAAGAATGTCAGGCTCTCCTTCGCTGCTGACTGAGGTCAGGGCAGAGGCCAGATGGGCATAGTCTAACGAGGCTCGTTCTAAGAGCGCCGTCCGGGCCTGTCTTGTTACAGCAACGTGGTGGAGAAATGTGTCACTCACGCCTCCCGCACGGAGCGCGCTGTGCTGATCGACGAGGTGTGCACCATGAACGACGGTCCCCACAGTGCCTTATACACCATGATGAAGGACCAGTATGCCAACTACGTGGTCCAGAAGATGATTGATGTGGCAGAGCCCGCCCAGCGGAAGATCGTCATGCACAAGGTAGGCCGGCCAGGCCAGGGCATGCCGAGAAGACGCACGTGGCCTGCGCTGCTTGGCGCTCTGCTCTGAGGTGCCCACGAAGGTGGGCGTCTTGCTGCCCACTCTCCCCATGGCTCCTAGCTCACTGGTGTGAAAGAGCCCTAACTCCATCTGCGTTGGGGGGGTTTCCCGTGGGGGGGGGGGGTTCCTGCCCTGGTCCGCAGGCCGTGCTCCTGCTCTAACACCAGCTTCACAGCCCAGCCTACCAACCTGATTGTCTTACTTCCTTTTCTCCCTCTTTCCTCTCATTCATTCCACCACCTTGTACCGAGCGAGTGCCTGCCCAGTGCAGCGCCTGGCCTGAGCCGGTGGCCACTCTGTGCCAGGCACACACACGGGGAGGACGAACACCGGTCCCTGCCCACAGAGCGCAGTGCGGGGAGAGTGGTGGGGGGCCGTGGGGGGCACGCGACAGCACGTGCCCCAGGCTTTGCGGGAGGCCAAGTCCAGGCTGAGGAGGAGCAGGGAGAAAAGGGATGGGAATCTGTAGTGCTTGGTTGCTGTGTGTGGGGACGCGACACGGAAAGCCCCAGAAGCGGCCCGTGCGTGGTGGGAGGGACAGTCACAGGGCAGGCCCGGCCAGCAGGTGTGCGGCAGCTGTGTTTGTGCTGGGCGGTGCCATGAGCCCCGGGTGCTTCCGATCTGAAGCCTCAGCCTTTGGGCCCTGAACTCCCTCTGTCCTTCTCGGGGAAGGCGTTGGCCTCGGCCTGGCAATGATGAGCCACTTGCCCTCGCTGAGAACAAAACTCAAGTTCTGAGCCAGGCGAGGCACCCACCGCCTCCGGTCCCAGCACGACGCAGCACGACGAGGCGTTGCGGTGGTGTTGGCAGTGGCAGCTGAAGGCCGGGGGAGTCCGGAGCCTTCAAGTCGTGAGGCTCCGAGAGAGGGTGCTCAGGCGCTGGCGAAGGCAGAGGGCCTGCTGGGGACACATGGAAGTTAGAAGCATGTCCATTCATTCATTCACTTGACAAATACTCGGGTGTGTACCTACAGCGAGCCCCCCTTTGGCAGGGCTCCTGGGTTTGCATCCAGTGGTACCGTGCACAGAGGTCTGCGCTGGTGCTGGGGAAGTGCCGGGAGGGCTGTGCCACGGTGCGGCAGGGTCTTTTCCTAATGTGAAGGTACTGAGAAAGCTCCCTGAAAGAGTGGCCCTCCCCAGGCAAAGGGAACCTGGCAGAGCAGGGGACAGAGGGGGTATCTGAAGAAGTAAAGTGAGCTCAGGAGAGCAGGCGTATGGCTGTGGGGTCATGTTGACATTTCCCATGACTGTCCCGGCTGATGAGTGACTTAGAGGAGGGAGGCAGTAGGAGAGGCGACAGTGAGGAGACTGGGTAGGAGGTGGCGGCTGTGGGAGTGAGGCCGGGAGCGTGGCAGCTGGCCACCTGGGGGAGGTTAAAGAGGAAGAGTCATGCCGGAAGCCCCGGCACCGGGTCCCACAGCGCCCACTGAGGCCAAGGAGCAGGCCCATCACCTCCCTCCTGCCCCCAAGTCAGGGGAAAGGTGGAGTCTGACAGTAGCGCACCTGCATGTGGACGATGCACAGGGAGGCCAGGCCTCCCTGGCAGCTGGGCCTACCGGCCAGTCCCAGGGTCAGGATGCATGGAAGAATTGTGTCATTCATGTCTCTTAAAGGAGAGCCAGCAAAAAGCAAGGGGGTCCTGAACCTCACGTTCTGATGACAAAAACAGCAGTCTGTGGTCCTCACTACACCCCAGATGAAAGCGTAGCACTGTCACAGTCCTTTCTCCAGAGGAGTGGAGGCGAATGGCGTGGGTCCCACACTCAGGATCGAGCTGGGACTGTGATGGTCCCCACGCGGGCTGCAGGTGAGGGCGCCAGAGCTGCTGTGCCTGCATCCTGTAGTGCAGAAGCACTTTCCAGAGCCACGCGACACTTCCTTGGCTAGGCAGACAGAAGTCGTGGCCTACATGGAGCCCTTGAGGTAGAGACTGTCCATCTCCCCGGAGGTGGGCGCCCGGTGTGCCTGAGTGTGCAGGGGCGCATCGGGACGGGGAGCAGCCTGGTGAGCGCCGCCCTTCACCGTGCCTGTGGCACCGGTGGCAAAGCCAGCGATTGTAAGACCACGCGCCCCGTGCCGTAGCCAGGGTTGTGGAAAGGTCCACGGGCTCCCCGCGAGGAAGCACCTCGTGTCAGGGATGGAAACAGACGAGAAGAGAATGAGCCGAACCTGGGTGCTGCGAGAGGTGGGGGGCAAGCCTGGCGCCATGGGCAGTGGCAGGGGTGCAGAGCGGGGAGGGGTCCCCGCTGCAGGACCAAACACTTGTGCCTCATTAGCCATTTGACTTTGGCTGTGTGACTCCACCCCTGTGAATGGGGATAATCGCAGCTGCCTCCTGGGGCTTAAATGAACGGTGCCTGCCGACACGAGTCATGGCTCTTGTCGCTAGTTTTCTGTGATCCTTGGTGAACTGGAGGCAGGATCAGGTGATGAGCTCAGCATTCGTGGTGCCCAGAGAGAACCTCCCTGCCCAGGAGAGCCCAGGCGCCTTGAGTGGGGCCGAGAGGCCAAAAGCAGTCTCAGATGGCACTGTGCAGGGGCACTGTGGCCGTCAGGCAGGCTGCCCGTGCTCTGTGCCCTGGCCCAGAAGTGGTCTGTGGCCAGCGCCCTCCAGAGCCCTCGTGTCCTGTGTCATTGCTCATCACCTCAGCCCTAGAATTATGGCACTTTGACGGAGCCAGGGGCAGGTGCCGCCTTATGGGCATGCGTGAGCATCTGGCTGCCTGGGACCACAGCTGGGCCAGCCCGCCCGGTCGGTTTGCACTAACACAGACTATGCTTCCTCCCCAGATCCGGCCCCACATCGCAACTCTCCGCAAGTACACGTACGGCAAGCACATCCTGGCCAAGCTGGAGAAGTACTACATGAAGAATGGCGTCGACCTAGGGCCCATCTGTGGCCCCCCAAATGGTATTATCTGAGGCAGTGTCACCCCGTCCCCTCGTTCCACTGACCTCACCGGCCCACTGGCGGATCCAACCAGCAACCAGAAACGTTCCAGTAAAGAAGCTGAGGCGGGCACATGGCTGCTCCAGGGTCACCCGCTCCTCCAGAGAAAGGAATCAAATCCACAAGTGGAAAAGCCTTTGTAAATTTGTTTAATTTTATTACGCATAACATGTACTAATTATTTTTTTTAATTGACTAATTGCCCTGTTGTTTTACTGGTGTATAGGATACTTGTACATAGGTAACCAGTGTACATGGGAGGCCACATATTTTGTTCAATGTTGTATCTATAGTAGACGTGTGGAAACTTTCAGGGTGGTTGGTTTAACAAAAAAAGTCAAAAAAAAAAAAAAGAAAAAAAGGTTTTTAATCCATTTTGCCTTGCCGGCAAGTTTTGCAAATAGCTCTTCCCCACCTCCTCATTTTAGTAAAAAACAAAAACAAAAACAAAAAAACCTGAGAAATTTGAATTTTGTTAAATGACCCCAAACTGGCATTTAACACTGTTTATAAAACATATATATATATACATATATATATATATAAAATGACAATTGTTTTAGAGTTGCTGAAGCCTCAGTTTATGACATTAAGTTTATGAAACTTGGAAAAATTGCCTTTTTTGGAGACTATTATGCTGAAGAAGATGTGCAGCGTGTTTTGGGAGGGGGAGATGTGAGCTCCTAGGAGGCCCCTCAAGGCCGGGCGGGTGGATTTGTTTACTGCCTATTGGATGTTTTTCTGTTAACATTGAAAGGCAAAATCAATTGATTATTTAGCATGAGAAAAAAAAAAATCCAACTCTGCTTTTGGTCTTGCTTCTATAAATATAGAGTGTATACTCAGTGTAGACTTTGCATATATACAAATTTGTAGTATTTTCTTGTTTTGATGTCTAATCTGTATCTATAATGTACCCTAGTAGTCGAACATACTTTTGATTGTACAATTGTACATTTGTATACCTGTAATGTAAATGTGGAGAAGTTTGAATCAACATAAACACGTTTTTTGGTAAGAAAAGAGGATTCGCCAGCCCCGTGCACTCAGTGTATATTCACACGTTTTATGGTCGTAGCACATAGTGTTGTATATTGTAAATTGTAATTTCAACCAGAAGTAAATTTTTTTTCTTTTGAAGGAATAAATGTTCTTTATACAGCCTAGTTAAATGTTTAAAAAGGAAAAAAAAATAGCTTGGTTTTATTTGTCACCTAGTCCCACAGTAGCAAGATCCTTTCTAAATGTTATTCAAGATGATTCAGTTCACACTAGTGTTTTTTTTTTAATCCTAAAAAAGTAACGTTTTGCTTATTTTGTGACGGTCATGAGGACGTGCAAAGTTCAGCCCTGCCCCGGCTTTCCTCACAATCAGAGCCCCCCTCACCTTGTAAAGTGTGAATTGCCCTTCCTTTTTGTACAGAAGATGAACTGTATTTTGCATTTTGTCTACTTGTAAGTGAATGTAACATACTGTCAATTTTCCTTGTTTGAATATAGACTTGTAACACTACACGGTGTACATTTCCAGAGCCTTGTGTATATTTCCAATGAACTTTTTTGCAAGCACACTTGTAACCATATGTGTATAATTAACAAACCTGTGTATGCTTATGCCTGGGCAACTATTTTTTGTAACTCTTGTGTAGATTGTCTCTAAACAATGTGTGATCTTTATTTTGAAAAATACAGAACTTTGGAATCTGAGTTTATGTTTGTTTTCAATCCCCACCCCCGCCCTCACCCCCTTAGCATTAGGGCCCCGGGGCAGCCCTTGTTTTGTTTCTGTTTGCCGGACGGTGGGGGCCGCAGCGGCGGAATAGGGCCCCAGGTGGCAAAGCCGTAGCCCTCGAGTCCATTTTGACCCAAAGATGTTGGGTTTGGCCTGCCGCATGCTTTCATAATTGAGACCTGACACGTCAGTCCTGATTCCCAGCTTCTCTTGAAAACTGGCTTCCCGGGCCCGGGGGTCTGCTTTCCGACGCGAGGAGCGCCCTCCAACAGCCTGCGCCCCGCGGTGTGGCCCAGGCACGGGACCCTCATCTGCTCTCTCAGGCCTTGGCGGCGGCGTGCGCCGCGGGGCTGGATCGGAACTCAGTCCGTCAGGAACGACTCCTGGCTACGGTGCACGTTGGGGCATCGAATTGTGCGAGGCAGGCGGCAGCTGAGGCATCTGGGCTGCTGTCCGGCTGTCCGCCTCTGCTCCCAGGGTCCCTGCCCCGTTCTCCGGGCTGCCCCTGCCCCCGTCCAGCCTGCCCATGCTCACGTGCCCAGGCCGGCCCAGGAGCCGCGCTTGCTCACCTTGCTTGTACCCTCCCTGACCGGGGACCCCTCCCGGCTTTCCGGACAGGAGGCTGTAGCTCATGGAGGTGGCCGCCACCTGTGTCAGAGGTGCCCTCCTTTCACCAGCCTTCGCTGCCGCTGAGACAGGCCGGTGCCGGCAACTAGGGGCTGGCTCAGCCCGGGGCCAGGTGGGAGCCTGCACTACCTCATGTCTGCAAGTGGGGTCCCAGGCTGCTGGCAGAAGAAAACTGCACGACCCCTTCCCGAAGGTAAGGACCGTCACTAGCAGGCTCTGCGGTCCCGGGAATAAAGGGAGGGAAGGGCAGCCGAGCTACGGTGGGTTTTGAGTCCAGGACCTGGTGGTGCATCAGTGGCTGAAATCGGGGCCTTCCCGGAGCTTCTCCCACTGATGGTGCTCAGCTCCCCCGCCCCCGCTCCCCCATCCCAGACCACGCTTTAGAAGCACTGCCAACTGTGTGTGTGTGACTCTGAATGTCCTGGTTCCGGAACCCAAACAGACCGAGTTCAAGTCTGGGTCCCTCCACTCACTGTGCACGTGGGGTTCCTTCATTGTTCACCAAATGCCTCCCTGGGAATCGGAGGTGGTGGTAAGTTCTTTGTGAAGTGGTTCCCCCTTCGTGGCTCAGAAAGTCAGGACTATTGAGTGGGTGTGGTTTTACCAGCCCCTCGTGGAGTCAGTGTACAAAGCGGCCTGGTGGGGGGTGTGGGTTTCTCCCACTCGCCCACCATCTTTGTGACCCGAGGCCAGTAACGTCATCTGTTTGCACCCCTGCCCCCACCCGGCTTCCTCTTCTAGAAGATTGGAGGAGGGGCTCCTGGGTGGCTCAGTCAGTTAAGCCTCATACTCCTGATCTCCTCACAGGTCAGTCGATGAGTTTGAGCCCCGTGCGGGACCCTGTGCTGTTGGTGCAGAGCCTGCTCGGATTCTCTCTCTCTCTTTCCTGCCCCTCCCCCGCTTGGATGATCTCTCTCTCTCAAATAAATAACTTAAAAAAAAAAAAATTGGGGTGCCTGGGTGGCTCGGTACGTTAAGCGTCCAACTACGGCTCAGGGCATGATCTCATGGTTCGTGGGTTCGAGCCCCACATCGGGCTCTGTGCTGACAGCTAGCTCAGAGCCCGGAGCCTGTTTCAGATTCTGTGTGTCCCTCTCTCTCTGCCCCTCCCTTGTTCACACACACTCTCTCTCTCAAAAATAAATACAAACATTAAAAAAATAAAAAGAACAACCTCCCCCCCAAATTACTTAAAAAGCTCTTATTAAAAAAAATAATAAAAGATTGTAGGAGCACCCAGAGATGTGTCAACCAGAGCTGTTGAGGAACACATGTCCGGTGCCTGACACATACCAGGTAAGTCACTCCCCTAATGCTGGGTGTCGTCCTTCCCACCTGGACTGTGTGTGCTCTGTACTCTCCCCGTCTTCCTCTTAGCGTTCAGTGAGGCGCTCTGCCTTGGTGTTTCGCAGCGCTGGCAAAGCCACGTCCCAGGCTGCAAGTGTGATCGCCCCGCCCCCCCGCCCCCCAGCACCTCTTTGCAAGCCTGTGTCTCTCAGGCCTGGGGAGGCGTTTCAGGAAGTCAGACAAACACGAGGCTCAATCCCAACTGAAGCCAAGGTTGCTTGTGCGAAAGGAGGGAGCTAACAGAAGCTATGTCAAAGGTTGGTTGGGAGGATTCAGTGAAACGATGTAGTTTAGCATTGTGCTCAGCACGTTGGTATAATTTTTTCTTACCCCCAAGCCCTCTCATCCAGCGTCTGTGCTCAGGTTTGAGCGAAGCCAGCAACCCTTGTGTGTCACGTGAAGGAGTTTACGTAGTAAGGCCATTTGCTGTGAACCAGCTCCGTCTGCACCAGAGATGGTTTTTACGTTCCTCACACCGGTCCTGACAGCAACGCATTTGGACAGGTCTGGGATCTGATGCAAGTCCCCTTGGATCCGACCAATCCGGGCCCGAGGGTACTTCCTTGGGCCTGGGGCAGACCCCTCCCTCTGCAGGACCTGAGTTTCAATCCTGGGCTCAGCCTTCACCTCCTCGTTTGGCTGCCTCCCCACTTCTCTTCAAGGATGCGATGGCCCTGGGCTGCCAGCAGTCAGACGTCTGTGATCCTGGGTTCTCTTTCGGAGTCCCTCCAACAGGGTTTATAATAATGAGCTTTTTACCTAGTCGCAGTGCTTTATAGGTCACAGAGCCTGTTCATATTCGCGATTCCCCGATCCTCCTGAAAGCCTTGGAGGGGAAGGTTGGGTAGACCTTTAGCAGCCCATTACACAGATGAGTTTGAGACCCCAGCCACGCAACGAATGAGTCAATAACCAAATAAGGCTTTTACCTGAAGTTTCCTGACCCCAAGTCCAGGGCTCTCTCCATGCCTCCTTGCTCATGCCACCTTCCATGAGCCCCAGGAATAGCTGTCTTCTGTCAGAGTTGGGTTTCAGAAGCATCCGTGGGTGACGCACTGGAGAGGGAAGGAAAACCTGGGACTTCATGTAGTTACCAGCTGTAGCCACATGAGGGTGCTGCTGCCTAAAGAAAGCATTATAGGGGCCAAAGAGCTCCCCACTCCAAGGTCAGGGCTGAGATGGGTCTCTCCTGGCCAGTGGGCCTCAGGAGCGGAGTATCACCCAGGGACCAGAGCTCTGGCATCCGCCCTAAGGTCAAGCATCCCCTCTTCTTCCCTCCATCTTCAGCTTCTCCTGGCTTTGGGCTAGTCCCTCACTCTGGCTTGGGACGGCAGGGTATGGTCACACGAATCTGACCCACTGTCCCCAGCTTTGCGTTGACTCCCAGGGATGTGTCTGCTAAGTCCCTGACTTCTCTGAGCCAACAGTCACTGGAGTGGTAACCCAGCCCGGCCACCCTCACGGGCATATGGTATGAGGTCAGATGGCTGGGGACGAGGAGGGCAGCCCCATGCCTCTGGTAATGTGACCCAAGGCCCTGGCACCTCGCTAGGGAACCATATCCCTGCCTTAGGCACCAACCTTTCAGACCTCTAAGACTTTTCATGGCCTGTGGGTGCTTCAAATCCCAGCTCCACTGGCCCTCTGTCATCTGTGAATCTTTTTCCTCCCTTTCCTCATCTGGAAAATGGGGTAATAGTGGCCCTCCTTAGAAGCTAGGGCACATGGGAAGTACAGAGCCGGACACAGAGTAAGCCATAAATAGGCGCTATTAATTATTATTATTATTGCCCCCAACTTTCTCCTGCCGTGTTGTGGCCCTTGGAATTTTCACAAGGGCGGCTGTTTAATTTAGCTTCCAAACTGAGACACTTTCAAGCATAGAGGTGGGTGCGCTCGGTACTTAGCGTGCGGGGCCGCACTGCCCCCTGGAGATCTCACCCCCCTGCCTTCTCCGCCGCTCGAACAGGGCGGCCTGGGGGTGAGTGGAGACTGTGGGAAGGTGGGCTGTGACCTCCAGGCCAGGCCACGCGGGACACTGCAGCTCCGGCTCGCCCCCTCGAGGACTGCTTGCTGCGTAGCTCGCTCTACAGCCACAGTATCCCTGGTGAGGGACCAGGGTCCCCCGCTGTTAGCCGTCCCCGGAGCAGAGCCCCCAGTCCCCACCGAGAGACTTCCAAGACCCCAGTGTCGTGAGGGACCCCAGAACTGAGCCATGCTCCCCAGGACTCCAGGAACCTTGCCGGTGCTCCTCAGAACCCAGGGTGGAGACGTGTCCTTGGAGGGGGCGGGACCGCGGATTCTCAGGAGGCCGCACTGTCCTCTTCCTGGGGTGGCTCAGCCTCTGTCTCTCAGTCCCAGTGGAGGGACTGGCGTGAGACCCACTGACCTCACGCCTGCCCCACGTGGGGAATGACCAGCAAACCGTGGCCATCAGAGCGGCGGCCGTGGCTCTGGCCCGAGCTGAGTGATGCCTTGCACTACCCTGTTCACCTCCCTCCAACCTGGAGCGGGATAGTCACCCCCCGCCCTCCCATCCCTGTCACGGCAGGAGAGAGGCCCCAGATCGCCAGCCAGGGAGTGGCAGACTCAGGAGCTGACCCCAGAGTCCCCACGCCTGCCCTCCGCCAGCCACCCCCACCCCCGGGGCCACCCGCAGGGTGCTGGGAATGAAGGTTGGCCTCCTAGACCTGATCCACCTGTGGGTGAGCAGACTGGGGCCCTGCGCAGGGGGGAAGGGGGGAGTGACCTGTTGGGGGCCACGCAGACAGCGAGGACAGAGCAGGGACACTGTCCACGTCCCACGCGGGCCGGCCCAAGGTGTAGATGCTGAGGTCTCCGCGCATCTCAAAACTTCAAAGTAACACAAGGCTCCTCAAATCGTCACATCCCGCAGCCTCAGGGGGAGGGGCTCTCCTCGCCCCCCTTAGTGCTCCCCGAGGCCCTGCTGCAGGTCAGTCGCCTGCACCACTTCTCTGGCTGTCACCCAGCCGGGCTGCTCTAGCCCCAGATGAGGCGAGGAAGAGAAAATATTTTTAGAGAGGCTTTTTTTTTTTCCCTTCTTCCAGGAAAATGACTCCAAATGTGCAATTTAGTCCCAGGAACGGGGGCGTGTTCGTGGGATGGCTTCTGGAAGGGCAGAGCCCTCCTCCCTGCCCCCACCCTCCTGCTCTCTCTCTGTCTCCTCATCCCTGCAGCCCCGTCTTCTCCCTCCCCTCCCTGGGAAGAGGGCAGCTGTGTGAACACCCACCCCTGGGCCGGCCCCCCCACCCCTCCCGCACCCCCAGCCACTTCCTAGGCCTGTGACCTTGGCCTGGCGGGACTGGACCCCCCCACGGAAGGAAAGGCTTGGCTTGACTGAGGGTCTTATTGGGTAGGTCTTAAGCCTGGGAGGTTGTGTAAATGGGGGAGCCGGTCAAGGACAAAGGAGTAGAGGTGAGAGGGCCCCCAGGGCGGGGAATGAAGGCCCTGGATTCTGCCAAATCCTGAACTCGTGACCCTGGGCCTGTCACTTCCTCTCTTTGGGCCTCAGTTTTCTCACAGCATGGGCGGAGGAAGGGAGGCGCAGCAGGGGAGAGCAGCACAGGGCCTCACGTGCTCAGTTCTTTCTGGGTTACAGTGACCAAGCCTCTAGAATGTTCTCAGCCTCATCCACACACACTCGGAGCTGGAGCTCAAGACCTCAGAGGCCACGCTCCTGGGCGGGGGTCAGCCTGGGCTGCCCTGCCTGGCATGGATCAGGAGAGATGCTGCCGTCACCACCACTATGAAGCGTTCCTAGATTTCTTCCATGACACCTAAACTCTCAGTGTGGTGTTAACCCCTCCCTGCCCAGGGCCCCGCTCACTCATGCAGATTTAGAGGCAAATGTGTTGTGAACTTAATGAAGCTTAAGCTTCAGCCCTCCCCCCACCCCACCCCGGCGTGCATAGCCCGCTTCCAAAGTCCTGTTCCTAATTCTGTCTTTATGACCCCCTCACGCTGAGTAGGCTTCAGGCCCACAGAGCTGGGACCCACCCCTACTTTTCTCCCTACTCAGCTTGAGGCCCCAGGGCCCTTCTCTTCCCTCAGGCAGCATCCCGGTGACCCCTGCCGCCTGGGCCAGGCCTGGACAGACAAGGGCTTCGGCTCAGGGTCTCCGGGCCTGTACTTGCCCCACCTTCAAGGCCAGCCCCGCTCAAACAAAGGCTGCCTCCTCCTCCCCTTTCCCCTACACCTGCCCCGACGGGGCCTCCAGGGAGCCCTCCAGACTCCCACAGCTTGGGAACTCCCAGCTCACAGAAGAGGCCTGGGTTCGAATTCTGCCCCCTTCTTGGCAGCTGTGTGCCCCAGGGGCGTCACCCTCCTCCCATGAAAGGGCTTGCCTAGCACACACAGGGCTCAGGGCAGGCTGGTGGCCTGGGCCTGTCCCTCACACGGCCAGGTCCCTTGGATGGGCAGCTCCCCCGTCAGATGAATGCCCCAGACCTCTCCGTCCCCTTGCTCTGGCCCCTCCATACGCCCCAGGGAGTCCCGCAGAAGCTGAGGCTCACCCCGTGGGCGTCTTACTTGCTGAGAGAGCCGCCTGTGAGCCTGCCAAGCTCCCTCGGAGGCTCCAGATAGGAGCCTTCTTGCCAAGATTCTGTTTCAGTTCCTGAATTTTGGGGTCACTCAGACTTCCTCAGAAGCCAGCCTGGGCCCCGTCTCCATCCTGAATCCCAGCCAAGACTGGACGTGGTGGTTAGGAGGAAGGTGAATGGGGAGGGAGCGGGGGTGGGGGGGTGAGGGGCGGCCTGGGGACACAGGGACTTCTCCTCAAAGGCCGAGGAGGCAAGTGCGTTCATCGTTCCCTTGTCACAGGGCTGTGGGGACAAGGTCAAGTGCTCAGAATAGTAAGCCCTCGGCAGATCGTGGCTCTCACCTTTGGTGGCAACATGGGGGGACACGGAGCCAACCTATGGAGCCAAACCTCTGCGGGAGGTGGCCATTGCTGAGCCACCTACCTGTGTGCCAGGGCCCGGGGATGCGGCGGCTCAGGCAGAGCTCACAGACGTCCCTGAGGCCTGGCACTGCCCCTCGGCTGTCTCATTAGGAGCCCAGAGTCCAGGCTGAGAGCAGAGGTCCGAGCGGATGGGGTGCTGACGCATGGCTGTTGGCAGGGCCTGGGCTCCGGTATGTCTACGAGTTGGTCAGGTCTATCCGTGAAGGGATTCACTGACTCTGTCACTCACCATAAGCTTCCCAACACCCCCTCCGAGCTTGGCACGAAGGTGTGGTTGTTCAAGGCCTCGGTCGGGATTCCCCAGCTGTGTGACCTCGGGCAGGTGTCCTGGCCTCTCTGCAGGGATAATGTCAGTGCGCTCTTCTCAGAGCAGCGCCTGCCTGTAGTCAGCTCTGCTGGATTATCAATGATCGTCCACAGGGGACAAATGGGGACGCTCCGATCATCCAGGGTAATCCCGCCAGGGGGCTCCCACTTCCGGGGGAGACAGTAAAGCAAGGTGGGGAGTGCAAAGATGGGGCTTGTCCAGCCCTGCCCCCAGGAGTCAGCGAGGCTGCCCAGTGGGGCCAAGTGGGCTGGACGCCCACATGGATCGTGATGGTAGAAGGTGAAGGGAGACCCTGGATGTGGCTCGAAGGCACAGGCAGGTGTGGGGGAGGTGGTTGTAGGGTGCGCTGGGTGCCCAGGGGTGGATGAATGTGAGACCCTGGGAGCCCAGACCCTCTCCCTTCTGGCCGTGACCGGTATCTCTGAGGAGCAGCAGGTGGCGCTCCCGGCCTGCCCAGCCCCAAGATCTTCCCCTCTCCCTACCCCCTCGGGATGTCAGGAAGAGGGGCTGCTGCTTCCAGAAGTCTCAGAACCCGCATGAAGCTCTGAGCCCCGCTCCCTGCCCACCCTGTGCATGAAGGTTGTCCTAAGCTAGTTTTTGGAGCCTTGCATGCCTCCCAGGACAGAGAATTCACTACCTCTCAGAGTAGCCATCTGGGCCACTGCAACTGTTCACACGTCCCTCCTTGACAATCGGCTTCTCTTACTCTCCCACCCTATGGCCTCGCTGGCTCTGCCCCTTTGGAAACTCCCAGAACCAGTGTGTTCCCTGGCCTGGTCTGCAGCTGGGCGGTGACTAGCCCGAGAATCAGGTCCCTGACTTTACAAGCATCATCCCAGCCACTGCCACCGAACCCCAAGCGCAACGGCAGGGAAGAGCTCACGTAATCACGACCTGCCACCTGCCACTGAGCCTGACACACAAGGGCACTCGATTTATATTTGGGGAATGAATGAACCCTGTGTGGTCATTATTTCCAGATTGCCGTTGGTAAGCGAAGGCTCAGAAAGGGAGAGTTACTCCTCCAGCCTCGCACTTACAACCGGCGGGACTGAGATCCGCCCACCCCAGAGCCAGTGCTCTTCAAATCCAAGCTGCCAGGCTGTGCTGTCTCAGCCGAACACGGTCCCCCAGGCCCCGCCAGCCCCTCTCTACCCACCTCCCCCAGGTGCCCGTGGGTCAGACTTGGGAATAGGATTTCCAGAGGCTGGGATTTGAGAATTGCTAGGGAGTTTTGCATCTGTGAGTTGGACCGTTTCCCTCCCTTCCTGTCCAGGATCTCTCTGCCAAAGGGCAGCTAGCCTGGTCTTACGTACCCCTGGGGACTGGGCTCCCCCTGCCTCTGAGGGCATGACTTCTAATTCAGCTCAACCTTATGCCGAGCCGAGGTTTGTCCTCTGGACCTGCTCCCCAGGGCCCTGAAGGACAAGTCCCAGCTCCCCCCTCTTTCCCCAACACCCCAGATTATGGCTGGCACCCCAGACTCTTTTCCTCTGGGCCCAACCCCCACCGTCTCCCCGATTGGCTCCATTTGTCCTGGTTTTAGTTCCTTTTTCCTTGGGGGAACTGTCCCAGTTTCAGCTCAGTTTGGTTCCTATTTCCTGATAGCAGGCGCCCCGAACGGGGTGCCGGACACAGGGGCAGATTGCCATCATTGGTAAATAAACTCGCCTCTCTGGGCCTCGGTTTCCCATCTGGGTGGTGGAGACCCAGACAGCACCTGCTTCATGGGGCTGCTGAGAGGGGAGACGAGACAACCCACATCCAGTGCTTGGCCCCACGCCGGCCTGTGATCAGGGCTTAATTCATATGTGTGTGCTCCCCCCTCCCCCACCCCCACCGCCTGGACCAGGTGAGCTCAGGTGAATGACAAACGCATTTATTGAATTAACAAATTTGTATTGAGCTCCTGCTAGTGTTGGGGACACAGCAGTGAACCAGAGACCCAGACCCTGCCCTCCCGGAGCTCACGTGCTTGTCGGATGGGGGCAAAGGCACTGGAGACAGGCCAGGCAGGGCACTGCCACTCGGGGACATGCACCTCACACCACCTGCACTGCAGGAGGGGGGCCTCCTTTCCAAGGCGTGAAATGAGTGTCAGAGCGCGGGGGCCACCCAGCTGCTGGGGGAGCAGCACCACTGCAGGCCCAGCCCGCTTTCCCCCTGCACGTCCAGTGACTCGGGCAGAGGCCCACAGCCCCCGTGTGCGCGGAGGGGACACTGAGGCCCAGAGAGGTCCAGGCCTGGCCGCAGGTGTCCGAAGGAGAGCAAAGCCCCTGGACCTGGGTGACCTCTGCCCGCTGTGTCGACTCGCGTGGGGCTGCTGGTGGTGGTAGTGATGGGTCCTGGAAGGGCCACGTGAACGGCCCCCTTAGGGGGAAGCCGCTAACGATCACACAAATGCCACCCATCTACTCGGACCCTCAAAGGAGCCAGGCCCGTCCTCCCGCGTTCCCACGCGGATCCTTTTCTGCCGGCGCTCACCACCGCCCTCGGAGGCGCGTTCTGCGGGATCCCCGCGCTCCCGACCCGGCTCGGCTGGCGGCCGCTTTAGTCCCGGGTCGCGCAGCAGCCGCAGCGGCGGGGGCCGGGAAGGCCCCGGGGCGCGGGGGGAAGGGGAAGGGGCGGGGAGGGGCGCAGGGCCCAGCAGGGGGCGGCGGGGGCGGGGGCGGCGGTGGAAATGGTAACGGGGCCGGTGGAATGCGGGGTCCGGGATGGGGCGGGGGGGCGGGGCCGCTCCGGCCCGCCCCGCCCCACGCCCCTCCCCGCTCCGCTCCGCGCTGGGGCGGCCCGGCGGCGCGGCGGGCGGCGGCGGCGGCGGCGGCGGCGGCGGCGGCGGCGGCGCACGCTTCCTGCGGGCGCGGCCGCTGTGGGCGCGGAGCTGCGAGGCGGAGCCGGGCCGCCGAGCCGGGAGCGCCGAGCCGGGAGCGCGTCGCTCCAGCCTCCGGGCCGCGCCGCCGCCGAGCAGCCGCCCCCGCGCGCCGCCGCCGCCTCGGGAACAAAGGCGCCCGCCGCCGCCGCCGCCGCCGCCATGAAGCCGGGGCCACCGCACCGCGCCGGGGCCGCCCACGGGCAGGCGCCGGGAGCGGGGCCGCGGCCGGGCCCGGGGCCCGCGGGCTGCTCCTGCCGCCGCTGCTGCTGCTGCTGCTGGCCGGGCGCGCCGCGGGGGTGAGTGACGCGCGCCGGGCCCCGCGCCCCCGGGTCCCCAGTCCCCGCGCCCCCCGGTCTCCGGCCCCCAGCGCTCCCTCGGCCCCGCGCCCCTAGTACCCCGGTCCCCGCGCCCCCGGTTCCCGGCCCCCCGCGCTCCCAGATCCCCGCGCCCTGGTTCCCCGGTCCCCTGCGTGCCTCTGTCCCCGCGCCCCCAGTCCCCGCACTTGGCACCCCGGGTCCCCGGTTTCCCCCGGCCACACACTCGGTCCCACGGCCCCGCACCCCTCGATCTCCAACACGCCCCCAGTCCCCCTCCCACCCCGAGCGACTTCCCCTCCCTCAGGCTGGCATCGTGTGGGGGGGGAGCGTCCCCGCCGACAGCCGCCTTTGGGGGCCCGCGCCTCCTTGCTCTCGGGACCCCTCCCCAAAGGCGGCCCAGCGGGAACCGGCGCGCGGGTCGTGGATACTGCGCCCCTCCCCAGTGGCTCCGCGGGCGGAGCCGGGCCCCCTGTCCCGGTGGAGAGGCTCGGGGCGGGACTGACTGCGGGCGAGGGGGCGCGGGGCGCGGGGCCCGGGCTGGGTGTGTCGTGGGTCTTGAGCGAACGTGGCTTTCGCTTCGTGGGTGTGCCCACACCGCTGCCACTTTTAGGGAATTGGGTCGGTTCTCCCTGGGGCAGGGGCTGGGGGGTTGGGTGCGTTTGGTTTCCCCAAAGATCGCTGTGGGGAGAGCAGCGGGGGGCCTGAGGAGGGGAGGGGTGGAGGGTGACTGGTATGAAGGTGACCTGAGGGGCTGAGTGAGGGTGACCCTGTGTGTATGAGCACCCCAGCGAAGGGTGCTGGGGCCTGTGGGCTGTGTGCGGGAGAAGGATGAGAAGCATCCACCACCTGGCCGGGTGCCACCGTGTTTCCCCTGAAGGTGCGCCGATCCTGGGGGGGTGACCTATTGTGCTCGCGGTGTGTACCAGGGACGGGGCTGGGCAACTGTTGGCCATGGCTATGTGTGCCTGGGGGTGGGGGGCGGTGGTGGCTGTGTGCTTGACCCCACGGGAACATGTGTGTGCCTGTGTGTGCTCGTGGATGCATGGGTGACCCTGTGCCTGGGGTGTGTACCCTTGAGGAGGGCAGCGTGTAGGTGAGTATATATGTATGCAGTGACCCCTTGAGCGTCCCTTTGAATGACCACACAGCTGTGGGGGTGAGCTTGGCCGCAGCTCCATTAGGGGGAGCAGGAGGAGGTATAGGAAAGAAGGGCCACTCCTCCCCACTTTGAGGGACCCAGGTCCCCAGTGAGTCCCCCCCCACTCCCCCACCCCCCCACCATGGTTACATCTGGGGATGAGCTGGAGGTTTCCAGGCCCTGTCTCCTTGGTTGGTTCTAGGAGCTATGCCGGCCCTCCTTTCCGTGGTCTCTCCAGCAACCGCCAGGTGCCGACTCTGCCCCTGGGCGTCTGTTTGGCCCTCAGTTGGCCAGTCTATAAAAGGGGAAGAGGGCAGGCTTAGAAGCTGCTCCTTGGACAGATGGGCTACTCATCAGCCTTCCCCACCTGGGGTCTGAACCAAGGGTAGAGAGAGTATTGAATGCCAAGCTGAGTTCAATGTCTGGTGGGCTGGATGCCTCCTCCCTCCTTCCCACCTGCGCCCCCCCACCCAGGTGGGGTGAGAAGTCCCTGGGAGGGACAGGGTCCCAGCCCATACTAGCAGCTACGTTGCTTTCTCAGCCACGCTTCCAGAAGAACAATTTTGAAATCAAAGACGTGGTAATAGCACAGCCTTGGGTTCAACTCCTGCTACTGCCATGGATTCATGGGGTGACCTTGGGCACGCCGCCTCTCCTCCCTGAGCCTCTGCGTCCCCCTCCGTGAAATGGGGCTGGTAATGCCTTCCTCAGAAATGAGATGAGATGGTCTGCGCTCCTACACAAGCAGGAATGTTCCCCGGATAGAAGAATGAGAAGGGGTGCGGGGCAGGATGCTTTATGCTTGGAGGCCCCACAGGATTTGAGCTGTACGCCCCTGGACAAGTCCCTGTTCCCTGCGAGCAGAACAAGGCTAATATAATTCATGCCCCATAAGGTGGTGGAAGGAAGGGAGGAGGAAGTCTACTGTAGGGCTCAGTGAGGCAGGGTGTCCCTGACCCTGAGGGTGAGGGGGGTGGGGGTGGTTCAGAGCCAGAGCTGAGTGGCAGATAAAGCCAAGACGGTGGGCTTGCCTGGGAGGGACTCCAGATGATGAGGGGAGATGGGGAGCCCCTCTTTCCGCGCCTCACATCTTCCCACAAGAAGCATCATCCCATCTGGCCCAGGAGGCGAAGGGTAAATGGATGGTGCCCAGCTGCCAAAATAGAGGGAGAGGGTGATGCCTGTGGTAGGAGGGATGGAGGGGAGACCAGGAGAGCCCCGCCCGGGTGGCCTTCACAGTGGGGTCCTCTGAGGACACCGCTGGGTTGGGCAGCGGCTGGCTAGGGCAAGGGAGGGACAACATGGCCCCTGGGTTTGCCCACCAGCTTGAAAGGGAGTGTGTGTGGTCGGGGTGGGGGGTGGGGCCTGTGGGGACAGCGGGTCTCATTCACATGCAGGTGGCCAGCGGGTGGCTGGCTGTGTGTCCTCTGGCATCTGCTTTGGGGAGTCCTCTCTCCCGAGAGACCAGGTGACTAGGATTCTGAGGGACATCTGCTTTCAGGGCCACCTCAGTCCCTACCCAGAAAGGCTTGGAGGGTGGAAATTCTGGAAGTGTTAGCTTAGAAACACGTTTTTGTTTTGTTTTGTTTTTTAGAAGCTTGGGGCTGGAAGGGATTTTAGGTGTCCCCTCATCTTGTTTGAATATTCCCAGTGACGGGAGTTCACTACTCTGTGGCTGTGTGACCTTGTGAAAGTTACTTTACCTCTCTGTGCCTTGTTTTTGAAACCTCTGTAAAACGGAGAATCACAACCATCTAAGTGGTTAATGCAGAAAGCTAGCACAGTGCCCGGCTCACAGTAAACGCCCACCAAGTGTTGATTTTGTGTTCTTTTGTAAAGTTGTTATTCTGTGCCTGGAAGTGTGGTGGGGGTGGGGACCACTGGGAAGTGAAATCAATCAAGGAAGTTCTGTTGTGTTTTTTTTTTAATGTTTGTTTATTTTTGAGAGAGAGAGAGACAGCGCATGAGCAGGGGAAGGGCAGAGAGAGAGGGAGACACAGAATCTGAAGCAGGCTCCAGGCTCCGAGCTGTCAGCACAGAGCCCAATACGGGCCTCAAACTCACAAACCACAAGATCATGACCTGAGCAGAAGTTGGAAGCTTAACTGACTGAGCCAATTCCTTCAAGGAATTCTTTTGAAGCCCCACCCCCAGGCCTGGTGGCTCCTGCCTCCTCACCACCCCCACTGTTTCCGGTCCCAGAAATCCGTACACCTCCCCCCCACCCCCCCCCGTCCACCCTGCGCCTGGGTTGTCAGAGCAAGATTGTCCTCCCTGTAAAAATGAAAAAGTGGGGGACCCTGGGCTGTTTGAGATCAGGCCCCGACACAGGGACACCGCAGGGGCCTGCTCTCTGCCCCTAAGGGGGCAGGGGCTCTAAGAACAGACACCTGCAGCGTGCCTTTGAGTGACGGATTTGTTTCAGTTTGTTCATCTGCAAAATGGGGACCGTAACAATGCCAACCTCACAGGGGGCTGGCGACGAGAAAATGAGCTCCTGGGGTAGACTGAGCACTTGAGCACAGCCTGCCTTGTCCTGAGCTCTCAGCATGTAGGGTCTTTGCAGGAGGGAGCCCAGAGAGGTCAGAGAGGGCTTCCTGGAGGAAGAGGTTTTGAGTTATGCAATAAAAGTGGTAATTGCGTGGCATGGAGCAAGCTGTGGCCTGCCTTGACCCCAGGCTCTCAACTGGAGACAAACACTTACAGGACCGCTTTTGGGGGTTACAGCATCCCCATGGCAGAATTGGGATGGGGGTGCTTCCAGCTGCCGAGTCAGTGTGTTACTGTCCCCTCGCGTTGAGGGTTGCTGTGGGGTTGAGCTCTGCTGTAGAAGAAAGCACGCTGGCCTTTTGAAGACAGATGGCTCCTCCAACCACAGGGAATGGGACGCAGGTTCTCTGGCCCCCCCCGCCCCCCTCCCCCCCCAGGCAGCACAGTTCTGGCTTTGGGCTCTGGAAGATGCTGAGGCATCAGTGGGGAGGGTGAGAGGGGTCATCCTGAAGGGGAGAAAGAGGTGGAGACAGAGACCCCCCCGACCAGAAGCCAGGCCTCCCTCCAGACCCTCCCATTGGAGCTGGGACCCCCCACCTCCAATCCTCACCCCAGGCCTGGCTGCTTGAAGGAGAGGGATGGGTCATTCTAGAAGGGGCAGCAGCAGAATTGCGGCAGGCTGGAGCAGACTGAGGCAGCCGGGGGTGGGGATGGGGCTGGGAGGCAGTGAAGTCTCCATCTGTCTTTGCCATCCCTCCCCACCTCCGCCCACGGGGAGTGTGGGCAGGCTCTGGGGGGTGGGGCGCACCGCCCCCCACCCCCACCCCCCGGGCTTCATGACCGAAACAGCAAACTAGTGCTCCCTGGAAGCCCCACCCACTCTGCACCTGCTCATCTTTGGCGGTGGGAATTATGAGAACCTGCATCTGACGGAGGCACAGGGAGGTTAAGCTACTTGCTCAGTCACACAGCCCAGAAGTAGCAGAGCTGGATGGAGCCAGGGCCTGGCAAGCTGGAGAGCTGGGTGGCCATCCTGCTTTTACCCACTCCTGCTCTGTGATCTGGGGCAGGTTCCTTCTCTCTGGGGCCTCCCTACCCCCCAGACTAATCCCATAATACTTCCTGTCTGCTAAGGGAGTGCTCTCTGCCAGGCTCTGGGCCAGGCCTGTCCCCCATCATTCCCCTGTAATGTTCCCTTGGCCTTGGAGGCGAGGGACAGTAACCACATCTTGCAGGCAGGGCTGGGGTTTGGGGGGCTTATCCAGTGCTTGACTCTGGAGCCCTTGCCCCTCGGCCACCTCACAGGCCTCTGCCATCTGTAAAATGGGCTCATAAACTGTGCAGGATGCGGGGTGGGGTGTGCATCTGGTCAGGGCATGGGAGAGGAGAACTATTTAGAACTTGAGGATGTGAGAAGTCTGTCCACACACAAACCCCCCCCCCCCAAGCCCTCTGGCTCACACTGGTTGTTCCCAGTGTTGGGGCTCACTCTGCATAGGTGACGAGGCCTGCGTGGACCCCGAGTCTGCATCCCTGCCGTCCCACCATCCCTGAGTCCTGGCCCAGTGCCCCTAAGATTCCCTGTGGCCTGAGTGACTTGGTGGAGGTCACGCAGCCTGAGTCTGGAGAAGTGTCAGAATGCCTTCGTGATAGACCGTGAACTCCCTGGGGAGGGCTTTGTGGTGGCTTTCTTCTCTGCCCAGTGCCAAGGCCAGCTTTGCTCCTGGCCCAGAACTGAACAGTTTGAGTGAGTGAAGCAAGGAAGGGAACCAGGACTCTGAGCTTCGTAGTCCAGGCGGGGGTGGGGGTGGGGGGAGCGCTTTGTGTTCTCTCCTTTGCAGGCGGGTGGAGGGGACAGTGAGGGACAGTGAGACTGGCAGAATTCTGCTGGGCCCAAGCATGTGCCCATGGGCTGGAAGGTGCCCGGGGGGTCCACACGGGGTGGACCTGCGGTCTGAGTGCCCGGGCGCGGCCGCCACATCTGGGTGGGACAGAGGCGCTGTGGCTCTGGGCTCCAGCTCAGCTGCTTGGAAGCCTGTGATTTGGTGTCTGGGGCAGGGGGGCAGGGTGCTGGGAGGAGCCGAGCCCCTTGCTCGTGGCCCCCCAGTCCCTTCCCCAACAGGAGGTGGTGTCTGGGCTAGTCTCGGACCACCTGGCTTGCTTTGTGGTCCTCGCTAACGGTTTGGTCTGCCACATCCTGGGAACGTCAGGCCAGGGCTGGGTAAATATTTGTTGACTGGCTTCCTTTGCTATCCCCCTCCCCCGCCCTCTCCCCCCGCCACCCATGCCTTGGCTCCCAGCCTCCCAAGATTCCAGGAGGTTGGGTAGCCTTTACTTCCGCCCCCCCCCCCACTTCAGATCAGGCCCCAGCCAGGGCCAGAGGGGTGGCTGCTCCCCTCCCCCCACTGACCAGGCCTAGTCTCAACGCCAAACAGGAAGCTGTGATTACAGGGGGAGTTGGGGCAGCCATGGCTGCAGGCCCAGCCGCAGGTTGGGGGTGGGGGTGGCCCCTGATGAATGATCTGGCCTCTTCCCTACCTGGCTGCTGAGGGCGGAGGGCAGGGAACGTCTGTGCTGGCCTTATATACCAGGCGGAGATGGTTCTGTCACCTTGGTGGCCCAGCTGGCCAAGGTCCGCCTTCCTCCCACCCCTGAGCCCCAGCCTGGGCTTTGGTGCCATCTGCTCTGGGGTCTCCAAACTGGGGTGGGGTGCAGCTGGGGGGTAGCAGAAGAGCCAACTGGGTTGAAATCCTAGGTCTGCCAGTTTCTTGCTGTGTGATCTTGGCAGTCAAGATCGCTTGACCTCTCTGAGCCTCGTTCTCTTATTGCAGACAGGCTACAGGTAGCTCTATCTTAAGAGTTGCTGGAGACCGAGCAACACGATGTAATAAAGTACCTGATAAGGAGCGGGTCTCCCGTCAATAGTGATTTCTCCCATTTCCCCGCTTGGGTTTTGCTCTTTCCCTCTCCCCTCTTGGCCTTGTCAAGGCTTTGGGGGCGGGAGGAAGGTTTTCCCCTGGAGAGCGGGAACCAAGCCCAAGTGCCCATGGATGACCCAAAGTGGAACCCTGGAGGCAGGGCCTACCCTAACAGGGAGAACTTGGGCCAGATTAGAGGCGGCACTTCCCAGTGCCTCATGGTGCCGAGTTCAAGGGCAGTTGGTGGTCTGAGGCTACCGGCGGTCTGCAGTCCAGTCTGGAGGCGGAGGAGTGGACTCAGCAGGTCTTCAGGTCCTTCCGGGCCTCGAGCTCCAGAGAGACCGTGCGGTTTGCAGCATTAGAGCAGGGAGTGGTGGCGCCGGGTTCTTTCCCCTTTCCTCGCAGCCGAGGGGCACCTTGGCTGTGTTCCGTTCACACAGGCCCTGGCCCCGGGCCGGGTGACCGTTGTTTGTATAGGACGCAGAGATGTGAGAGCCCTAAGGAGTTGACCAGCCCCGTGGCCTGCCGGCTCATAGGTGGGAGTCCTGAGACCCAGAGATGGCCTGGGGACTTGCCCCCCAAGGGCTGGGCTTGTATCCAGCGTTGAGTGGGCTCACTGAGCCTTCCACCACTCTCAGTGGCATTGCCCACGTCTAGAAGGCTCAGAGACGTTAAGCCACTTGCCAAAGCTCACACAGCCAGTGCCGGTGGAGCCAGGGGTCCGGTTGCCCCCTCAGGGGCCTACTCAGGAGTTCTCTCTGTCCCATTGCTGACCTTGTCCTCACCCCCACTCCAGGGCTGGGGTTTTCTGAGACGGGGGGGGCATGGGGTGCGGGGGAGAGGGCCTCCCCCTGCTTCCGGGATGGGTAGTGGGCCTGCTTCACCCTGAGACCAACTTCAGCCCAAGCTCTCCTAGAGCTCACTGTGCCCCCTGTACTGGCAGCCAGCACCCCAGCCTGCCCCCCTCCCCCCGCCTGCCCCCCCTTCCCCCACCAGCTCTGCTCACAAGCCCAGACTTTAATCAGGATAATTCAGAATCAATCACCGGTGGGATCTGGGAAATCTAATTGCAGCAGACTGATGGCTGATGCCATCGCAGGCGCCAGGGGGCCTCTGGGCGGCTCCCTGGGTCTGTCCCCCCATTGGGCTGGGGTTTGGGGGAGCCGTGTGGGGGCTGCGGGGGATGGGCAGACAAGGTTCCTGGAGAGCCCGAGGTGGTTGTACCAGGAGCAGGGGGAGTCAGCGTGCTGGGCAGAGCCCCCGTGCTGGCATCCCCTGCGGGCCCCTGGCTGGGGGCGGGTGCCCTCGTTCCTGTCTGCCCTTCGTGGACCCACCACATGCTGACTGCTGCCCTCTTAGGGCCAGGCTGCCGTGGAGGCCGAGGTGGGGGTGTCTGCAACTGAATTTTGGCTCCCGCCCTCAAGGTGAGAGTGTCTGCCGGGAAGACGGGCACAGACGGTGACAACAGGGCAGAGATAACAGCCAGTACTTACTGGGCACGTGTGCACACTGTCCATGCGCTTCGGCTCCGTTCTTGATGCGCCCCTGCCAGCCGGCTGTTGTTCTCCCATTGTACAGATGGGGACGCAGAGGTGCAGGGGGAGGCGGTCAGCAAGCAGCCTTCGTCATCTCCGAGGTTAGGTGGGGCCAGCGCGGCCTCACCCGCTAGACTGTGGGGAGGGGAGAGAAGGGGAGGGGAGGGCTGGGGGGGGGGTGCCGCTGGTTTATTCGCTGGCAGCCAGTGTAAAGGAAGCAGCGACTTTTCCTTACTGTAGTCATGCTTTCCTTGAGATTGTTGTGTTGCAGAAGGGAGTCTGCTACCAGCTTGTCACGTGACCACGGGCACCCTCTTCCCCCTTTGAGCCTCTACTTCCGCATCTGCCAAGTGGGGAGATGGGACTGGGCGACCCAGGGACCCTTCCAGGTCTTCACATTTGAGAGACGTGAGGCCAGGGCCTGGCCTGGGGTGGCCTCTTTGGGAAGAGAGAGCTGGCCAGGAGGCAGGGAGGCCTGTTTCGTCCATGGGGACTGTCTGGTTCCTCGGGGGTGGGACGGGCCCCTTTCCTCACCCAGCACGCTGAGCTCCACGTCTCTTCCCAGCCTTCGGGACACAATCTGTCAAATCCAGGCGGCCTGGGGGCTGGGCTGTGAGTCTAGTAACTGGGTCCTTGCCCCTGCTCTGCTGCTGCCTGCCAGTCACTTCAGCCACAATTTGCGGATGCCACCTCTGTGTCTGGCCTGTGCTGAGCACTTGGACCCCCAGGGGGGTTAACTGGTCCCTGACCTCAGGAAGCTCCCAGCTAGGGGGCGGAGACAGCACACGCAAGAGGCTAAGGGTAGTGAGTCAGGGGGATGAGAGGTCCGTTTTGGCTCTGGAGAATCAGGGCAGGCTCCATGGAGGAGGTGTCATTTGTATCAGGCCGTGAAGGATGGCAGCATGTTGACAGACGGGCCGCAGTGGACGAAGGCTCAGAGGTGGGAAAGGTCACAACAGATTGGGGTGTGGTTCAGAGCAGCCATTCCCAACCAGGGAAGGTGGGGACATACCTACCCATGGGGTGGGGAAGCCATTGCTGTAGGGGGTTGCCGTTTCTAGTGAGAGCGTGTTGTTTCTTGCATTTAACACATTTGCTGGGCACCTTCAGGGTACCTGGCCCTGTGCCATGGGGTGATCTGGGGCTGAGCGGTTGAACCCCATGGAGCCTTAGCTTGGAAGACTTCAGTGGCTCACAAGGTGGGCTTTGAGTCCAAACCAAGGCAGGTGGGCTCCATCCTGCCTGTAGGGGAGTTGGTCTTGAGGTGGGTGCAGCCACACGACCCCGAGGGGCTGGCACGGGATGCCAATGGGACCACAGATGTGATCCATTAATATTGAATCGTGCCTCCTGAGGGCCTGCCCTGTGCAAGATGCTCTGCCAAACGTGTTGTGTATAAAAGTCCTTACGGCCACCTTAGGAAGGAGGTACCGTTATGATCTTGCTTTTACAAAAGAGGAAATTGAAGCCCAGGGAGGCTAAGTAACTTGTCCAAGGTCAACAGAGTGGCATGCCTGCCTTGGATTTGAACCCAAGCCGTCTAGAATGCTCTCGGGTGTACAATACTGCCCTGTGCTGCCTCGTGCATCGCGAACTGAAAAGTGTGTGATGAATTTAGGGCCAATCCCATCTCGCTAGGTGCCAGAATCCATGTGGCTGCTGAGGGAGAGGCCACGACCCAGCGGGGGGGCGGTGTGGCTCTTGGCTTCCACAGTGGCCTTTCTCTGCGGCCTGTTTTCAGTTGAGGATGAGCCATGGGCTGAGGCTGCCCTAAGGCTGGGGAAAGGTCAGAGGGCCAGCGTCTTTCAGCTAGAAGGACCCTTGGTAACACTCCTGTCCAACTTAGTCATTGTCCTGAAGGGGAGACAGAGGCCAAAGGAATGATCTCTAGTCCCAGCAAGGGTCTTCCGAGATCTCGTAGTTTGGCCTCCTTATTTTACCTATGGGGAAATTGAGGCCGAAAGGGGTCCCGTGGCTTGCCCGAGATAACACAGCAAGTTGGTGGCTGAGCTGGGACAAAGGACTGTGTCTGCTGACTCCCTGGCGTGGCGCCATCTCTTGTACCGTGTTTCTCCTCTTTACCCCTCTCAGTTCTGCCAGGCTGCAGGCCCAGCTCCCACCCTTCTCTCCCAGGAAGCCACCCCTACCCCAAGCCCAGCTGCCCTCAGCCCCAAGACCCTATGCCCCATCGATGTGTATCAGCATCCTTCTCCGTTTCCATGCCTTTGCCCTGTGTGCCCCTCACTGCGACCACCCTATTCCCTGGGCACGGCGTACAGCATGGTTTCTCTTGCCTTCATGTCTACCCACGTGCGGTTCACTCTCCATGGACGTGTCCCTTCTCCAGTGAACTCCTACTCATCCTCCAAAACCCAGCACGGATGTGCCCTCCTCCGGGAATGCTTTACCGACCTCTCCTCCCAGCCCTCAGGCACAGACAGCCTTCCTTCAGGCCCCTCCCCCTTCTTTTGCTAGAGTTCTAGACGGTGCCCCTCCTCCACACGTTAGGATTCTCAGCCAGTCCCCAACTCTGTAATTTTTTTTTTCACAGCCTCTGATTCCCCACAGGGCTACATCCTTCCCTCCTTGGAGCTCTCACTTGGATACATTGTTGCAGCAGCCCCATCATTACATCATCTCCCTGGCGAGCCCTCCCCGGGGTGCGACTTGGTTTCGTCTCCCCAAATCCTGACACTGCTGCACTGTTTCCTTTCCCCGCGGTCACACATCCTGGGTCTCTGTTACTTCGAGTTCTCCCCTGTGGTCACACCTTGTCCTCCTGTGATCCCCAAACTTGCAGAAGAGGAACATGGGGGCTGAGAGCGCGGAGCAGTGGGTACCAGCGATGGGGGAGGGGGGCGTACTGGGTCCTTTTGGCCTCCACCTTTCTGGAAGGTGGACACGCTGCGGGCTTCCTGAGGCTCAGGCTTGGTTACCAGAGATCTTCCCCGCCACCCTGTCCTCCCCAGCAGCCCCCCCCCTCCTCCTCTGTCTGCACACTGCTCTGCTCCTTCCCTCTCTGCCTCCCACCCTCCTCGCAGAAGCCCCTGCTTCACTCCCTCTGCCTGGTTGGAACCTCCCATCTCCCAGGCTGCCCCTCAGTGGGGCCGGGACCCGAGGAGTCAGTCCCCTGGGGGACAGGGGTCTGGAAGGCCAAGGGGGTGGTTAGGGTGAGGCTCTTCTTTACTCTTCGCCTTCCTGGGTGCCTCCCCACCCCCATTCCTTCATCGACCCGTCCAGAAGTGTGGTTTCAAGGGCAGAGGGCTACAGGCAATCAGCTTCCCACCTTGCCGTTCGCATGAGGACACCGGCCCGGTGAAGACTAAGCGGCTCCCCCAGGGCAGTGGCTCCGTGGGGACCCCTGGGGGCCGAGCCCTGGCGAGGCTGAGTCCTGTTCTCACGTGAGGTGGGGGGGCTGTGAGGCTTGTTGGAGGCCGGCTTAGGTCCGGAAGATGGGGTGCGGCTCTGTGTTCAAGGGACGGTCTGCCGGACGGTGCTGGTTGAGCCCCGAACATCCTTGTCCCCTGGGAAGCTCAGCGCGTGGTTCAGTGTAGGTTCGGACAAGGGGCCGGGTCTGTGCGCCACGTGTGTGTGACAGCGCGTCGCTGTGCATCTGCGCTGACGCGTGGGGCCCTCGCGTCCACGCAGGGAAGGACGTTGCAGCCCGCTCCCCTGTTTTAGCAGCCCCCTTGGGGCCAGGCCCGAAGAGGCTGCCGTCGCTCTGCTTCTCGCCCATGGGGTGCGTGCCCCCAACCCCTTGGGGGGCCGCGGAGATGAGCAGCCTCCGGGACAAAGCTGGCAGAACCGGGGGACGCCCTCCGCAGCGGGGGGAGGTTGGTGCACACAGACACGTGAACACGTGCGGACACATTTGCGTCGGTGACAGAGCATGGGGACCTGAACACACACAGACAGGGATGCACACTCTCCCTGCCACTTCCGTGTACACGTCGCGCTCATGCGAACGCAGCCAGACACCCCCGGGGCATATGAGCCCACGGAACGCGACCGCAGGTGTGTGCATACCAGTGTACCTGCAGCTCTGCCTGGAAACCGCCCTGAATGTGCCTGCGCGTGCACACACGTACCCACGTGCATGCACGACGTTGCTGGGGCTCTGAGCTACCAGGAGTGTGTGCGGCCTTAATCCCAGCTCTTAATCCCAGAGTCTGGGGAGCCCTGGCCAGGGGGGCACCTGGTCATCTGGCCTCCTTAGCAGTGATTAGGCAGGAGGGGCGGTCAGGGTGCAGAGGGACGCGGGGCTCCGTCTTCTGCCTGCCCTCAAGGGTCACCGCACGCTCAAAACACAGGTTCCTTCAGTGATTCGGTTCTGTGGTCTTCACTGGGCCCTGGGAGCGGACATCCTGGGGAGGAGGGAGATGGGTGTGGCCCAGCGTCCCCGTGAAAAGTGACGACTGGGGTCAGGGAGGCCAGGCGAGGTGGTCCCTTCATTTAACCACTTAACCTGATATGGGCCCGGAGTCACATCTTCAGCATCTCTGGGGACCCTGTTTCTGGCCAGAGCATTTCTGGACCCAGTGGTAAGATGAGGCCCAGCCATGAGATGCCGAACTTGCTCCCCCGGCCCCTTGCCCCCAGAAGGGATGGGGGTGGGGAACCTTCCAGGAGGAAGTGAGGCCTGAGCTGAGCAGTGGACGTGTGGGCGCCTGGGCATTTAGAAAGGCACAGGGATGTTTTTGGTTGTTACGATAATGGGCTGCTGCTGGCATTTCTGCAGGGGAGGGGGGCAGGCAGGGCTGCTGGGTAATGGCAGCGTCCTGTCCGAGGGGCCATTCCGCCCAAGTGGCAGCAACGTTCCTGCTGCAAAATGCTGTTAGGTCATGAGACGTGGTGAGGGGGCTCCTGGTGGGAGGTCGGTGTGGACCATGGCTCAGATGAGACCGTCCCCGGCACACTGTGGGAGGGGGGCACAGTCCACATGGCCCAGGGCACTGTAGTGGAGGCTGTGTGGCCTGGGTTCCGCTTCGCTCCTCCCCCACCGCTGGCATTTGGACGGGTGTGTGTAGAGGTGGCTCTGATAGGTGGTGCAGAGGGTGGGGGCGCCACTGACTCCACTTGGGCTCTGACCGTGACCTCTTTCTGTGAAGCTGGTGGCGAGTGTCCCTTTGCAGGGCAGTTGTGATGATTTGGTTGTACTTAGCCCAGAGCAGAGTACGTTGCCGTGCCCCGAGCTGGTCATCAGGACTGGTAATACTGGGGACAGTGGTCATGAGAGGCTCTGTCACCACTGAGGTGACGGTCGTGACCCATGTCCTTGTCCTGGGGCTTGGGGAACAAGACTGGGTCCCAGTAGCAGCCTTTCTGTGCCTTCTAACATTGAGCCCCGTTTTCCCAGCCCGGGCCTTCTCCTGCAGGCTGTTCTAGTCCCTGGGCGGGACCCCTGGGGCTCATCCTTCCAGACTTCCGGTGGGGGGGTGGCCGCTGCCCTGGCCTGGGGCTGGGCTGGCCAGGCTGGTGTGACTGGGGCTTGATGGTAGGAGCCCAGGGCTGGAGCCACTGACCTGCCTGCATGGAGTCAGGTGATGGGCCAGGTGACACCTGAAGGTGCTTTGGGTCAGGGAAGCCACATTCAAGTGACCCGTGAGGAGCGGAGGGCCTGTCTCATCCTTGGGCTATGGGGCATGTGGGGGCAGGGCACTCAGAGGCCCTAAATCCCTCGTGGGCATCCAGGCTCCCTCTGAGCTCAGTGAAGAGGGCTCTTGGCCGTGGACTGAGGACGGGCTAGCTGGACACAAGGGTGTGTGGACCCCAGGAGGCCGTGGGTGATGTCAGGGGAGGGCACATGGGGCCCTGGGGTTTTCTCTGGTACCTTCCGCGCCGTGGTTGGGAATGAGGGCGGGGGATCCTGGTGGAGGTTTTGCTTCCCATCCTCGGGATCCTTTGTGGCCCCCGCCCTGCAGTCTGCCGTAAGGTTCTGTGAGGTCACCCCTTCCCCTCTTAGGGACGCGGCGGGGGACCAGAGCCAGGGATGGGAAGTCTGGCTGAGGTGGTGCGCTGGAGGCAGTGGACTAAGTGGGTGCAAGCTTCGTGCCTGAGTTCTGCCTGGGGGGGGTGTGGGGGAGACACTGAGCACCTGTCAGACACAGGCCTGGCCCTCCGGACAGATGGGACAGATGGGCCTCTGTGTGGGGAATGGAGAGCAGAGACCAGCCCGGGGGGAGGGGGGGTGTGGGGTAGGGCGTGGGTGGCTGCCAGCTGAGATGGGCGGGGACTGGAGTCTAGCAGAGCGGGACGCAGGTGAGGGGTGGTCCCTGGAGACACTGCTTTAGACAGCCACAGGGGGCAGGGGACAGATGGGCTTCACCTCTGGGGCCAAGGGTCAGCCGCACAGACAGGGGGCACCCCAGAACCACGGAGGGCTGGAGGCAGGGTACTGGGGAGGGGAGAGGACAGCCAGCTGAGTTCGATGCTGCCTCCCTTCTGTTGGGTCACTCGGCCAGGCCTGCCCCCTCCCAGTGGTCCCACCTGCCACGTGGCCTTTGACAAGGTACAGAGGGGGCCGTGGCCATGCAGGACCTGTCCCACTGGGGTCTGCAGAGTCCACGTGTGCCCTCCTGGGGCTGAGCAGGGGCAAAGCTGACCTCCTCTTCCATCTGAGTATGTGAGTTTAGGCTCCGCTGTGTGACTGTGGGCAAGTTTCTTGCTCTCTCTGAGCCTCAGTCTCCCATTCATTCTTTTTTATCCCCCTCAAACAACAGCTGTGTCGAGATCAAACCCCCATACCATACAGTTCGCCCACCTAAAGCATCTAGTTCAGCGGTTTTTAGTACAGTTATCCAACCATCACCAATTTTATAGATTTTTATCAGCCCCCCCCCCCAAAACCCAGTATGCCCGTCAGCGGTCACTCCCCATTTGTCCCCAGTCCACCAGTCCTACGCAGCCACTTCTTCTTTCTGTATGGATGTGCCTATCTTGGACATTTCGTACGAGTGGAATCACACAACACGTGGTCTTTCGTGACTGGCTTCCTTGACTTAGCGTCACGTAGTCAGGGCTCACCGGCACCAACTTCCTTTCTCAGTTGAGTTCTATTCCATTGTGGGGACGTGCCATCTTTATTTATCTAGCAGTTAGTGGGCACCTGGGTTTTGCCCCTTTTTGGCTATTATGAATAATGCTGCTTTTTTTTTTTTTTTTAAATGTACGTGCCTGTATGCTTTCACTTCCCTTGGATACCTGTCCTGGGTGTAGAATTACTGGCTCATCCGTAACTCTCCGTCTCACCTTTCGAGAAGCTGCCCGGCTGTCTTCCAAAGCAGCTGCCCTGGTTTTGGTCCCTGTCAGGGCGTGAGGCTCCAGTCCCTCCACCGCCTCACCAACACTGGTCATTGTCCCTCTTTCTGGTCACCTTCACTCTGGCATCTGTCCGTCCCTCAGGTATTTATACAGCATCTATATTTGACGAGGCCGAGTGCTCACTGCAGAGTTAGGGGGAGGACTTGTCCCTTGAGGAACTGTTTGGATTTTAGTATCTCTAAAAAACTCTGTGTGCCTAGTGACAGGCGATAAAGATGGTCTAGGGTAGAAGCTGGGGGTGCTCTGGCATCACGGGGCCCCCTGAGAGCAGAAGGAAAGAGAAAGAGCCTGTGTGTGCTGACGTCCTCCTGTGTGTCTCGGCCATGGCTTCAGTCCTCACGACCCTCTGGGCCGCATTGTCTCGTTTGCAGGTGGTTTCACTAAGCTTCAGGCCAGGCAGCTTGCCCCAAGGTCACCCAGCTGAGAAAGTAGCAGGGCTCTGGGCCAAGAACCTGTTTGGATAATCTCACTTAATCCTCACAATACTTTGAGATTGGTTCTATTATATGCCCATTTCGTAGGAGAAGAAACAGACTCAGAGAGGTGGTCTTGTTTCCCCAGAATCACACAGCTCCTGGGGTCGGGGAGGCAGTCCTGGGATTTGGACCCAAGCAGTCTAGCTTCAGGGCTTCTGCTCATTGCAAGGTCCTGCCTGGGTCCCAGGACTCAGGAGAGGAGGGGGAGAGCCTGGCCATCCGTCTGCCCCTCCCCTTTGCCGATCCAACCGACAGGGCCGCACAGAGGGTCATCGTGGGCTGTGGGGCTCTGCCAGTGCCTCCCCCCGCCCCGATTTTTGGTCTGATTCTTTGTGCCTCTCTCCCGTCTGGGCAGTGGTACTGGTGGGCCCCCCTGGGTCTGGCTCATTCCATCCCTTGGGGCAGGGCAGCTCTGGGCTGTGGGTGGGGCTCGGCGTCTCCACCACGTGTGAGTTCCTGCCAGGTTATAAATAACATAACAAATGGGATGGTGAGGGGGACCACAGCCCGATTCTGCAAGGAGGCTGGGCTTGGACACACACACAGATGGGGACACTGGGGGGGTGCATCGTGTGTCCTCAGGGTGCATGCTGGCATGCGCCTGAGAGCTTTGGGGGAGGATTTCAGAGCTGCAAAGTTTCCCAGGACAGCTGGAAGGGCTGACCCCCCTCGGGCTGACTCCAGGGTCTGTTCAGTTTCTCAGGGAAGGGTGGGGGGGTCCCCTGGCTTCAGGTGGCCCCCGACATCAGGCTGAGAGAATCCCTCTGCTCTTTGGGCTGGCCTTCCTTCAGGTCCTGTGGGGGTGAGAACCATATGGGGCCCTGGGTCCTCCATGTCCTCGCCGGACGCCTTCCCCACCCCCAGGCCCCACTTCCACCTGCCCTGCCCCCCCCTCCCCGCCGCCAGCTCCGTTCTGATTGTCACCTGAGTTCTCTGAGACCTCCAGCAAGTCGCCTATTTGGCCTCTTCCGTGTGAGGAGCCTGGCATTTAGCAGGTGCTACTTCCCCCCAGCCCGGGGCCTGGTTGTAAAGTGGCTAGAATTGCAGGCTCCGCTGGGAACCTGCGAATCTGGAGAGGTTTGCATATCATTTGCATAGTTATTTTATGAAAAAAATATGCTGGGATGAGTCAGTTTTCATCCCTCATCCCCGCTCAGTTGGAGTCCTCCCGGTTGGCTTTTAGAGGGACTGGAGGGAACCTGTGTCCAGACCCCTGGTTTTAGATGTGGGGAGACTGAGGCCAGCGGCCAGCGCCCCGCACAGGATCACATAATGACTGGGGGCGGGGAAGTGGGTGACGTGAGTCTGTTGAGGGTGATCCCATTCGCAGTGCCCATTGAACAAAGATTGATGGAGGGTGACCGTATTCCAGAAATATTCTGGGCCCTGGGAACACAGGAGCGGCCTTGACAGACCCACTCACTGCCCCCAGGAGCTTTTGCAGGGGGAGATAGACATTAGACAAGAAAGCGCATAAGCGAGTTTTTCAGGCACTGGTGGGCGAGGAGACAGTGCTGGTGTTGATAGGGTGGCAGGCTGTATTGGGAGGTGATTTGGGTGGATTTGGTGAGGGGGGCGGCTCTCTGAGCTCTGAGGAGGGACACTGTCACGCCCTAGCACCTGCTAACTGCCTAGTCACCGCTCAGCACATCACAGCTGGCCTCTCGGTGTGCAGGGGGATCACGATCCCCATTTTGTTGGAGGGCAAACTGAGGCCCAGCGAGGTGAGAGTGCTTGACCGGGGTTCTCTGGAATCCAGGACTGGAACATCTGACCCCCTCCTGGATTATCCTTGGCGGCGTGTGGGACCCAGGAGTGAGCAGGCAGGTCGTCCCCTTGATTGCCGACAGGGACACTTGCAGAGCTTGGAGACTGAGTCCCGGAGGGAATTGCCATTGAGTCATGGGCTGGTGGGCGGGGCTGCTCACCTGAGCCTCGCCGTCCATCAGGGGAGGACTTATCCCTTCATTTCTACCCATTCCCAGATACTCAGTCTGTCTGTCGGTGCCTGTACAGGGTGGGGACTGGTGGCGGTGTGGTCCCACCCCTGAGGACCTTGCTGCTGGGTCAGGATAGTGAGGCCCAGGAGTAGGTGTGCACTATGGTACGGGAGTAGGTGTGCACTATGGTACGGGAGTAGGTGTGCACTATGGTACAAAGAATGTGGTCCTCGCGGTTCAGCTGATCCTGGGTTCAAATCTAGCCCCTACTGCCGTGTGACTCGGAGCCAGTGGCTTTACCTTTGTGAACTTTGGTATGCCCGTCTGTGAAATGGGGAGAATAATCCTTCCCTAGGAGGGTGTGCATGAAGAGAACCGAGGTCAGGTGCGCAGAGAGAGTCTGGCACATGCTGAGGGCTCCTCGCATGGGAGCTAGCCGTCGTTCGTGGTAAGGGACAGAAGGGCCCGGGCCTCCTCTGGAACGATGCCCAGAGAAACAATTGTCACATGACAGACCGGGATAATCTGCACGCTCTCTCGGGGGCTCAGGAACTCCCTGAGCACAGGACCTGGTATCAGTGAGGCCAGGGTTCAAGTCCTGTTGTGCCCCTGCTGGTAGCTTACCCACCCCTGTAGATGGGGACAGTGGTGGCCAGGTGAGATCTAGGAGAAGGGGCAAGGGGCTGCCTAGTGGGCGCAGGGTGGGCGGCCCCTCTTCCCCTGGTAAATGACAGCACGATGGCATAGTCCCCAAGAAGAGCGGGCACGTGGCTGGTACAAGGAGTCCGCCCAGGATGCCTGTTTTGAGCTAACTGAGCTTCCTGAAGACACACCTGTCACGCTGAGTGTGGGACCAGAAGCGCCTAGAATGGTGCCTGGCACACAGTAGGTGTCTCCTAAATCCTTTGTGGAGTGCGAGCAGGTGCTGGCCGGGTGGGAGGGGATAGGGCTCCAGGAGGCAGGGACAGCATGGGGCAGACCCAAGTGCCCCCCGCCCCCGTGGCCCTGTGCAGGGTTTAGTGTGAGGGCAGCAAGAAGGCCAGGCAGTTGGGGGTAGGAGGCCTCGGTGGGTGGCCCTGCTCTCAGGCACCAGCCTGGGGACGGGAATAAATGAGCAGCATGAGTCAGGATGGCCAAGAGGGTGACCCTGGAGGAGGCAGGTGGCTGGGGCTGGTGGAGCGGTGACAGGAGCGTCCCAGCCTGGGGTCGAGGAGGGGGCTGCTTTTCCCAGGGTCTGGGAGGAGGCTGCATGGTGGGCGCTTTACGGGGCCAGCCTGCACCCCCCCACACACTGGGACTGACTGAGGGGGGGGGGTCGGACACGATAGGGCCAGGAACTGGCCCCCAGAGGTTTCCATGCCCAGGGAGGTAGCAGGGCCCTGCCAGCTCCGCGAGGCCTTTGTGTACTTCCCGTCTGTTCCACGTGTCCTTCTGTCTGTGAGCTTCCTCCAGGACGGCTTCCCAGTGGGGTGTCTGCAGGATGAAGGGGCCCAGGAATTTCCAGACTAAGGAATGGCAGAGATGGGGACACGGAACGAATCTTTTTTTTTTTTTTAAGTTTATTTATTTTGAGAGAGAGGGACAGCGCATGTGCATGTAAGTGGGGGAGGGGCAGAGAGAATCCCAACCAGGCTCCTTGCTGTCTGTGCAGAGCCCAAGGCAGGGCCCAATCTCACAAACCGTGAGATCTTGACCTGAGTAGAGATCAACAATCGGATGCTTACCTGTCTGAGCCGCCCAGATGCCCCAAGAACGTGCTATTTCTAATAATTTAATAATCAGACTCAGTACTCTGAATTTATCAGGGAACATTTGAAAAATACAGACAGGTCGTGAGGGAGGAGAAATGAAACCTGCCTGTCATCCTGGCACCCAGAGAATCTCCAGAAAACCTTAGTAAGCTTCAGTGTTTACTTATTTTTTTTTCAACATTTATTTTTGAGACAGAGACAGAACACAAGCAGGGGAGGGGCAGAGAGAGGGAGACACAGAATCGGAAGCAGGCTCCAGGCTCTGAGCTGTCAGCACAGAGCCCATCACAGGTCTCGAACCTGTGAGCTGTGAGATCATGACCTGAGCCAAAGTCAGACGCCTAACCGACTGAGCCACCCAGGTGCCCCTAGGAGTCAGTGTTTAGAAATTCACTTGGGTAGGAGGTTCTTTAAAGTAGGATTGCATTCTTTAGTTTTTTGTGCCTTGTTTTCTAAATTTAACACGATAATAGTATTCGGAGCCAACATTTACTGGGTGATTCGTTAACGTGCTGGAGTCTGCTGTGAACCCGGGAAATCCAGCCCGGGAGCGCCAGGTACCTGCCCAAGGTCAGTGCCGGTATTGAGAGACAGAGCCGTCCGTACGATCCTGTCAATAGCCGAGCCACATTGCCTCCTGACAGCCAGTGCGTACATTTTCCCATGTCTTTAAATATTCTTGGAAACCAGGAAAAAACAAAAGCCTTCTGTTACCCATTCATGCCTTTTTAACGACCTGATAAAAGACAGCGCAGCTTATGAAAACTCGGTTATTGGTGGCTGCATAGTGTTCATGATATGGTTATGCCTTAGTGTGTTTAACTAGTCTTCCGTTGTTGGGGAGGTCGGTTACTCCCACTTTTCCTCTCTCATGAATAACATTTCCCCGATCCCTTGAACTGAAGGACTGGATTCCTGGCTGCCTTGAGTGTCAGAGTCAGAAGGGGCCTTAGCATCAAGCAGATGAGGCAGCAGACAGGCAGAGAAGAGGGCTTGTCTGGGGCTCAGAGGCTGTGGCCTCCTGAGCTGGGAGTTGCTTGCCCTCCGTGGGGCTCTGGGTGGGTGTGGGCGGGGGCAGTGCTGCCCAGGGGAAGGGGGATTCCGGGGAGGTGGGGGGGGCAGGGGGTGGGGAAGGGAGAATGTGAGGAGATGATGCGGGGAGGGGGTGCCCTATGCAGAGCACCGGGCTGAGATTGGAGGTGTGTGCCTGGCATAAGGGCGGTGGGACGGGGTGGGAGGGGGAGGGCCTGTCAAGTTCAGCCCGGGCCTTCCCTGCACCTCCCCCCTGCTCCTCCTCCCCCCCCTCTCTCTGGCACTTGTGCCCTGTCGTCCCTTCCCCGGCAGATGCCACCTTCGTGCCCCTCGCCCCACCATCAGCAAGCGAATGTGGCGGGTGCTGGATTCCCAGCCAGGGCGGCTGTGGACAGGCAGGAGGTGGGGACAGAGGCGTCCCCCTTCCTGGTCCCGGCTCTCCATTGTTAGCCCCCTCAGCTGTCCTGCTGCCCAGAGCCTGGCCCCGGCCCACATTCCTGCCGTGACACTCTGGGTCTCCGGGTTGGAGCTGGTGAGCGTGAGGGGCACCGAGTTCTCACAGGACCTGAAGGCCTTCTGGGGACAGGGACTGGTGGGGACAGAGCCCATGGGGACCCAGAGGCCCCTGCCGGGACCACCCTGCTGCCGCCAGCTAGTTGTCACATCACTGAGTGTCTCCGGACTTTACTTCCCTGAGTGCAGCTTGCAGACTCGTTTCCCACCCCCGCCCCTCAACAGGGACTGGGACAATGCAAGCCTTTCTGCCTCTGAGCCTCAGTTTTCACATCTGTAAGAAGAAAGGGTAGAACTCCATCATCACTCAGGCCTAGCGCACGGAAATGTGCCGTGGTAAGGCCGACAAACGATGATGGTGCGCCCTCCTGTGTTATTATCGTCCCCCCATAACCAAAGAGAGGCTCAGAAAGGTTAAGTAGCTTGCCCAGAGTCGCCCAGCATGTAAGCCAAGCTGGACTTGAGCCCAGGACTGTCTGACTCTAGAGCCGGGCTCCCAGTTCTTGCTCACACTGCCTCTGGTCACCAAGAGCGTGGGGCCCAAGTCTGGCTCATGCAGGGAAGGGAGCTTGGGCAGAATTAATTATACTTGATTTTATTCTTAGCTTTTGCAGCATGATTAGCAGTGCCCGGGGGTGCTGGCTCCTGGCCCCCTGCCAGCTGACCCAATTCGTGTGTCTGCATCTGTCCCTGTACCTCACTCTTTTTCCCCACTCATCCAACCTCTCTTTTTCTCTCTGCCTTCTCCCCTGCTGTGTGGCCTTGGCAGTGCCTCTTAACCTCTCTGGGCATTTGCAGCGTGGGTGTAGCCACCCCGATTCTATTTCCCACCATGAGGACGGTGAGTCATGAATGAAATAAACTCTGCAGTAAGGATAATGGAAAGATGAGCATATAACTGACAATAATTGCAGCTGTGTTGACTTATTCAGCTCTGGGCGCTGGGTCCTGTGCCTGGCCCATTACCTGCATGATGGTATTGGACTCTCAAGGCAGCTATAGGAGTGACACACTATTATCGGCATCCCCATTTGACAGATGAGAAGGCTGAGGTGCTGACCGATTCGGAAGCTCGCCTGATGTCCCACGGAGAGTCAGGGCGTGGCTGATCCACTCTGGCTTAACATCTGTGCTCTCCTGTTTCTCAGGGAATATTCCTGATGGGGGAGGCAGGTGATAGGGGCTGGGCATGAGAAACCCCAGACTTCTAGTCTGGGATGGAGGCTGGGGGCAGAGGGAGGCTCCCTGGCTTGTTCCCTGCACACACCCCCTGCAGGGAAGGAGGTGACATATCTTGGAGGTTCAGCTGATTTGAGTCCCTCACCCTCCTCAGCTGCTCTCAGACTTGGAGGGGATCAGCAGGGGTGAGTGGGGTGAGTGTCAGGAGGGAGGCCCTCTGATCACTGTGGGAGTCCGTGATTCCTCTCTGGGGTGAAGCTGTGGGGCAGCTCAAGATGGAGAGGTAGGGAAAGGGTAGCAGGGAAAAAAGGCAGGGGTGTGGCAGCCCATCGGGAAGGGCTCAGCCCAGTGTTTTGTGTGCTTGTCAGTACCCAGAAAAAAAGGCATGCATGGTGCATGTGTGTGTGTGTGTGTGTGTTTGGAGGAGACTAGGGCGTGTGGACGGTGTGCACGGACATCAGTGTGTGTGGAGGGCTGGGTGGGTGCTTCTGAATTGAGGCCGTGCAGGGAGGGAGTGGGGCCATGGGACACAGGTATAGGATGAGTGGTGGCGGGTTGGGGAGCCTAGAGCTTCTTCAGCAGCTCAGGGAGCCTCCAGTTGGGCTCCTGGGGTTGGTGGTGGCAGGAAGCCGAAGGTTCAGGGGTTTCTGCAAGCGGGGGGGCTTCTGCCTGCCACTCACACCTCTGGTCTGTGTGGTGGGTGTGCAACACGTGAGCGGCAGCAAAGGTTTCTTACAGACCATGAGGTTTGTGCCAGAGTCCGTACGTGTCCCTGCCGTGGGGAACGAGGTTTGGGGATGGTGCTTGGACCCGAGGAGGGTCGGTATGCGCCCTGACTGAGGTGGGTGCCACCCACATGGTTAGGGGATTTTGCTGATGCCTGTGCGGGGTCTGTCCCCAGCTAGGAGCTGAGGTGGCACACGGGCTGGGGTCGGTAAACACTGTTTGTGTGCGCGCGTGCACACGCCGGGGTATGGGTGAATAGCCACGTGTTTCCGTAGGGCACAGCCATGTGTGCCCGTGAGGGTGCGGATCGCCTGCTAGCTGCAGTGTGTGGGTGTGTTAGGCGTGTGGATGTGTTTATCAAGCACAAAGGGGGTGTGAGTTTACCCAGAGGTGGGGCGCAGTGAGGGGCAGGGGCGGGGCCACAGGGTCCTGGGGCCTTTGGATTCTGTTCTCCTTTAAGGGAAAGGCATGGGTAAGTATGCTAATTATGCATGGGATTATGCAAATGGAGAGGTCGTTTGGGGGTCGGAAGGCGGTTGTCACCATTCTCCTCTGGCACTTTGTGACTCCCAAGGCTTTCCCTGCCACCTCAGCCCCGGCCCCAACTCTTTTCTCCCTCCTCCCGGTGCTCCCCCCCCAGCTGCAGCCCCCTGCAGTGTTCTTGGGGGGTGCCCACTGAGGCCCAGAGAGGGCTCAGGCTGGCATTCAGCTGGGGGGCTGGGCAAGATGGCATCCTGCACCCCCCACCCCCACAGGTGTCCCTCACATTAAGCTTCCCCCAGGATGAGTTCAGGGGTGACCAGGCTGTTGGCCACCCCTCCTTCTACCTCATCTGGGGGCCACTTATGATTCAGAAAGGATGTTCTCTTGGATGCGGGTTTGGAAAAATCACTGAGGTGGTCCCTGCCCCAGCTTTGTCTGATGGAGCCTGAGGCTAAATTAAGATGTGAGAGAATTCGCTCCCCCCCCCCACCCGCCACTCTCAGCTTCCTGCTTTCTCACTCACCGATCACCAAGTCCTCGCTGCACTGGCCCCTCCCGCTCCCCCCTCTGCCCCTCTGACCCCTGCTTCCCTCTGCCCTGCATCTCCCCCTCCCCCGTCCCTGTCATCCTCTCTATTCTTACACGATCTTTCCCTCTCCTGCCCCCTCCAATCTCTGTGGGGAGCTGGAGCTCCTGGTCCTCAGCAATGGAGGAGATGGTTGCCATGGTAACGGTTGTCATGTGGATGGCTACCGAGCTCGGGATGAATAGTATCTAGGTGAGAGCTACCTGAGTGGAGGCTGATGGGTTCACAAGGGGCTCCATGCTTGTCTCTGAGCCTCCGAGCTGCACAATGTGGGTCCCCTCCCAGTGCCTGCCCCCCCACCCCGGCCCAGTGTGCCCCTCTTTGTACCCGAAGGCATGCCAACACAAGGTGCCTCTCTGCGGCTGCCTTAGGGAGCGTGCGTCAGGGAGTGTCTGTGTGTGTTCTCTCTGTGTCTCTGGGAGCGTCATTTCAAGAGCTGGGAAATGATGGGAGATTTGGGAGGGCGTCTCTGGATTTGCGCAGGCCCTTCCGGAACAGATTGTTAGAGGTTATTGTACAGCATTGGTCACCAAGGAATCTCAAGGACTCCCTGTTTTGGCTCCCATGTTGACTCCAGTTTGGGGCATCCCTAGGGACCTCAGACTTTGTAGAACCCCTCCTCCCAGCTGCTCCCTGGCCTTTCTGGAAGGGTGGGAAGACAGTGAAGACGGCTCTGGCACAAGGGTCGCATCCTGCTGTGTGGCCCCCTGAACAGGAATCGCACGTCTCTGGCTGCTGGCTGCTTGCCCAAGAATTAGGCAGAGTCTCTGGTGGCCGGGGAGGGGGAGGGGGGAGGAGTGGGGGTTCCAGCTTGGCTGGTGGTTCATGGAGCCTTCTGTCTCCCTCACCCGGGGTCCTGGGGAGGTTGTTCGCTCGGGCAGCGGGGGCAGAGATGGGAGCTGGGGCAAGTTGGATGATAGCTGCTCTGAGCTCCCGGAATGTCTAAAACCCAGAAAGACCCAGCAATTAGTCACGGGAGCAATTACGCTAATTGTTCCACTCCATGACTCACTGGTAGCGAGTAAATACTGATTAATTCATTACTTTGCGTGCGTGCGTGTGTATGTGTGTGTATGTGTGTGTGTGTGTGTGTGTGTGTGTGGTAACAGGGGTGGGGTGGAGGGATGGAGGGAATCTCCTGGCTTGCTGCCCTGGCCTCTTGCCCTGGCTGGCCTGGGGAGGGCGGTGTAGCAGGTGGTGGAGGCCGGGGCCGGAAGCCAAGCCAGGATTGGGGTCCTCTCGAGAGCTGTGTGCAAACCCCGGAAGGGGCCCCATCAGGGCACTGAGGCCTAGCTGGCCCCGTCCCCTTCCTGCTCACACACCTTCCGTGGTTCGTTCCCACGTCGGTCAGACGGTGCGAATGCTCAGACTCTCCCTCAGATCCGCTGAAGCACCGAGTTCAGTGTTCACGATATTCTGATGTGAGGTCAGGACAAAAAGTAACCAGTGTCCAGGATGGAGTTGTCACCTGGTCACTGACAGTCCCCCGTGATGGGGCTTCCCCAGCAGGAGCTCCAGCCTTGCCCCGGGCTCTAGTCCCATCTCCCAGCTCAACTCGTTCCGTTCTGTAACAGGCATTTCCTGCATATTATGTGCCAAGCAAGGTCCCACCTCCGCCCATCAAGATGCAGTTCTGTGGGGTGGGCTGTCACCGAACAGGGATGCACCCAAGCAGACCCAGCTCACAAAGGATGATAGATGTGAATTCGGGACCATAGGATCCTCTGAGATCAGAATAGGGCGGACTTCTCGATAGAAGGGATAGACTACACGTTAGCTGGCCAAACATTGGTCAAAGCAGGAATGGGAAGGAAGAGTGTTCTGGGCGGAGGGAACAGTGCGAGTAACAGGCAGGAGAGACCAGGCATAGTCTGGGAATAGAGAGCTGTGAGCGTGGCTGGAATCCAGCACCTGGAGGGGCGCAGAGGGACCCTGGATAGGGCTGGAGGGCGGGCATGGCCAGTCCTGGGAGTCCGGGCTGCATTCCCCACCTCGGGGCCTTTGTGTGTTTCTCCCCCACTGCTGGAGATGCTTTCTCTCTGTTTGGTTGGTTCAGCCCCAAGTGCGAATTCTCCAGATCCCGGCACCAGGAGTCAGTCTCACGTTCGTGGGGAAAGCCCCCAGGGGCAGGGACTGTGGCTCTGCTGGCCTCGAGCCAGGGTCAGATGTGTGGCGGGAGATGGGGCCCAGCCCGCCCCCAGGGAGGGGGTGCCTCCTGCCTTGCTTGACCCTTGTCTTGGCTGTCCTCCAGGGTTGCAGTGGGGAGGGCAGGCCCTAGCTCTGGGCCTCCCCAGCTTCTGACACTGGGAGGAAGGAGTCTGGGGAAGTTTCGAGAAGCCCCTAGCACCCTTCCTGAGATGGAAGTGGCCTTTGGGCCCTGAGCTGACTCAGGCATCAAGATCCCTTTGGCCAGAGGTGGAGGAAGTCACCTTCCTGTTTTGGGGAGGACCCAGGGCCAGGGCTGGAGCCTGCACTCCCTTCTCTCTCTCCCCACCCTCTCTTACCCAAGGTACTTCCCTCCCAGAGCTCCGCCCCCCCTAAACCCCATCTCCCTAAACCCCATGTCTGACTAATTGCACTGCCTTGTGGGACTGTGAGGTCTGAAGCTTTGGGTCCCCAGCAGAGTCTGAATCTCATCGAGTCACGTGCTCCCTGGTGACGTAGGGCAGCCTAGTGGACCTCCGCTCCGTCCCCTGCAGAGGGGGGCTGGTGGCCGCGGCTACACCAAGAGTCCCGCTAATCTGTGCCGAGCACTTGTTGCATACCAGGCGCCCTGGGCGCCGCACAAGCCTCTGCACACCGCGTGCTCGCGGCACCGGGCAGCCAGCGCTTCGGGAGATGAGTACAGTGACGTCCCCCATTTAGTAAGTGATGAAGGCAGGACTCACACCCAGTGTTCTGGCGCTGAACCCACCTCTGCCACCCAGTAGCTCTGATCAGGGCGTCGCATAGCGGCTGGGTCCCCAGTGGGGACCGCCAGGCAGGAAGGTGGGCTACCGCCCTGGCCCCTGGGGGGCAGGAAGTGGCATTCAGGCCCGCCCTGGCTTTGTTTGCCCGTGTGGTGGCCACGCCTGATGCCGTCCCTCACTGTCACTTGGCCTCTGAATGTGTCTGTGGTCCATCTGGGCATGTCCGGGCCCCTGGCCTCAGGTGCTCAGCTCTGTGCCCGCCTCTGCCCCCCTCAGGCCCAGCGCTGGCGCAATGAGAACTTTGAGAGGCCGGTGGACCTGGAGGGCTCTGGGGATGACGACTCCTTTCCTGATGACGAGCTGGATGACCTCTACTCGGGGTCCGGCTCGGGCTGTAAGTACCTCCCCCCTCCTCGCCCTGTGCCTGGGCAGTGCCGTCTGCCTCCAGTGCCCGAGGCTCTTGGATCGCTGGGAACAGGGGCCCACGCAGCCTGGCCTCCTGGTGGGGGGTGAGGGGACGGGGCGGGGGCAGGCAGGGGAAGCTCCTGGGACCCAAGCGCCGGGAAGGGCAGCCCGTCCTCCTGGGCCTGCTGCCAGGGCCTCTGAGCTGGGGACTGCCGCTCCCTGCAGTTCTGCCTCTCCCCTGCTGCCCGTGGCGGGGAGCACGGACGCCCCTCCGTAACCCGTTTGCAGCACTGCCCCGCCCTCTTGCAGAACTTAGTAGCCACTTCTCGGATTTGCAGTGGCAAATCCTCAGCAGAAACCCTTTGCGTGACTCAGCCTGGGCTCCTGTCCAGCAGCTGTGGCTCCGGGGCAAGTTTGGGGAGCGGTGGAGAGGGGCGGCTGCCGCCGCCGCACCGGTGCCTGGGACAGCCCGGTCCCACGGCCTGGGGGGAAGGGCCGGGGGAGGAACATGTGGTGCGGGGGGCGCCCCCGCCGCTTTGGACCCCAGCTCTGGCACTTGGATGCGTGCTACCTCCAGCCCTGTGTCGTCTCCCTCCTGGGAATGACAGAATAAACATGCCTTCTTCTCAGAGCCTCTGGGAGGCTTCCGTAAAAGACATCAGGGACCGGAACAGAGAAGGAGCTCGAAGAACAGTAGAAGAACAGGGTGTGTGTTCGTGGCACCTGGCCGGCTCATTGAGAAGAGCATGTGACTCTTGATGTTGGGGTCGTGAGTTGGGAGCCCCACTTTGGGTGTAGAGATTACTTATTTATTTATTTTTATTTCTTATTTTATTTTTTAAAATTTTTCTTTTTTTTTTTTTTAATGTTTTGAAATGCGTATTTAGTTTTGAGAGACAGAGTGCAGGCAGGGGAGGGGCGGAGAGAGAGGGAGCCACAGAAGCCGAAGCAGGCCCCAGGCTCTGAGCTGTCCGCACAGAGCCCCACACGGGGCTCGAACTCACGAACTGTGAGATCACGAGCTGTGAGATCACGACCCGAGCCGAAGTCGGACACCTAACCAACTGAGCCACCCAGGCACCCCAAGATTGCTTTTCTTTTTAAAGGGGGTGTGTGCAGAGACGGCCCTGCGAGGGGACGTGCTGGGGGCCTGGCCACCGTGGCCCTCTGCCTCTTGTGTGCCCGCTTTAGCCCTGCTCCATTCAAGCCTCTTGCAAGTTAATCTTTGTAAAGTCCTCTCTGCTGGGTCACACCTCTACTCCTGAGGATCTCTGGCTGCTCTCCACCCCTCCCCTGCCGGCTCAGGGGCCCAGGGAGGGGGCTGTACCTTCTCTCTCTCTGTCCCTTATTTCTTCCCGGGGCCCCTTATCTTGTCCTGGCTCCGAGTCGGCCAGCTCGCTCAAGCACCCCCTGTAGGAAGGCTCCTTCTCCTCCTTGCTATCTTCCTGTGGCCTGTGCCTCCAGAAGCCCTTAATGTGCCCACCACCTCATGCCCGTGGTTGAGTTTACCCAGGTCTGACTTCTCCCAGAATGCCACTCCCCTGCTTCCCCTCAACTCTTAGCAAGATCTGCAGCCCGTAGGGCTTTTGTTGCCACTACCTGGATGTAGCCCGCCACCAGGTCCAGAGTGGGTGGTCTGGAAAAATCAGAGAAGACTTCCCGGAAGAGGTGCCCATCCCAGAGGACTTTTTGGCTAGACAGGGAAGACTTAGGGAACATGCACCAGGCACCAGCCAGCTGTTAGCCCGTGGCCAGGCTGTGCCTTACTTCTTTCCGTCGTCTTGTCCGAGGGAGATTGCACGGAGTAAGGGGTGGGAGCCGCCCCGTGTAAACAGCCACTGCTTACCTGGGGCCCTCATGCCCTCACGGTCAGCCAGCTCCCTAGCTCTCTCCTCTTCCCCAACCCTTCAGACTTCGAACAGGAGTCGGGCATTGAGACAGCCATGCGGTTCAGCCCAGACGTGGCCGTGGCGGTATCTACCACCCCTGCAGTGCTGCCCACTGTGGACACCCAGCCCGTGGGTGCCCCACTGGAAGAGCTTCCCTCTGAGCAGCCCACCCCGGAGCCGGCCACCAGCCCCCCAGTGGTGACGGAGGCCGCGGAAGAGCCCAGCCAGAGAGCCACTACCATCTCCACGCCCATGGCCACCACTGCTGCCACGACTGCGGGGGCGCTGACTGTGGCCACGGTGCCCGCCACAGTGGCCACCGCCACCCCCAGTGTGCCTGCGGCTCCCCCTTCCACAGCCATCACCCCTGTCCTAAGGACCACCGGCATACGGAGGCTCCTGCCTCTTCCGTTGACCACGGCAGCCACGGCCCGGGCCACCACCCCCACAGCACCCTCCCCTCCCACCACGGTGGCCGTCTTGGACACGGAGGCCCCGACACCTAGGCTGGTCAGCACAGCTACCTCTAGGCCAAGGGCGCTTCCCAGGCCAGCTACCACCCAGGAGCCTGACAGCCCTGAGAAGAGCACCTTGCCCCTGGGTACCACGGCCCCTGGACCCACAGAAGTGGCTCAGGTGAGCAGATTGGGAGAGGATGGGGAGCGAGGGCAGAGGAGGGTGGGCCAGGCCCGAGCAGGGGCGGGTGCAGCTGGACAGGGCGAGGACCAGGAGGGTCTGGATGTGAGCCAGACATGGATTGAGAGGGAGAGAGGCTGAGGTGGAGGGCCAAGGCTGGGGGGGTGAGTCACAGGATGGGGTCAGAGGTTGAGGTGGATGGGGACAGAAGGGAGACTGCACCTGGGGCTTAGGATGCTGGGACAGGATAGGGATGGGGAAGGAGCCGGGTGGAGCGTGGTTGGGGGGGCCGCACAGGGCCGGGAGCTCAGGAAGGCACTGATTCTTTCTGCGCGTCCATTTCCTCACCTGGGAGGAGGAGGAAATAACAGGATGCAGACCCTCGTGCTGCGGGAATCATCTAGAGTGCCTAGAACAGCACCTGGCCATGGTAAACCGGCCAGAACGTTCAGTATCGTCATGGTCACTGCCATCGCCGCTGTGGTGAGGGTGACCAGGGGGAGGCCGAGGGAGAGGAGAACTCTCCGCTCACTTCTGCGATGTGCTGCCCCGGCGGCTGGCTCAGAGCGGAGCGTCCCCGCGCCCCCCTTCACCCTGGCACCCGCCCTGTGGGCGGCCGGCCCTGCGTCTTCCTCCTTCTACAGACCAGGCCTCACTGGCAGGATTTGAGCCCCGCAGTTGGCTCTAGAGAGAGGCCAGGGTGTGTGTGTGTGTGTGTGTGTTTGGGGTGTTAAGGGGTGCTGAGGATGTCAGGAATGGGGGGGAATGTGTGAGATCTAGGAAATGGCAGCAGTAGCCGGGTGCCTGCTGGGTGTGCTGGGCAAAGAGGGGAGGAAGCCGCGCTGATGGGGGTACAAAAGCCCTTTGTAGCCGGCCTCGCAGAGGGAGGGGGCCCTCGGGTGATAGGGGTACCTTCAGGTCCCGTCAGCCGCGTGACTCCCCAGCCAGCCCCCGGGGGATGCAGACCCCTTAGCTCCTCTGAGCAGCCTGGGGGGTGGGGGCAGCCTGGGGCTTCAGAGACGCTGGCCAAGCAGGAAGGGGAAACAGTGAGAGGGTGCCGAGGGCAGGGCATCAGGCCCACCTCACCCTGCTCACCCCCGAGGCGTCTACATCCCCGCGCCCATCCCAGCCGCTACGCTGGCTTCCTGGTCTCGTGCCTCCAAGACCAAGAGGTCTCGCATCATCCTCTGCATTTGTACACTTGAACTGACACCCCCCCGCCCCCTGCAGGCTGAGGGACTCACCCCTGCCCCAGGTATGGGGACGGGGGACCAGGCAGCACCTAGCAGTCCCCAAACAGCAACTCGACAGCGCTCTCTCAACAATCATGATTACTAAGGATGGCTAGAGGGGGAGGTGACAGATGGAGTGGGGACAGGTGTGGCCAGGTGAGAACAGGCGCAGTGTGGGGTGGTTATGAACAAGGTGTTGTAATTGGATGGATCTGGAGTTTCATTCTGCTTCCAAACTGCTTACTAGCTGCACGTCCTTGGCAAGTCACTTAACATCTCTGAACCTATTTCCAGCCCCGTAAGTCAAGGGTAATAATACCTCCTTCGTGGGGGTGTTGTGAGGGCAAAGCACCTGTCTTGTGCTCAGCACAGTGCCTGGCACCTAGTGAGTGCTTAGTAAGTAAGTGTCAGACCCACTTGGGATGAGGGAGTGGTTTGGCTTGAGGGGCGGGATGCCCCACGGCAGGAGGGGCTGAGGCCTGGTTCCTAGGCTCATGCCCCCCTCCCTACAGACCCCAACTCCGGAGTCCGTCCTGACCACGATCCGGGATGAGCCAGAGGTGCCCGTGAGCGGGGGGCCCAGTGGGGACTTCGAGCTGCCAGAGGAAGAGACGACGCAGCCCGACACAGCCAATGAGGTGGTGGCTGTGGGCGGGGCCGCAGCCAAGCCGTCACCTCCACCTGGGGCACTGCCCAAGGGGGCTCGCCCAGGCCCCGGCCTCCTGGACAATGCCATCGACTCGGGCAGCTCAGCCGCCCAGCTGCCTCAGAAGAGCATCCTGGAGCGGAAGGAGGTGCTTGTAGGTGAGGCATGGGGCCTGGGAGGGGCCCAATATGAAGCAGCAGGTCGGGCCCTGGTTTGACCTCTGGGGCCCCAAGAAGAGGTCAGGGCATGGGTTTCTAGGAGCCTAGTCTCCTAGAAAGGGACCGCTGGGAACTCAACCCCCAGAGCCTCCTTCTGGTTCCTCCTCTGACCCTCCCCTGTCCCGGGGTCTGACCCTGCCTCCATCCTACTTCTGGTGAGGTCTGTGAATGCCAGTCCATGCCGCCTGTGCTAGAATTGGCTTCACTCCGCCCCCCCCACCCTCGCCTCAGATTCAAGACTCTCAGCCCCCTCCCCGCCCAGGACCTCTGCTCTCTCCCCAGGTTCTAAGCCTGGCCCACCTTGTCTTTAGCCCTTGACCTCCGCCTTCTTCCTCCACAGCTGTGATTGTAGGTGGGGTGGTGGGTGCCCTGTTCGCTGCCTTCCTGGTCACTCTGCTCATCTACCGCATGAAGAAGAAGGACGAGGGCAGCTACACACTGGAGGAGCCCAAGCAGGCCAGCGTCACGTACCAGAAGCCTGACAAGCAGGAGGAATTCTACGCCTAGTGGAGCCACAGTGCCTCCCACAGCCTCAGCATCACCCCTCTGCCCAGCCCCCGGCCCGGCCCCACCAGCCCTGGCCAGGGACTGGGTCTAGGGGGGGAGCCTGGCCCCAGTTCATCTCTGCTCACCCTCCCAGGGTCTGCCCAGACTGCCAGCCTCACACAGATTTTACCTGAGGAACAGGGGGCGGCCATCTGCCCTCGATGGTGCCCTTATGAGCTCATCACTTGTCCCCGTCCTCCCCACAGTCAGCCTGGGGCTTCAGGACCTCGCGTCAGCCGGGCAGGAGGAAGGAAGCTCCGGATTGGCTCGTAGAAAGAAGGGGTGGGGCTTGAGATGGGCTCCAGGCCCCCAATCTGGGCCCCCCAGGGCTAGCTGAGGTCTCCCTTCGGAGGTGGAGGGGCGCGTGGGCTGATTTCCAGGACAGGCTTTCAGCAAGCTCAGCCCTCAAAATCATCAAGACACTGCAGCGTCACGCTGCTGTCCCAGCGGCCCTCTCTGCCCGGGAGAGATGGGACCTCTCATCACCAGCCTGTTCTGCCCTGGCCTCTCCGGGGTGTGCGGCCATTCTCCCTTCGCCCGGTGCCTGTGTACTGCAGGCCTCACTTCATGCCGGTGTGCCCAGAAGGAATCGACTTCCTCAGGGTGGCCCGGCAGCCACTGGTGAGGACAGGCTAGGCCGCCTGGGCCTCCCTCCCTCTTGCAGGTGGCCTTTGCACCGACACCACCTCCCACACCGTCACGCATAACGTCACACACAAAGACAAAAGCGCACCATGACAAAATCTGACGCGATCTCAACCACCCCGCCAATGCAGACACGTCACGGACACACACATGCTTCCAAAGATGTTTATTCTCATGTGCTTCTCACGCCCCTTCCCCCCCTACCGATGCCCACAACAATGCAAGGCGCTAGTCATCGTCACCTGGAGGTGACAGTGTGGCCTGGCCCTCTCTCGGTCCCCCTTCCCCCATGCACACTGTGGCACCACTCACGTTGTCTCCAGCTTGCGGGCTCCCTGGAGAGGGTCAAGCTGGAACAGTCAGCCCATATTGGGTCCCCTGAGTCGCCCTGCCACGCTCAGCCCCTCCCCGCGATGCCAACACCAACCACAAGGCCGCCGACCCCAACATGTCAGATACAACCCCAGGTGGATGCACGATCTTACCCCACACGCCCCGTGCTTGAGCTGGAGGGGAACCGGCGGGCACCCACCCGAGATACAGTGTGGCGTGTGGGAGGGGGGGAATGTTGCCACAACCCCTCCCTCCCAGGGCATTGCACCGATCGGTGGGATCCGTGGGGCCTGCCCCGCTCCCATCTGTAGCTCGCCAAGGGGTAAGTTGAGGGCCAGTCACCCCCCACCCCCCACCCCCAGCTAGGAGCCTTGCTGAGGAAGGCAGGCTGGTTCCTGGAATGTGGCCGCAGAGCCACAAGGCCTGGGTGGGGAAGGGTGTGCCGCCTGACTCCCGGCCTCCCTGTACCCTCTCCTGCTCTGAGCTCGGGGCTGACTCTGCCTCCCAGGACACAAGTCTCCAAAGTGCCTGCGACGGTGGGCCCTGGCGCCTGGGCCTCCTGCACCCTCTCGGTGGCCTCGCTGGGCCCACCTCGGTCCTGCCCTGGGGCCCTCCTCCGTGGACACCTGCCCACTCCTTGGCCAGACAAGCCGGTGGGCTTCCCGGCTGTGGCTGGATAAACCTGCAGTCAGAAGCAGGCCGGCCAGCACACTGCCCCAGGCCGGGAGCTGAGAGCCGGAGGGGCTGGGGGCGTCCCAGGCCTTGGCCTGCCTCCCCCTTCTGTGTTACCCTTGGGCGGGGGCCGCTTCTGTAGATATTTTAAATGTGAGGGTCACAGATCTCCTTCAGGGAGGAGGGTGTGCTTGGTGGGGGCTCCTGAGGCCACGGGATGCGGTCTGAGTTGCGGTTGGCTGGTGCTCACTCCCCACCCCCACCCCTCACCTTTGACCCAGATTAAAGTCAGGAACCCAGCTTTTATTTCTGTTCCCTTTTCTAGACTCCCTGGCAGCAGATGTCTGCAGGGTGAGGGGTGGGGGTGCCCGAGGCGGTGAGAGCAAGGCTCCAGGGTACTTCTGCACCCCGTCTTTTCCACCATCCTGCTTCCAGGCTGGGGCTCCGTCTTTTTCGGACTCACTGTCCCCCCTGGGCAGGACCTGGAGGCCTGTGAGGGACCCAGTCGGTCCCAAACTTTGAGATGGGCGGGAGTGAGCAGAGGCACCTTGGGCCCGTGACTTGGTGAAGATGAGGCAGCCTGGCCTCAGTCATCCCTGGAGCGGGAGGGCCGTGCGATGGGGGACTGAAGTCTCGGCCTCCCTCTACCCTGCTCCCTGGTGGGCTGCTGTCTGGGGGCTGGCAGCCCTGACGACAAGGCCTGGCAGGGCAAGGCTGAGAAGCCAGGGAGCATGGAGGGGAGGGGACACGAACCCAGGGATGGTGGGCGCCGGGTAGGAGACCCCTGCATGGGCCACACGTAGCCCATGGTGGGGTGGGGCCCTGCAGGGGTGGATGAGCTGGGCTTGGCCAGGCTGGAGTGGGCTTGGTGTGGCCCGCAGGGATGCAGTCTGGTCCCTGCATCCTGAGGTCTGGCTTCTGACTTGGGACTTGGGGCCTTGCCTCCTGGCACTGGTCCCTTCTCTTTGTCCTTAGCATTTGAGAGAAGGGGCCAAGGGCCCCGTTCATGGAGCCCTGGACCTGAGCCCAGTGCCCAGGCTTTTATCGTCGTGAAATTGAACACAGTCTGACTGGCCCAAACTTCGGCCAGTCCGGCTCGGGCAGGGCAGTCCAGGAGAGAGGTCGGTTAGAAGGATGAGCTGGGGCTCTCCTAGGTGCAATGTGGGTGCGGGGCTCTCGCTCTGCCTGGGCACAAGATATGATCATGCAGGGCCTGCCCAGATGGGGTGCCTGGGGAGGGTGTCCTGCAGGACCCTGGCGGTTCCTAGAAGGAGGGCAAATTCCAAAGGGTGGGGGGGAGAACATGTGTGGCCAGAGAACCTCTCTGGGGCCCCAGCTGCCAGGGAGGGTGGCTGGGGCCTAGGGAGGTGGGGTTTGGGCCCACGCTCTGGCTGTGACTTCTAGAACCCAGGCTCTGGCTCTCTGAGGGGCCATAGGGCAGTACCTCTCCTGAAAGGTTTGTCCCCTTGTGCCCTGGAGGTGGATGGGTGGTAACCGGGGGCTGGGTGAGGCAGGTCCGCGGGCAGTGGCCTAGGGCGCTCAGGCCAGAACCCCCCACCCCCCAACTGGGGGGGCGGGGTGGGCAAAGCCAACTGTCCAGGCCTCCAGGCTCGGGCCCTGGGCACAGGAAGCAGGCCCCTCTCTGCCTGTCGGGTGGGACAGGACTGGCCACCACCTCCTGGGCTCTCCCAGATTTCTCCTGACCGCCACCACCCTGAACTTGCTTCCTCAGGCCTCCAGCCTGTAAATAGAAGCCCACGCACTGTACAGATCTACAGAGATGCCGAGACTGGGGCGCAGAAGTGGCCATCTAAGGTCTGAGGGGGCCAGCGCCCCCCGGTGCCCACCTGGCAGCTCTGTGCACCCAGACCCAGCGTGGCAAATACATGTAAATATTTTTTGTAGGCGGTGTGGCTCCAGAGAGTCCCCGGAAGACAGTGTCCCTCCTGTGCGTCCTTTCTCCTGTACAGAGCCCTTCAAGCACCCGGCCCCGGGGCGGGTGGGAGTCTGTCCTTCCCTCCCCCAAGCCTTCCCTGCCCTTTCTCTCCCCCCATAACCTGTTTATTAACCATACCTGTCCTGAGTTCATGGCCAAATCTCGAAATACGAAAAAGCAGAGGGGAAAAGACTGGAAAAAGAGACCCAGGTGCCTGCCCCTGCCCCCTGGGGGATCTCACCTGTCCTAGCCTCATGAAGGAGCTATTTGGGGTTTTTGTTTTTTTTTTTTTTTCTTTTTTTTTTTTAACACTTCCCGTGCTGTGCCCATTTATAAGAGGAAATAAAATTAAGCTGAAATGATACAGTGTGGCCTGAGTGTGAGATAAACGTGGGGGCTTTGGGGTAGGGGGCAGCCCGTGGCCCGCCTCAGACCTCAGCGACTTTCATAAAAAAATTGAGAACCAAGCAGGGAAAATTGACCAGCAGCCTCTCATGGGAACCATTAGGGTAAAAGCTGCTGTCTGTTGAGAGTGTTCAGGAAACCACGAAGCCGCCTGTGGTCAGGCCGCGTGGAGGCTGCGGTTGGGCAGGGGCCAGGCTGTGGTGGCACTGGGGGCCCTGTGGTCCACCCAGGGGGAAAGGACTGGTTCCGGCCACGAAGAGAGAACGTTGGGACCACAGATATCAGAATCAGATCGCCTGAGGCCAGATGGTTTTGGGGTCAGGAGCCCTGGTTTCAAGCCCAGGATCCATTCCCCAGCTCTGACTCTGGAGTGGCTACTTCCAAGCTTGCTGAGCCTCGATTTTCTCAGCTGTGAAATGGGATAACAGTCACCATCCCCAAAATGGAATGGGGCAAGGATTCTATGAGGTAGAATACTGTGCCCAGTGCTAGAACAGAACAGAACTTCGGGAGAGGAGGTCCCTGGCTTGGAACCACAGACCCTAGGGTCTCAGGGTCGTAGAGCTGGGGGAGCCCTGTGCCAGCCCCCAGCCAGCACCGCTCTTGTGACAGGGCTTTGGCGTATCCTGGGGACCAGTCGATCACTCTCCAAAAAGTTGAAAAGTCCTCTTCTTTTCAGCCAGAATTGGCCTCTCCAGTGATTCTCTTCTCCGGGGGCACACCAGGCTCTGCCCTCTTGCCCTGGGATAGCCCCTGGGCGTGACGGTCATGTCGTGAACTTCCCTCCTCCAAGGGAAACCTCTGCAAGTCCTGAAAGCATTTCCTGCAGAAATTTCTTCCTCCTAAAATACTCACACAGGGTCTTGATGTTTCCGGGGTGGGTTGCAGTCTAAGACCCCCGGATCTGATACAAGACCCTACCCATCCCTTCCTTCGTCTCTTTACTAAAGTCTCCTGAGTGCCTACTCTGTGCCAGGCCCCATGCTTGAACCTGGGGGACAGACCCAGCCCCCACCCACAAAGCACATAGTCTCCTGGGGAGACAGACCATAACCAGGGTCCGGTGACCATGTAATGACTCCAGCCTGGGGGTGGGAGGGTCTTTTCTCCTCAGTCACCACCTCCACCCGCCACCCCCCTACCCATCCACCTCACTGCCAGACAGTTCTGGGACCCAGCTCCCAGGCCTGGGTCCTCGCTGTGGTCCCAGCGGGGTCCCCTGACAGCCTCGGGTCACACAGCTATAAAAGGGGGGAAGGGACCAGCCCTGTGCAACATCAAGGTTGATAACGGAAATGGGCCCCAGTTCAAAGCCCACTTTGATATGAGCAGTTGGTCGGCCACCATGCAAGGCCCAGCTCTTGACAAGGCCTCTCCTCCAGGAAGCTTCTGGAAGGTAATGCCATCCTCTTTCGGAATCCTGCAGCCTAGAGCTGCCTACCCTTCACCGCCTCCGCGTTCTCGTGCCACATACCCCTCTGGCATCCCCAGCTGGGAACGTGACTCCCCTTGAGTCACGTGGGCTAAGCTGTGTGCACTTGGGCCCAATGTTCTCCCTCTTGGAGTCTGTTTACACACATCAAATGTGGGCGATAAGGTGAGTGTGGTGGAGATTAACTGAGATAATATATTGAAAACAATTAGGGGTGCCTAGGTGGCTCAGTTGGTTGGGAGTCTGACTTTAGCTCAGGTCACGATCTCACAGTCCATGGGTTCGAGCCCTGCTTCGGGCTCTGTGCTGACAGCTCGGAGCCTGGAGTCTGCTTTGGATTCTGTGTCTCCCTTTCTCTCTGCCCCTCCTCCGCTCACATTCTGTCTCGCTGTCTCTCAAAAATAAATAGAAACATTTAAAAAAAGAAAACAATTAGCATGACAGCTGAATTCTAGCCACTCTGTGGCTTTGGTCTTTCATTTATTTTAAATGTTTACTTATTTTTATTTTGAGAGAGAGGGAGTACAAGCAGGGGAGGAGCAGAGAGAGAGGAAGAGAGAGAATCCATGGAGCCTGACACGGGGCTCCATCTCACAAATGGCAAGATCATGACCTGAGCTGAAATCAAGAGTCAGAAGCTCAACCCTTGAGCCCCCCAGACACCCCTGTGTCTTGGGTCTTTTATAAGCAGAACTTTATGCCAATCCCAGCCCTGCTCGCTGACTAGCTGTGCCACCTGGGCAGCTTATTCAAACCCGGCGCTCAGTTTTCTCACCTATATTAATTCTTTTTTTAAAAATATTTTTATTTATTTCTAGGAGAGAGAGAGAGAGAGAGAGCGTGAGCAGGGAAAGGTCAGAAAGAGAGGGAGATACAGACTCTGAAACAGGCTCCAGGCTCTGAGCTGGCAGTCAGCACAGAGCCCGACAGGGGGCTCGAACCCACAAACCGTGAGATCATGACCTAAGCGAAAGTCGGACGCTTAACCGACTAAGCCACCCAGGCACCCCAGTTTTCTCACCTATAAAGTGGGGACAATAATAGTACTGGCTGTGCCTGGCATCGGGCAGGTGCTATACAGCTGGGGGCTGAGTCCCGGGGCTGTCATTATTATCGTTATTATGATCTGCAGGACCCAGTATGCTGCCTACTGAATGAGGACATGACACAGCATCTGGGTAGAAATCCAAATGTCCGTGTCCGCGCTGGTGTGAACCATGGCTTGGGCTGGGGCCCGCGAGGACCTGGGTCGGCGCCTGGGAATCATACACATGGGCCTCGCAGATGGACGCGTGGGCACACAGGAGCTGCTGGGAGGTGGTGCCTTTCTCTCCGGGGCCCCTTGGCTCTGGGATGGAAACAGGCAGAGGGGGATGGAGGAAGAATAGCGGATTGTTCCCCTACGCCCAAGAGGTCATGGCCGCCTGCCCAAGCTGCCGGAATAATAGAGGACACCCAACTTGCAGGCCGCCCACCCTGTCTTTGCCAACCTGCAGGTGGGCTGGATGCGGATGGAGGGCCCAGGCTTCCTTCTAGGCTCCTCTGCTCTCAGGGAGGATGGAGGCTGGAGGCTGGGCCTGGGGCATGTACTCAGGGGAGGGGATTAGGGCCAGGGATCAGATCGATGAAGCGCTGGGGTGAGACTCCCTTCCAGGCATCCTGATGGAGGGCTCCTCCCACATCACCTCATTACAGCCTCTGGCAGCTCTAGCCTCCTGGCTGGGGGAAATTGAGGCTCAGAGAGTTCGAGAAGCCTGAGGCCAGAAAGCTATGAAAGAGTGGAGTGGGATTCAAGCCTGGGTCTCCTCCTGAAGTCGAAATTCTTTCAGTTTCACCCTTCCATTTCCTTCCTCTACCCACAGCTGCTGTGTGAGCATGGGCAGGTTGCTAAGCTCTGAACCTCAGTGAGACTGTTAGAGAAACAGAAGCAACGGTTAACACGTGACATGTTTGCTGGGCTCCTTCCGGCTGTCAATGCCCATTGACAGACACTCTCTTGCTTTCATCCTTGGAGACAGTGGTTGTCCCCCGCCCCTCCCCCACAGGGAGAGACAGTGACCCTGTCTGTGGGGCACTTCTACAGGACAGATGACCTGTTTCTTCAATTAATAACTTCTTACAAATTCTTATAAGATGAAGAGGGAATTTACAGGTAAGCTTAAAAGACTTGTTAACTAATCAACGTGGGAGCTCGATTCCGATCCCGATTCAAACAGACTCTAAAAAAACTCCAAGCTAATTCTGAAGCAGGTGGAAAGTCGAGCTTCGAATGAATATTCGTTGTAAAGGGATCATTGTCAATGCTCTCAGATGGGGTAGCGGTGCTGTTTTTTAAAAAAACATCCTCATCTTTATGGAGACTGAAATATTGGCAGATAAGGTGACAGGATGTTTGTGGCGCAAGGACAGTGAGGAGGTTGCGGGTGGGGACGCGGGAGGCGGGCGCGGGGTGGGGGGTGATGTGGGATTTGGGCTGGGAATGGAGAAGCTGAATGATGGGCACATGGGGGCTCGTTAGATTATATTCAAAACACTTGAAGGTTAAATTTTCAATCCTTCATAAAAAATTTGTTAAAAAAAAAGAAAGAAAGAAATTGATCACCGCAGCAAATGCAAAGCTAGGCCCTGCCTGCCCTGCACCCCACCCCTGACAGTTCCCCCCCCCCTCCCGTGTGGTCCACGTCCAGACTGCCAGCATCTTCCCGGCCTTGTCCCCTCCTCTTCCACAGATGCTGACTCCCCTGAGCGGCTCTGATGGAAGAACGCACGTGGGGTAGTGATGAGGGATGTGAGCGGCGGCTACCCTCCTCCAGAGGTAGCCTCTTGCCAGAGACAGGGACAGACACTACGCTTCCCACGCAGGCGGCATGTCACGGCTTTCTGGGGAAACTTGGCCTTGTTCGCTGTTCACACCAGTCCCGTGAGCCGGGCTGGCTGGGGCTTACTCCTCCCCGCTTGAAGGACAGTGGATTGGGTCCTTTCCCTCCATCTTCAAGGCTCTGGCCATGCCTAGACCTTTGTCACATCTTGCTGGGAATACTGAAGCAGACTCTGCAAGGAAAGGTCACAGCCTCTGGCACAGACGGACGGGGTTTCCCCAGCCTCGAGCAGCTCTTCCGGGCTGTCCTGGGGAAGCCACTTTGCCTCCTGACTTCAGCTTCCTCCTCTGTATAATGGGCATGGGGGGACGACTAAAGCGGCTTATGGGGATCCAAATGGGCAGGCAGGTCCCCGTGCCCAGCTCGATGCCTGACACAGAGGGAGACACGGCAGCAACAGGCCCATCTTCCCAGTAACGGCACTCACCACAGACGGCATGGGCCACACTCACAAGATGCGTCCTAAGTGCTTTCACTTTTTTTTTTTTTTTTTTTTAATTTGGGGCACCTGGGTGGCTCAGTCAGTTAAGCATCCAACTTCAGCTTAGGCCATGATCTCATAGTTTGTGGGTTCGAGCCCCGTGTCGGGCTCCATGCTGACAGCTCAGAGCCTGGAGCCTGCTTCCGATTCTGTGTCTCCCTCTCTCTTCCCCTCACCTACTCCCACTCTCTCTCTCTCTCTCTCTCTTTCAAAAATAAACATTAAATTTTTTTAAAATTATTTTTTATTATTGTTTACTTTTAGAGGGAGTGTGAGTGCAGGAAAGGGACAGAGGAAGAGAGAGAGAATCTTAAGCAGGCTCCATGATCTGTGCAGAGCCTGACGTGGGGCTCGATCCCATGACCCTGAGATCATGACCTGTGTTGAAATCAAGAGTCAGACACTCAGGCGAGGGAACCACCCAGGCGCCCCCTAAGTACCTTTTAATACATGTGCATTTAGAACAGGGCCTGGCACGTGGTAGGTACTATATAGGTGTTTATTAAAATAGAATCGTTTTTGACATATTAGCTTATTTTATGCTACGGACTGAATTGGCTCCCCCACAAATCTGTATTTTGAAGCCTTCACCCCCGATGTGCCTGTATTCAGAGGCAGGGCTTCTAAGGAAGTAATACAGGCTAAGTGAGGGCATCAGAGTGGGGCCCTGGGACACTAACTTAATAGGATTAGCGTCTTTTCCTTGTAAGAGACATGAGAGCGTTTGAGCCCTCTCCCCGCCCGAGCACAGAGGAAGGCCATGCGAGGACACAGCAAGACAGGAAGAGGGCTCTCACTGGAAGCCGGCTGTGTCGTCACCCTCCCCCCGGACTGCCAGCCCCTCGGACTCTGAGGGAACAAACATCCCTTGTGTAAGCCAGTAAACCCAGTCTATGGGATTCCGTTATGGCTGCCTCAGCGAACTGATATATTTAATCTTTACAAAAACCCCGAGACATGGTAGGTACTCTGGTCAGTCTCATGCTTACAGATGGGGAAACTGAGGCTTATAGCCTCCGAGAAGGCTGAGGGCATAGGTAATAAAATGGTACAGGCGACCTTGACTCCCCCTCCCCTCCCTCCTGGCAAACTCCTATGGGTCCTTCAAAGCCCTGCTCCATAGCCCCTTCCCGGGAACCCCCAGGCAGCATTAGTCATTGGGAATGGAGAGAGCAGGAAGCGAGGCCAGAAGGAAATACTTCAGCCTGGAGGAGTGGAGGATAGAGAGCAGGGAAGGCCTAAGGGAGGCTGTCGGGTGAATGAGGTGGAGGAGCAAGGGATTGAGGGAGAGCCTGTGGGTTGGCTGTTGGGAAGGGTGTGAACAGAGAAGTTCTTGGTCCTTCTTCCCACTATAGTGGCTCTGTCTCGTGGCTTGGCCTTCAAGGCCCAACTCAGCCTCCAGCTTTCTTGAGGTTAACAGACTGGGGCCACACTACCCTGGTTTGAGTCCTGCCTCCTCTACTTATTGGCTAAGTACTCTCAGGTAAGTTATTTAATCTCTTGTGCCTCAGTTTCCTTACGGGGATAAAATGGGGACAACCACAGTACCCATCTCATAGAAGGGTCCTGAGGTTTAATCTTAATTAAGTTGATGCACAGTAAATAGAAAGTACTTCGTGGATATTAGTCATCTCAGATCACTCCGTGTCACAGTGCTCGCTCTTTTCTCAGAATTCCAATGGGCTTGTGTATAAACCACACAATTTAACACAACAGTAGCGATAAAAGCAATGAACCTTCATTAGACTCTTACTATTGGCCAGGCTCTAGGCCTGTTCCTTTATGTAGTGTTCCATTTAGATGTCAGAAATAACCCCATGAGGTAGATACTGTTAATATGCCCATTTTACAGATGGGGAAAATAAGACCTCTTTAAAATTTGTCTTACGGGCGTCTGGGTGGGTCAGTTGGTTGAGCTTCTGACTCTTGATCTCAGCCCAGGTCATGATCTCATGGTTTCTGAGATCAAGTTCTGCATTGGGCTCCATGCTAATTAGGGCAGGGCCTGCTTGGGATTCTCTCTCTCTCTATCTGCATGTAAACTGGTACAGCCCCTCTGGAAAACAGTGTGGAGGTTCCTAAGGAAACTAACAATAGAACTCCCCTATGACCCAGCAATAGCACTGCTAGGAATTTACCCAAGGGATACAGAAATGTTAATGCATAGGAGCACATGTACCCCAATGTTCATAGCAGCACTCTCCACAATAGCTAAAACCTGGAAAGAGCCTAAGTGTCCATCAACAGATGAATGGATCAAGAAGATGTGGTTTATCTATACCATGGAATACTACATGGCAATGAGAAACAATGAAATCTGGCCTGTGTAGCAACATGGATGGACCTTGAGGGTGTTATGCTGAGCGAAATAAGTCAGGCAGAGAAGGACAAATATCATATGTTTGCACGTATAGGAGGATTAGGAGGAACTTAACGGAGGACCAAGGGGGAGAAGAAGGGGGAAATGGTGGGGAAAAGGGAGAGAGGCAAACCATGAGAGACTCTTGAATGCTGACAAAACCTGAGGACTGATGGATGTGGGGGGGAGGAGGGGTGGGCATGGAGGAGGGCACTTGTGGGGATGAGCACTGGGTGTTATGTGGAAACTAATTTGACAATAAACTATTTGTAAAAAAAAAAAAATTTTTTAATGTTTTTAAATTATTTATGAGAGACAGAGAGAGAGGAAGGGGGAGAGGCAGAGGGAGAGGGAAACACAGAATCTGAAGCAGGCTCCAGGCTCTGAGCTGTCAGCAAAGAGCCTGACATGGGGCTTAAACTCACATGCTGTGAAATCATGACCTGAGCTAAAGCTTGGAAGCTCAACCGACTGAGCCATCCAGGCGCCCCTCAAAATAATCTTAAAAAAATACAATGTGTCTAAGATTACAGAGCCAATAGTACATGGTGAAATGAAGAGCTAATATATGGTGGAATGAAGATTTGAACCCAGGACATCAGACCTGGAACCCATGTGACTTGTTCCAGTCTGTTAATCATTCTGCCAATATTGGTAGATGCCTATTGTGTACCAGCCACTGTACTGGGTGCCAGGGCTATGGAATTTAAAGACCCACAGTCCTGGCCCTCGAGAGACTCACAGGCTGAGGTGGAGAAGATAGACCCGGCATCAGATGCCTGAGAATACTCACAATGTGGGAGGGATGGAGCCGAACCTCACGTCTGCATTAGATCTGTTAAAGGCTAATTTTCATGTAACCATATTCGATCAGTTATTGAGCATATGGTCTATATAATAATGAATGCTCCCTCTTCCCAAAGACAAGGCGGGCAGTTTTCTTCAGTGCAAAAGGGATATAAAAAGAACAGCTTTGACATTATTTTTAGGCTTCCCAGTCAATCTGAAGTTGTTAAATATGAGTGCTGCTGGAGCCATGGTTGATCCACTGAGGTTCTTAGAAAGCCCCCACCCTTCTGGCAATTGCTGTACCTCTGTACTAAGTGGCCCAGACGAAGGTAGCTAGCTTCTGTGTGATACGGGCACATGCCAAGTCAAAGTTCAATGATGCCTGCTGATGTGGATATGCACAGAACCTCTGGGAATACAGAGGAGGGAACAATTAACCTTGGGGCTTCCAGGAGAAAATATTTGGGTTTTGAGGGCTATGTAGGAGTTCTCTGTGAAGAGGGGAAACAATCCTCAAATGAGGGAGGAAGGGTGCAAAAAGCACCCCAGGTTGTTTGGGGACCAGTGGAAATTATGTGGGGCTGGAGTGTTGCGTTCACAGGGAGTGGTGAGAGTTTATCATATAAGCAATGTGGGGGGGTAGGTATGGAACTTTTTAGGGAGTGATATATGGTCAGGTGTATAGTTTTGTAAACATGGCTTTGGTAGCTTACAGGAAGATGGGTGGGAAATTGGTGGCAAGACCATCAATCCCCCAGCACGACTGTAAGTTCCTTGGGGACAGTGACACTGTCTTTCCTTCTGGTATTTTCCATTAACACCTCGCAGGAGTGAGGCACGAAGGTGGTGTTCAACAAACACCTGCTGTATGAAATCCATGAATATCCCAGGACACATGTGCATATGTGGGTGGATTTTAGTAGCACCCAGAGCCTGTACCAACCTCCCCCAACCCCGGCCTCCCGCCGGTGCTGTCCATGGTACTAACACACACTCTAAGGCTGCAAATCCCAGTGGACTCCCTGGGAGCAGCTTGGTGTACACGTGTGTGTGTGTGTGTGTGTGTGTGTGTGTGTGTGTGTACACAGGTACGTGTATGTGTAGGATGAGGTAGGGGAGGGGACCCTCAAAGTTTGTTTCTTGGCAGCAAGGCAGGGTCCCAGCGGCTCCAGCCTTTGAGAGTCTTCCCCTGCGCCAGCGTGAGGATCCACGTTATCTGGCCAAGGCTCAGTGCATGGATCCCAACCAGGAAATGAAGACAGACGGAGAGGATGGGATTAGAGCTGGGAGTGGGTTTGAACCCCATGCTGGAGAGTCAAGATCTATAGAAAGACAGTGACAAGGTCACCTTTGTGGTCCAGAAAGGTTGCGCTGGTGATAGCAAGAAGGCTAACTCCAGAACCTTAGGGTCACACATTAGCACTCAATGCCATGCAACATACACCGTGTAGGTGAGAGAGGAAATCAGTGAGGGTTAGAGTAACCAGGCAGGTTTTCTGGGAGGAGGTGGGACCCGAGCTGGCCCTGGAAGGATTCACAGAGGGGGCGGGAGAGGAGAGGGGCATGCCAGGCAGGGGAGCTGTAAGAGCCCAGGTAGAGAAGTCAGAGCAGTGGCGAAGGAAGAAGGAAGAGGCACCTGCCTTTCTCTTCTCTCTCCTCCCCTGCCTCCTGGCAGGGGCCCTTTTGAGCAGGGAGGGGGCCTGCTCTGGGACTGAGCTCAGCTGCATTTCTGGGTGTCTCTGGCTGAGAGAGGGGGCAGGCTGGGTGCAGCCTCGAAAGGTCCTTCCATTGTGTGTGAGGCTCAGCCAGGGCAGCAGAGGCAGGTCCATGGGGCCCTTTGTGTGCATGTGATCCGCCCAGCACTCCAGCGGCCTCCACAGTCCTCGCTGGCCCTGGACTCAGGCTGTTCTGCCTTGGCCGTGGCTCCGATGTCATAGCTGAGGGAGGGGGCGGGGTAAGGGAGTGGACACTGGTGGCCTTCGAGGCTGGCTAAGTGCTGACAAATTGCCTCCTGCCCTTGAGGCTCGTGGGGCTCGACGAATCACCAATTCATGAAATCCTTTAACTCTGTAATCCGCAGACCAGTGGATGAAACCTTCTGGCGCCTGAGTATCCCAGAATAATGGAGACTTTTTAAGACATGGGATCATTCACAATGGACTCTGTGGGAATCATAGAATCCTGTATAATAACAGAACCTTAAAACCATAGGCTCTTTTCCTACCTTCCTTTTAGGGCTGAGATGAGGGTAAAAGTGAAACCTTCCATGGAAAGACATAGAACAATCCTGGAATGTCGTCAGTGTTCCCGAGTATCAGCTGTGGTCTCTGTTTTGAGGATGCTGGGGCCCCGAGAGGTGACGTGACGCTACTGGCCCAAGGACAGGCAGCCAGGCCTGGTGACACAGAATTGCAGTGGCGTGGAGGATCCCCGGGGCAGGGGGAGCCAAGGCACTGTGATGCTGAATCCCCCTGTGGCCCAGCTGGCGGGTTCTGGCTCCGAATGAAGGTCTCTGAGTAAGAGGCTCATTGGGGGGGTGGGGGCAGGAGGTGGGGAGGCGGGTGCCCAGGATTACAGGCCTTTGAGCTAGCCCTGGCTCTCTGCGTCAATCCCCATGTGATCTTGGGCACGTGATTTAATCTCTTGGGGCCCCAGTGTCTTCCCCTTTAAGAGGGGAGTAGCATTCCCCTCCCTGCTCCCGTCTCAGGGGAGTGGTAAGACTCTGAAGTCAGGCAGCACATCCTAGCTGTGTGTTCCTAGGCAGATGACATCACTTCTCTGAGCCCATTTCCTCATTAGTGCAACAGGGTGAATAAAGACCCAGAATTGCCATGAGGACTGAATGAGCTAATATCCTCTGAGGATGCCTACACTCTGGCCCAGCGGCCCCCAGCTGTACCGCTTGAGGGGCTGGTGACTTGGCCAAGCCCTATAACTTCCAGGGGCCTCGGTTTCCTGAGCTGCAAAATGGACATGACAGGGGGCACCTGGGTGGCTCAGTCGGTTAAGCGTCCGACTTCGGCTCAGGTCATGATCTCACGGTTTGTGGATTCGAGCCCCACGTTGGGCTCTATGCTGACAGCCAGCTCAGAGCCTGGAGCATGTTTCAGATTCTGTATCTCTCTCTCTCTCTAACCCTTCCCTGCTCACTCTCTCTCTTTCTCTCTCAGAAAGAAAGAAAGAAAACATTTTAAAAAATGGACGTGACAGGAGCACTTATTTAGACTAAATGGGTTGATGCAGGTGGAGCGCTGCGACCAAGGTCCGGCACGTGGGAAGTGCTGGAGAAGCAGCTACATCGTCCTTACAATGCCGGGCTCGGCTGTCCTGAGCAATTTGTAGCGGTCAGTGTGACCATTGGAAAGTGCTGCACAGCTGTGTGTGCCTGAGTGTGTGTGTGTGTGTGTCCCTGCTGAGGTTGTGCCTGCACATGTGTGCCTGAGTGTGTGCGAGCGTGTGTGCGTGCAAGTGTGTGTCTCCAGGGTGTGAGCGTGTGCCTGAGTCTATGTGCCTGGGAGTGTGTCCCCTGGTGTATGTGTGTGTGTGTGTGTGTGTCTCCAGCGCGTGTGTGCCTGAGTGTGTGAGTGCCTGTGTGTGTGGAATGTGTGTGCCCCCGGTGTGTGTGACAGTGTGTGTGTGCATGTGCACGCACGTGTGGGAGTGTGTGTGTGAGGATGTTTATTAAAAGCAGAGCCCGCGGCCTGGACTTGCTCTGTGTGCCCGGAATAGCTGCTTCTCCGGCGGCCTCCCCGGGGACAGAGCGTAATGAGTGTTTGCAGAGCCCCTGCCAGGCGGAGAGGAGAGGCGCTGAGGAGCACTGAGCCAGGCAGCAGCCCAGATCTCAGGGTTATTATATTAACGAGCATCAGGGTGATGATTACCATTAACGAGATTATTCACCAGGCGGCCTCCCCCGCACTGGGTTGTGCTTACTACAGGGGGGAGCCTGGGAGGCATTGCTGCCCTGTCCCTCCCCGCTGTGTCTCCGGGGGGGGATACAGAGAGGGTTCCCTGGTGCCGGACATGGTGCCAAGCCCATCATATCCTTGTCTCCATGAAGCTCTCTGGGCCCCTGAGGTTTGGTGGTATTGGCACCCCCACTTCACAGATGAGAAAACTGAGGCTCAGCGAGGGAGCCTGGGATGCCCTCAGGCCTGTCTGAGCCCAGAGCCCGGGTATTTTCATCGCCCCCCTGTGCACTCTGTGGATGCTTAGAATGGACCAGCCCTGGGGTGGCGCTGTGCATGGATTAGCCCCTTAGACTTCACCACAACCCCATAGGGAAGATGCAGTTGCTATCCCCTCTGCAGTGGGGAAACCAAGGCACAGAGAACTTCAAGTAACCTGCCATTCCTGTCACACTGTCTCTGGCTCCAGTGGGCCCCTCTCCACCCAGCAGCTGGGATGGAGGTGTGGTTCCAAACCTTCTGTTGTTCTTTCTGTAGCAGACTGGGCCGAGGGCTCTCGCTCGGGGGGCCTGTGGGTAGTTTTCTCCTGGCCCCTCGTCTCCACCGACCCCTCAGTCAGGCTCACCTCTGAGCACAGGCTCTGGATGCCAGCCCCCACACAGAGCGGAGGCTGCCCCCCACCCCACCCCTGCACAAACATTATCTCCACTCTCCTTGGGACCAAACCGACAGTTCCCGGGGCCAGGTTCACGCATCTGATGGCACTGGCCGGCTCCCGTGTGTCAGGTGCCTTGCCAGGACCCGGGACACACTGAGAGGGACACAGACCCGCCTCCCGGAGTGCGCAGTCTCGTGGACAAATCAGCTCAGGACGCGTTATTTTATTGCAGCCAGGCGGAGTGCTCCCGAGTGCTCCCGGAGGGCAGCTCCGAGTGGTCCCACCTCACAGGCTGCCTTGCCGTGGGGTGTCGGGGGAGTGGGTCTCTCTCAGACAGTGACATTTAAAATGGACGCATAAGGACCGAGCAAAAGCTGGCCAGTCACAGGGGCAGAGAGCATTTCAGGCGGAGGGAGGGGCACCGAAGGAGGCGGGGTCCCTACAGACGTCTCACCTGCCTGATCAGCTCAGTTACATTCAGGGCCCATCACCGGGCAGTCAACAGTCGTGGGCCAGCTGAGACTTTCCCATCTCAATAGCTCCCTTGCTCCATCGGTCCTTCATTCCGTGGTCCCCGCTGCCCAGCCTGTTGCAGGCTTGGTGTGGGGACACAGAACTGAATCAGTTGTGGTGCTCGCCCTGGACGTGCTTGGAACCCACACACAGCACCAAGTCATCAGTGGGCACGGAGACCCTTCCCGCCGGGGCTAGGTGGTGCTGGTCAGGGAAGGCTTCTCAGAGCTGGAGGCAGGAAAGGGGAGGTGGGCACAGGTGCAGAGCATGCTCAAACACGCGCATCCCCAGAGCAAGGCTGGCCGCGAAGGGTCCTGAACGCCAGGCTGCGGCCGAGAGTGTGGCTGTCCCCTAATACCCACTCTCCCTCCCATAGTAATGTCACAGGGCTGCTTTGGAATACAGACTACATTTCCCAGCCTCCCTTCTGCCTGGGGGTCATGTGACTAAGGTGGCCAATAGGGTGCAAGCAAAAGTATAGGCAGTTTCAGGGAGGTTCCTGTAAAGGGCAGTGGTGAGCTCTCTCTTCTACCTTCTCCACTATTCCATCGGCGGGAAGGCGATCATGGTCCCATCCTGAAACGTGTGACTGAAGGCAACAGCCCAGGAATGATAGAGCAACAAGACAGAAGGCATCTGTGGGCCTGATGCCGAGAGCACTGAGGGTTTATGTGTGAATTCTCAAGAGGGTCAAATAAACGCCGCTCTTGTTTAGGCCAGCGTTCTTTGGTGTCTCTGCCTTAGCGGCTAAGCCCGTGACCTAGCTGACAGGCAGGCTACCGCTGTTACCCCTGAGGGCACAGACGGTGGCCAGGGTTCTGTCGGATGGGGAGTGACACTGTCAGACTCGCATTTTTGGAAGATCTGGCTGCAGAGTGCATGGTGGGTTGGAGGGAGAGAGACCGGAGGCCAGAAGACCAGAGAGAGGGTGTTGATGCCTTAGAAGAGGGCAGAGTGCCCAGGCCTGACCCAGGCACGGTGTGGGGGGGGGTTCCTCACCCAGGCCTGGAAGGTCAGTCCTGTGAAATCCGGCCTTCCGCTGCCACGGGAGCCCAAGGGCGGCCCCCTCTGGAAGCGTCAGCAAAGCAGGGCTGAGGGCGGGAGGCAGGGAGCTTGGGAGGATGGGTTTGGGGAGGAGGGAGAGGCGGTTGGGGCAGTGTCTAGGGTGGGGAGGAGCCTGGGCGGGAGATGGCGACAGGGACGAGGACAGGTGGCCGAAAGGAGGAGAAGGGCAGCTGGGCGGCTTGGGCTCCTGTCCTTGCAGTCGGCAGGCACCCGGTAAGAACCCGTGATAAGGGGCTTTGTCGCTGTCACCCCCGAGCAGGCGCCTGGATCAGACTCCAGCAACGTGGTGGGAGCCGTCCTTCTCTCCACTCTGCCCGGCTCTGTTGGGCTCCTTCTCTTCCGTTCCAGACAGCTGTCCTCCACATGGTGAGGGCCGCAGGCCGACACGGCCGCAGGTAGCTGGGGGTCACAGCCTTTTAGGCTGTGAGGCAGGAAGGAGACTGCGAGCCTCTCCTTTCCAGCGGCCACACACAAGTCCCAGGGAAGGAGACTGACTGGCTGGGCCGGGGTCACCTGCCCACCTGTGGCCAATCACTGGCTGGGGGATGTGGTCTATGATGGGCAGCCCTGGGTCTCTTGTGCCGCCTGGGGCCAACGGGCTGCGGTCTTGGGATTGTGCCCTTGAACAGAGTAAAGGAGAGGAAACTCGCCTAAGGAAGAAAGCGTTTTTCAGTTACCTGGAACTGATCTGTGATTGTGTCCAGGGACACGATCTGTGGGTGGACAGGGATTGCCCAAGGCATGGGGGTGGGGAGGAAAGGAGACTTCTGGAAGGAGGCAGGGCACGCCACTTCTGGTGGCGGGGGAGGAGGGAGGCCAAGTCGGAGGAGAGGCTGATGGATGTTTGAAGTAAGATCTTCCTGTGCCTCTCCTCCAGCTGTAAGCACACCCCAAAATGCACCTCCAAGCCCCCCCTTTCAGCCTCTGGACTCCTGGTGTCTTATTTAATTGTTAGGAAAGAACACACCGCACCGATTCCTCTGAGAGGGGATGGACTGAGGGATGCCAGGCTCTTCTTTCTAAAGCACACTCTGTCACTTCCTCCGGGAAGCCCTTCTTGACCACACCCCAATCTACAGAGCTGGGGCTTCTCTCCTCTGGGCCCTGTGCTCTCTATCCCCGCCCAGCTTACCCTGTGCTCCAGGGAGGGACCAACATATCCGTGCGCCCCTTGGACATGAACCTTTTGAAGGCCCATCTCTGTCCTCTCTGAGTTAGCACCCTCCTCCCTGGACTTTGGCCTAGCCAGCTCTTGGGTGTCTGCGTGCATCTTTGTATTGTCTCTGGGTGAAGATACTTGTGTGTGTGTGTGTGTGTCTGTGATTATGGGTGTGTGTCCATGCTTATATGTACACCTATGTGTGTAGAAGACTGTGGTGTGTAGTGTGGGTCTGTGTAGAGATTTTGTGTGTCTGCCTCGGTGTTACTGTGCCTTCGGGATGCTCTGGGGGCACAACTCCCCTCTGGCACTTGGTAACCTTGAGATGTACACACACCGATCCATGTACACAGGCCCACATAGAAGTTCAGACACATACAGACATAGACATGCTGTCACACACACACACACACACGCACACACACACGCACACACACGCACACACGCCTGTCTGGAGCCCTCCCCTAACCCTGCCCAGGGCTGGCTCTGCACCGGGCTATCCTCCAGAAGGAAGGTTGGGAGCCCATGCCCCGGGCAGGCTGGCTGGAATGGATTCTGGAGGCTTCCCTTCCCCAGACGGGAGTGTTTACTTATGCCCACGCAGTGGCCAAGAGCCAGCCCCACCCGGCAACTTCCATTCCCAGCCATGTGGCCACACCTCTGACAGTGGGACAGCAGGTGCAAGTCACTAGTTCTGGAAAACACAGGGTAATGGAGACTCTCAAGAAGGATTCTCACCCAGCTGTCACCACACACCTCGGACACCATGGACTCCGGTTAGAGCATCTGAGAACCATCAGGAGAGATATTTGTGTGATTGTGCATCAGAGGCTGGACCTTAAGTCAGGTGCCGTGGGGTATGCTCAGGCGTGGGGGAGGAAAGGGTCTGTCACTGCTCAGGTGGGTCCTGACATCCCCTAAAAGGTATATTTGCTCTGTATCCCTAGTTCTTAGCACAGGGCCCAGCACATAGTAGGTGCTCAATAAATGTATGTGGAACAAATTAATGAAGGAGGCCATTATTTAAAAAAACATTTTTTTAGGGGGTGCCTGGGTGGCTCAGTTGGTTGGACGGCCTTCTTCAGCTCAGGTCATAATCTCACAGTTCATGGGTTTGAGCCCTGCGTCGGGCTCTGTGCTGACAGCCAGCTCAGAGCCTGGAGCCTGTTTCAGATTCTGTGTCTCCCTCTCTCTCTGACCCTCCCCTTCTCACGCTATCTCTCTCTCTCAGAAATAAAGTATTAAATATTTTTTAATAAAAAATAAATAAAAATTTTTAAATATTTTTATTTATTTCTGAGAGTGATAGAGAGAGAGACAGCACGAGCAGGGGAGGGTCAGAGAGAGAGGGAGATACAGAATCTGAAACAGGCTCCAGGCTCTGAGCTGGCTGTCAGCACAGAGACCGATTCAGGGCTCAAACCCACAAACCGTGAGATCATGACCTGAGCCCAAGTCGGATGCTCAACCGACTGAGCCACCCAGGCGCCCCTGAAGGAGGCTATTACTAAGCTGAGGTCAGATAGGCAGTTTGGTCAAGGTCACACAGCAACCGTGTGGCAGAGAGAGGATTTGAACCTAGGAACTGTCAGAGTATCCCGCCCCAGCTTGTCCCACTGTCCATCCAGTTCTGCTCAAACTGACCCGGGGAAACTGTGAGCTCGTTGGCTGGGATGCACATCTTTATTACTTATTCTAAGTCTCAGTTTGCGCATCTGTGTAATGGGTTTGATGATAGGATATCAGGTATGAAGTCACAAGATTAATTCATAAGAAATGTAACTTTCTTTTTTGTCACAGACACTGTCCTGTAGCAGGACAGTGACCTCAGTCATTTGGAGACCCCCTAGCTGGGAGTGTGTCTAGGTTGGGGAAAAGGGGCAGGCCTAGTGCCAGGGGCTGAGGGGATGCCCTCTGGGCTGTCACCACCCCACACTGGCTCCACTGAGCCTCCTGCCTGCGTGGCCTGCGAGGTCAGCCCTCGGAAGTCACAGCTATGCTGCCCCTTGTTCCTAACCCAAGCTGCCCAGCTCCGGTGCTCTCTCAGCCTCTCCTGGGTGCACGGGGATTGTTCTGGACCTAGGTGGGTGCTCCCAGTCCGGCTCCTGCACTTAGCAAGTAAGTCTCGGCAACCTCAGTTTTCTGATCTATGAAATGGGGGTAATAACCACACTCACCTCATAGGGTTGCTTGTCAGAGTGAATGAATTAATCCACACTGGATGCTTAAAACAGCATCTAGGGCTTTGGAACTGCTCAGTAGATGTGCTTTTATCCATCACTATTACCTGTCCTGTTCTGGAAGCTTGGCTCAGGCCAGAGGTAGGGGCAGGACTCCTTTGTCTTATAGCTTTGTCTCAGGTCCCTTCCACGCCTACCCTCTTAACCCCTTTTTAAAAAAATATTTATTTAATTTTGAAAGAGCGCAAGTGGGGGTGGGGCAGAGAGAGGGGGACAGAGCATCGGAAGCGGGCTCTGCACTGACAGGCTGCCAGCAGCGAGCCTGATGTGGGGCTTGAACTCACACACCGTGAGATCATGACCTGAGCTGAAGTCGGACGCTCAGCCGACTGAGCCACCCAAGTGCCCCAACCCCCTCCTCCTAAAGTCACGTCCTAGGTCTTCAGGCCACTAAAGGGTCAAGCTCCAGGTTCTTTCGGTGTCCGGGGGGCCCCAAAGAACAGTCTGGTGCTAAGAGCCTTGGATGTTCTCAGAAGACTCAGGTCCCAATTCCTGCCTTAATTCTCACCAGCCTTGTGACTGTGGGCAAGTGACTTTTCCTACCTATGCCACAGCTTTCCTATCTGGAAAATGGGCAGGTGTGAGACTCCTAGCGCCGGGGCCCACGGAGCTGGACACAAAGGGCCATTGTTGCTGGCGCCTCCCTCAAGCCCACGCCGACCGACCGGGGAGATGACGCAGGGAAGGTTGCCCCAGCGACGGTTTTGCACAGCGGTCCCGGATTCCCCCTGGGAAACAGGAAGTCCGTGCTGCCCAGGTCACCGCCCCGGCCACAGGAAACCAGCTGACCCCTTCCTCTCCCTCCCACCCCGCCCCGCCTCCCCTCAAGCCCCGGAAGGGATCTGAAGTCCTGTCAACAGCCCAGTCCAGCTTCTGAGGGCAACTCTCAGAGCCGCTGCGGCCCAAGACAGCGTCTGGCCCCTCATTTCATAGGATGAGCTGCTGAGGCTCAGAGAGGGAGAGGGACATGCTCCGGGTCATACAGCACCCAGAGGTAGGCGGGGGTAGACCTCCCGGGAGCTCAGCAGCAGCGGCGACAGCGTTAATAACGAGTGTTGTTCTCTGGCTTTCTGTCAGATTACCACCTCACAACACTGCTCATCAGGCCTCACGGCCCTATGAAGTCGATGCCACGACTATTCCTATTTTACAGAGAACCTGAGAAGCACAGTTGTCAAATGTCCTGCCCCAGGTCACACAGCCAGTAGCTGGTGGAGGCAGGGTTTATACCCAAGCAACCAGAGCTGGAGGCGGCCCTATAGCATGTGGCCCAGTTCTCCTGTGTTTTGAAATGGGGAAACTGAGGCCTGGAGTGGCGAGGGGGTGTGTCCTGGAACACACATGTTAATGGCAGGCTGAGACTGGCTGACACACTAATAGTTGCCAGCAGCCTCTTCTTCATTGTCACTCATGGGACCCAGGCTTTCTTCGTGGTGGCGGGTGCCCAGATTACAAAACCGAAACTTTTTTTCCCATTCTCCCTGGGGTACTGGGATGCTGTGTGACACATCCCGGCCCATGGAATATAAGCAGATTCACGGGGTGAGGCTTCCAGAAGAGTCTTTAAAGGGAGGTCACCCAACTGGAATGGGTTTTTAGCTCTTTGCCAGTCCCTTTCTTCTTGTTCAGAGCACAGACCGGATGCTGGAATGGAAGCAGCCATTTTGTGATCATGAGGCTCTGGTCTTCTTGTAGATGAGGAGGACAAGGACATCCCTCTGTGATTTAAGCCCCAGTCCAGTTTTTTGTTCTTTTTAATTCTGTTACTTGCAGCTCAGCGTCGTCCTGACTTGTGTCTAGAGTTGAAAGGACACTGAAGACCCAGTTCAGTGATTTTCAAATGTTGTGTTGCACCTGTGGTCCAGCAGCCCCGCAAATCCTGTGGAGGGCGGGAAACTGAGGGGACCCCGTGAAGAAAAGCTGGGTTGTTTTTTTTTTTTAGCCTTTGCTTCTTTTCCCACTTCTGTGTTTGCTAACGCCCCCCCTTCCCCCCCCCGCCCCCCCGCCTTACACCACCTTAATGCCTGTCCTCGAAAAGGTAAAGGAGTTAATGACTCCTTTGGAGTCTTCCAGCACAATAGATAATCTAAGGAGTGACCTGGTCGTCATACACATTCTCTAAGGCCACTGACTCCAGACATGATGCCAAGACCTTGGGCTTCAGGGCACAAGTGACGACACCCGGGTCCTGCCCTTGTTCTGCCCACTTCCTGGATGCCCCCCAGATCACAGTTGTCAATAAATGCCCCAGACAGCAAGCAAAGACCAGGCTCTCTGCTCTCCCCTCCGAGCCTCCTGGACGTTCAGTCCATCCGTGTCTGCTCTCTCTCTCTCTCTCCAATGAACTCTGCTCTCACCTCTTGCTGGCTCGCGTTTGATCCTGTGTGAAGCCGAGGGCCTCTCTGCTGGTCCTGGGGGACCCCGGTCCCTCGTCTCTGTATCTGGCCTGCGGGCATCAATTGAGTGTGTGTATGTGTGTGTGTGTGTGTGTATGCGTATATTTATGTATATTTATACATACATAGCCCTCAATTTTCCAGGCTCTGTGGGAGGAGCATCCCATCTCCCTGCTTAAAAGAGAGCGGCTGTTTTTCCACTGCTAAAACTGTCTAAAAGCACCCATTTCATCAGATTCTACTTAAAGGTGGGGAAATTGAGGCTCAGCAAGAAGATGGGGGCCACACGTTGAGAATAAAGAGGCACCACAGTGCCTGGATCCAGGTGTGAGGAGGAGGAGGAGGCCGGCGGAGAGAGGACTCCACCGCAGGGAGCAATCGGCCCAGAGTGCAGGCGCAGGCAGGGGGAACAGGGGCCCAGGTAAAGGACCCGCGGGGACTGGGCAGGGTCGGAACACCAGGCATCACTGTGACCCAGGAGTGGTTCCAGTGTGATGGGGGAGGCCAAGTCCCAGCACTGTGTCTGGACCCTGGTCCGGGAGGGGCTGTATCGGTGGGTGCGGCAAGCACACAGCCCCATCGGAGGGCTGAAAGGGCTCAGACTTAGGGTGCCCAAGAGGGGAGAGTCCCCAGCACCCCTTCCCTAATGGAGCCGGCGGTGGGAGGAGCCTGCGCCGTGCTGTGTGGCCTGAAGCAAGCCTTTGCCCTCTCTGGGCCTCTTAAAGGGTGGGGGAAGCTCTCCCCAGGGCTCTTTTCGCTCTGACACCCTGGAAGTCTGGTGTAACAGGAATGATACCGGTTTTGAATGTACCGGTGTGTTTCTCAACCGCTTTCATGTGACTTTCTTCCTTTTCAGCCGGAGGCGTCCAGGGTTTTAGGAATGGGATTGAGGATCAGGAGCACAAAAGGGGAGAATTGATGTTCGGCTTTTGACTGAATAGGATCCTGCAGTCCTTAGCCAGATAATGGTCTTGAAAGCCAGGCTTTGTTGAGAGAGGGGAAGGCTTTGTAAGTCCCCAAAGTCCTCTTTGCATTTCAAGAGCCCAGCCTGGCTGTCTGGGAGATCACAGGAGGAGCGCAGTGAGGATGGGGAGAGGGAGAGGGAAATTCTCGCCAGACAGGCAGAGGACGGGGACGCTCAGCCACCTCAGGAGAGGCAAAGCAGGGACTTTGGTCAGCAGGGACCAGGATGAGGACATGGCCTGGGGCACAAGGAGACACCCAGAGGCCCGCCCTCCTGGGCATCAGCTTCCGGTGGGGATGAGACCGCAGATCTAGGACATCAGTGCTGAAGGTGCACTTTGCCACTTTTCCAACGTGCGGAAGGAGGTGGAACGTGGGCATGGGAACAGGACATTGGCAGAGGGGTGTCTGACTTAACATTGCTGGGGCCCACCACCTGCCTGCGTCACCCGGAGGTCGGAATTCCAGCATGCCCCTGGGATCAAGAGAGAGGCAGAGAGGCTCACCTGTGATCAGGGACAATGGAGAGCTCCCAGGGCCACCGCAGTGCAGGCTGGCTCAGGCCCAGGTCTGCAGGACCAGGGTGGACCGTGGTCAGTGCCAGGAAGGTGCTTTGAATGGGCGCCAGTGTGGACCTGGTGGGCACAATGCATAGACAGGAGACCTCACCGCACTGCCTCCGGAAGCTCGGTGAGATTCTCCCACCCACCTCTATCTCTGGCTTCCGTGTTTAGAAGAATTGGAAAGGGGGGAAACCTTGAAACACTGAGCATCACCCCAAGGCAACACAGTTAACCCCAGAGAGACCATATTCAACTGGAGAGGGACAGGCTTAGATTTCATTGGTAATGAATTCGCCAATTAAGAGCCTCCCACCCGCCTCTACCATCAGTGGAATGAGTGTGCGAGTGTGAGATGAGATCATTTGGGAGAGCCATAAGGAAGCTATATTTACTTTTCCTTTGTGCATTTGAACAATAGCGTGGAGTCTTGAGCTGCCAATCCCGAGGGAAGGGCCTGTCCCTCTTTACGTTTGTCCTTCCCTCTCTTTGGCAAGTTTTGCTCTGGCAGCTCTGTAGATGGAGGCTGGCAGTGGGGGTCGATGGCGACACAGGTGACACCTGCCCAGTCTTTTAGGAATCGCTGTCACATGTGTTGTCTTAATTTGGTAGTGTTAAGGATGATCATTCCTCTTTGGGGCAACTGAAGCTCAGAGAGGTTAAGCAATTTGCCCAAGGTCACAAAGCAAATTGGCAACTGACTGGGATTTGAACTTGGATCTTTGGATCCCTAAAGTCCTGTGCTTCTCACTCGCACAGGTGCTGTGGAGATCACCACGACCAAGTGATTGATGACGGTGATTACAAGGCCCTGATCCACTTGGGGACCCTCGCAGCATGTGACAGGAGACATCCACAGTGATTAGTCGGGGACCGCACAAGAGCTGGCTGCTGGCTTCCAGGCCTGTCACGGCAGTGGGTTCTGAGCCATCACTCTTCCTACAGTGGATGGGGAGGCCCAGATGCGACTGGCAAAATGATGTACAAGAAAGAATCATGCGTCTTGTTCCAATTAAGATGTTGGAAGAGAAGAGAGTCTGTCCCACAATTACCTTTATTTATCAAACTGAGAATGAAGTGTGATTATGAAGTGTCTCAGGAGAGGACTGAAAAGTTGGGGATGGTCCAGGCTCTGCCTGGCATCCCGGCCACAGCCGGGGGGAAGGACAGCCACGGTGGCACCTGTGGACGGCCTCCCTATGGAGGAAGCTGTGTAGATGAGCAAGGTGAGTCTGGTTCCGGCTTGGCCACGGGCCTGCAGGGGACTTGGTCCCTTCCCCCAGCATCTGGAACAGACCTCCTGCTGATTCCCCATAAATGTTTGTTGAATCAGTGGATGACAGGTAAGGAAACTTAGGGCTCATGAGGGTTCAGTCACTTACCCGAGGACACGCAGTCAGTAATTCTCAGAGCCACAAAGCAGTGTGTTTGACCTATTGGAGTTCAAGTGCTTTGAAAATTACACAAGACCAAGGGAAGACATTGGTTTATCATTGCACGGTCACACGCCCCCAGGAGACAGAGGACCACTCAGATGCGTTAGAATAAATGTTCAGAAAGAAAAGAATGAACGAACTGATTATATGCCAGGCGCCGTCTTATGCATGGTGGTGCAGGTGTCCATGAGGCATCATCTCTAATTTCAAGAAACAGTTTAGTGGGGACACAGAGCTGGCAAGGCAGTGGGACATGTGCACTAAATGCAGAATGTCAGGGTCCTGTGGGTAGTTTGACCAAGGCGGGGGCCAGGAAGAATTTCCCAGAGTGTATGACATTTGGGGGCAGCCCTTAAGGATGAGGGAGGGGGCGGGATGGAATAGATAAGCCGAGGAGAAAGGCCTGTGCAAAGGCCCTGGGAGTGAAAAGCTTGGCCCTGCTGGGCTGACCTGTCTGTGTGCAGGTGGTCACCGGAAGCTGCAGGATGGGAAGTGGTGACCCTGGGCTGGCCCCAGCCCTGGCCGCTGAGCCAACCATCCACTCTGAACTTGCAAGTTCCTGAGGCTCCCGGCCACCGCCACACCCTGCCAGCTCTCATGGCATGAGAGGGGAGGAAGCAATCTTAGTTTGCTCAGTTTCCTGTGGTCCTTCCGTAATCCCTGTGCCGGCTCCAAGGAGCAATGCCTCAAGGCAGCTTTGCACAGCTGGATGGATGGCGGGGCCGCAGACTGGCTCTTCCAACCCAGGGCCCCTTTGTATCCGTATGTTGGCTGCTGCCTGGCCATCTCCCATGCGTGACCAGCCATGGCTGAGCTGGCCGGAACCAAGGAGGGCTGGCATTTGTTGAGGACAGACTAGGAGCTACACACAGTCCTGGATGGTTTCACACATGATCTTCTCCTTGACGCCTCATTGCAGCCTTCAGGTGGTGCTGTTATCCCCATTTTATAGACAAGAAGGTGGATGCCTAGGTGGGTCGGGAAGCAGGGCCAGCATTTGGACCAGGGTTGTCTTGTGCACTGTGTCAGGCCGCCTTTCAAACTCACCTGAGGTTCTTAAGAGTCCAAGCATCTCTCTTGCAGGGTAGGTCCCTGCCTAAAAGGGTCAAGTGGGCACAAGCCCTTCCAGCCAGGTGACCAAAGGCAAATGTTGGTCCTGACAGGTAGGTCCAGGGGGCATGAAATAGGGAGTGGGCATGAGGGCCTGGAGGAAAGTGTTGGAAAAGTTCCATTCTCCTCAGCTAATTCTGACTTTGCCTCGGAGTGAATGCCCTTCACAGGAAGACAATAATGCTACTGATGGTCCTTTATATTTTAATATACGATATATCCAAACATGCGCACATCCAACCCTCCATCTCCATGTCCATCCATTCATCCATCCTCTCATCCATCCATCCATCCATCCATCCATCCATTCCATCTACCCATCCATTCCATCCATCCATCCATCCATCCATCCGTCCATCCATCCATCCATCCATTGGTCCTTCCACTGGCCCCCACCCACACATACACATTGGTTAATTCAGTAGTTTAATGAGAAACTGAGAACCCAGGTTCTTTCTATATATTTGCTCTGTGGTACTCAGAACATCAGGCTTTTGTCCCCATCTTTGCTCCTCATGGCTGCAGGATCTCTGAGCATCTCATCGTCACATATCCATGTTCAGAAGCCAGAAGAGAGAACATTGCCTCTCTGTTTCTTTAATGAGGAAAACTTTCCTGAGGGCTCCCTAGGAGACTTCCCCTCATGTCTCCTGGGTCAGAATGGCATCACATGGCTCTTCCCAAACAACTTTCTCGCAAGGTGAAAGGTATCCCCACGATGGCTGTAAACTAAACAAGATGTGTCATCGGCGGGTGGGGAGGGGGGCTCTGATCTCCCTGAGCAGGCTGCTAGAGACTGGAGGGGAGCTGGGATTCATTTAGCAACGAAGAAGGAAGGGGAAAAGAGAGGTAGCTGATGAGTAGGCAAATGTGTCAGCCACTCCATCCATCGTCCTGTTTGTTCCTCATCTGCACAGCGATTCATCCACATATCCCCCATTTATCCATCCATGCGTCCATTCATCTATCAAACGTTTATTGATGCCCACTGAGAGCCAGGCCCTCTGCTCCTGTCTGGTGGGAACTCACAAGAAAAAGATCTCGTTAGGGAGAAATATGGAGTTTCCCATCACACCTCTGATAACTGCTTTATTTAAGTCCCAGTAAGAATCATATCTGAAGACCATGCTGTGCATTGCAGTTAGTGAAGACCTCCCAGGACCACTCCTTCATTCCACACACGTTTATTAAGCATCTGCCACAGACAGGCACAGCTTTTTAGTTTTATAAAGTGCTTTTTCCTACATTTGTCAGAAAGAGTGTTGCAAAGGCAGAGACCAAACGTTTTTTGGAGGCAGGAATGAAAAGTCCCTCAGGCCTTCTTCAGAGCCAAGGGCGGGGTGTCCCCCGGGGTCAGGGTTGTTGATGGGGGGGGGTCCCCCTGGGAAGAAAGTGTTTTCTAGAGACCAGTAAGGGCTTTTCTAGAACCAAACAGGTAGCACTTTTTAGGGCTGGAAGTAGGCATTGTTCAGGGTTAGGGTGGGGTTTCCGCGCCCACAGGTAGGGTGTCTTCTGGGCCAGGTATGGTGGAATTGTACCTTGATGAGCACAAAGTGGCATCTCCCCTAGACCCAGAGGTGCAGGTCTTCCCTCTGAGAAGCCAGGCAGTGTCCCCCAGCTCTCCAGGGGCTGTGCGATTGGTAGATGTAACTTGGCCTTTGACACTAATGCCTCCATTTTGGTCAGGCCCTCACTCACCTCCCTGCCTTCACCTCCCAGGACACACACATCCTGTTACTGGTCTGTGCAACACCTCAGGACCCCCAAATTTACCTGATGTCCTACCAACACTCATCATCCCACATTTTACCTCCCGGGTGGGACCCTCTCTACTCAGACCAGGGGTGGAGGGCAGTGTCCCCGTAAGAACAACTACTTCCACTCATGCATCAGCTAGAAAATGGGCCTCGCCTCCCTGGTGATCAAATTCTAGGCCTTCTAGACGAGAAGAAATACCTCCAATTATGTATGCATTCTTAAGGCCATTAGGATAATGGCATTAGAAATGTCAGTTTTTCAGAACATTCTTGCCTTCTATGTCCTATCAAATCTTTGAATTGGAATCATTGGTTTAGAGTGGATACCAGAAATCAAGGGCAGGAGTTAGCTACATGTGTGGCTTGGAGTCCTCCATACGAAGAGATCAGGGCCTTTCAGATGCTGGAACTATGATTATTCCAGATCCAGAATCTTCCCCACTCAGAGGCTCAAGGGCTTCCACACCCAGGGACTCAGAGTCCATGACCCTCAAAGGATATAGTCCTCAACTCTTGGGGGCTTAAATGGCAGGGTGATGAAGCCAGCTCATCCCGGTGATTGTATGAGATGACCGCAGGCATCTCCTCCCGAATCTGCTTTCAGTGATATGTTGGTAACTTGAACTCAGCCACAGTGGGGGTATTCCAACCCCCATGGAAATTGGCAAACACTCCCAATCAGCGGCTCTCCTCCCCCATTGAGAGCCTGTTGTTAAAATTCACCAGCACCCCACTCAGAGACCTGCAGACTTAGAGTAGAAAGTCTTCCAGGATTTGGGGTGGATTTTCCAGATCTCGTGATGAAAATATTTTCTAGATTTTGGGATATTGTATTTTATGGAGCCCTGGACAGTACAGTTCATAGTCATGAAGGGAATGTTTCCTGTAGCTTCCGATGGCGTGTTTTCTAGAGCTAACAACAGAGAATGGTGGCTCTGGGCATAACAAATGCTTTCCAGGGTGTGCGGTGAGGTGTCCCCTTGTGCCCAAGGAGTGTTTTCCAGATCCAAGGATGGAGTTTTCCCCAGAGCCACAGACAGAAGTTTTTCCACTCCTCAGTATAGAATTTTCCAGAGCTGGGGATTGAGAGTTTTCTTGAGCTAGAAACAGTTTATTCCCTCCCGATTCATAGTCACAAAGTTTTTTAAAGGCAGGCCAGGAAAAATTTCGAGAGGGAGGACCATCTCTCAGTTCACATTAGAGAACAGCATCTCCTCCAGAAGCAAAGGATGCTGGTATCTGGGCTGCCTGGTTTTTCAGGGCCCCCACATTCACACGGAGACCCTACCACACCCTGCTGTCTTTAGTTGCAGCTCCCAGACAGAGGGTAGCAAAGCTGGTCAGCATTTCAGCCACATGAATCAACTAGAAAATGGTTGGCACTCCCCCAGTGAGATCCAGTTCTAGGCTCTCAAGGTCAGAGTGAAAGTTCATCAAGTGGTTTTACTACAGTGGAGAAAAATAATCTAAAAGCAAGTTCTCTGGGTTAACCTTGCTGATGTAAAGAACCTCAGAGCCTGTTCTGGGTGTGAGGCCCTCCCCCCACCCCCCCGGCATGGTACCTCGGAGGTAGCATTCTTCTAATAAATATAAGATACAAGGTAGGCAATGAGGAGAAATGTGTAGTGGCCTGTCCGGGGGGCCGGCACTCCTTAATGGGGTGCCCTGGGAGACCTCCTTCCTCCTCTGACCCTCATTTCCACACCATAAAGTCAAGGATGGAAAGAGATGATGCCAGCTAATATACGCACCAGCTCTGACGTGCACTAGCACTCCGGGACCTGAACCCTGACCTTCAGAAAGCTGCCCCAAAGCCTGTCCTTTGAGCAGGGAGAGCGGAGTCATGCCTCAGTATCTGTAACGGCATTCGTCAGCGTCTTGTTGAAGGGTTGGGTCAGGCTCCGATGATATAAATACGGTGACTCAGCCAAGGACCCAGGACTGGAGGACACCTCGTGGCTAATCAGCCCTCCTTCCCGAGACTTCTCAGGCATCTATACATGCAAAGAGGAACAGCAAACGGGAAATCAAGGCATGCCGGTGCCAAGAGAGAAGGGAAATCTGCTTTTTGTCCCCAAGAAGGGCTCTCTGCCCAGAAGCGAAGGACAGCATTTCTCATCACGTGAACTGAGTCTGCTTCCGAAGATGTACTGCAAAGCGGGACTTTGGAGACCATACGGCTTTCCTGGCCCATCAGACTCCCAGCCAACGAACACAAATGTCTCAGAAACCCTGATGGATGTGAATACAACAACCTTTCAAGGATGTCTGCCCAAAAGAAAACATTTTAAATTGAAATCGATGAAAAAAAACTGTTCTTTAAAATTATCTTAAAATCACTTGGTTATTTAACCCTGATGACCAGGGAGCAGGTTTGTGTACATTGATACATGCAGTGGAGGATGTAAATGACATCTTCCCTTTGCACTGCAGTGGGCACGAGCTGCAGTGTCAATAACCAGTAGATGGGTAGGTTACAGATGCTACAGCCTGTCTGCATTGGACTCGGGCTGGCAGTGCCCTCAGGTGTCTGGAAGAAGCAAGGAAAATGTGTGAAAAATAATCAAGCAAAACCTCCGATCCTTATGGGAGAAGAGCAAAGATTCACCTGCAGCACCTGCTACCTTCTCCCACCTGTGCCTGTGCACAGCGTGAGACCTTCCGGCAGTGAAGAACACATGTGTGTTAATCACCACACATCTTTATTTGTTTACTGTGCTTGGGGCCAATTTTTTTTTAAGTAAGCCATTCAGATGTGAGAATTCAGCTAATAAGGGCTAAAGCTACAATTGCTTGGGGTGCCTGGGTGGCTCAGTCAATTAAGCGTCCAACGTCGGCTCAGGTCATGATCTTGCAGTTCGTGGGTTCAAGCCCCACGCCGGGCTCTGTGCTGACAGCTCAGAGCCTGGAGCCTGCTTTGGATTCTGTGTCTCCCTCTCTCTCTGCCCCTCCCCACTTGTACTCGCTCTCTCTGTCTCTTAAAAATAAATAAAGGTTAAAAAATATAAAGTTACAATTGCTTAATTTCAATCAATATTTAATTTGTTAAAGCTATAGATCTTAGAACGTAACTTAAGCTGTTACTTTCAACTTATGGACCTTGATATTTTATTTATGAGCTTAGTAGCTTTTATATAAAAGCAAGATCACAGTTACTTGTTTATTGATTCATATTCAATTAACTCATAAATTTGAAAGATTAAATTCCCATAAACTTTTAACACCATTTACACATTTAATTAAGCAAATTCCTTTAGATCTCTCAAACTACAATTACACATTCAATTTATCTGATTCAAACACTTCAAACACCTGACAAGGGAGATTTACAAATCTGATGAACAAATTATTCCTGAGCACTTAAATAACTTCTGTAAATCAAATCAGACACAAAATTAGTTGTTCAGATTGTGTTTCAAATGTAAAAAACAAGGAGAACATATATAAAACAAAACAGTGATTATAATATTTCTTACTACAAATGTAAACACAACTTCTATAAAATTTTCAGTATTATGATTTATTTCTCCATTGTCTTATCATGTTAAGAGAAATATGTTGAGTCAACCTATACATTTTGCACCCCCATTGAGGTGATCTCCATTACTATCTTCCATTAAAAATCAGGTTACTTGGGAGCCGCCTGGGTCAAGCGTCCAACTCTTGATTTTGGCTCACGTCTTGATCTCATGGTTCATGGGACTGAGTTCCAGGTCGGTCTCTTGAGCTGATGGTGGGGAGCCTGCTTGGGAGTCTCTCTCTTGAGGTACAATTCTGTTGGCCATGTCATCAGCATTTTCTAAACACTTGCCTTTTGGCTACAACTTAACCAATAGTATATGTTTCAATTTTTTTGCCTCTCAGGTTTTTCCTGCAAACGACAGGTCTCTTAAGTTAATGAGAGGAGTTCCATGTCGTTGGATTCTTCTTCGACATGTAACTTCTTGTTAACCCTATTGTGTAACTTCTTACATGAAAACCTAGCATGCTCAGGTCTCTTGCCCATTTGTTCTACAAAGTTGTCTTTTTCTTATTCACTTGTAAGAGTTCTTTAGATATTCTGGGTGTGAGTTTTTTGCCAGACGTGTCTGTTGTAAATATCCTTCCACTAAGTTGAGATCAAGAGTCTGGGTCTCTTGATACCTGATTGCGCACTCAAGATCTGTTGGGTGTCCAGTGGATGTGTCAAACTTTAAATGGCAAAAAATGGATCTCTTATTTCTGGACTCTGTCTTCTCACTTCTCACCTCCTCTCCAAATCAGAAGTTGGCACCATTATCCATCCAGTTGCCTGGCCCCATTCTTTTGAACTCCTTTTTATATTGTGAGAGAAAAATGACAGAAAGTACATAAAACCCCAACGCATGATTTGACAAATAAAGCAAGCATCCATGTAACACCATACAAGCCAAGAAATAACACTGCCAACATTTGAAAGTTTCTTACAAATCTCTAAAAAACACATACATAATATATATTATAAAATTTATAAGCTATATATTATATTGTATAGTTTATACCTAAATATCTATTTATTAAGATTTATATTTTTTAGTTTTGCTTATATTTGAACTATATATTGATGGAGTCACACTGAATGCATCTTTTGATGTCTTTGGGTTTGTAACATTGTGTTTGTAACACTCACACTGTTGTTGCCTGTACCTGTAGCCCATGCATTTCATTGTTGATCATTATTCTGCTATAATGTATATGCTATAATGTATAAGCCATATTCTACCCTTGATGGATATCTGCATTGTTTCCAAGTTTTAGCTGGTGTGAACAATGCTTCTAAAAATATTCTTGTGCATTTTTATGGTACACAAATGCATGCATTTGTTTCAAGTGTATTCCTAGAACTATAATTGCTGGTCACAGGGTATATCTATTTTCAACTTTCCCAGAAAAAGCCAAACTCTTTTTCCAAAGTGGCTGTAACATTTTTTTTTCCTCGAGTCAGTTTTGGTAAGCCATATTTTTCTAGGGATTGGTCCATTTCACCTAAACTTTCAAATTTATAGGGCATGGAATTTTCATCCTGTTTTCTTCTTCCTGATGTCTGTTGCATCCTCAGTGATTCACCGCCCCCCTCCTTCCTTTTATTTTTGACCTTGTTTATTTGTGTCTGCTCCGCATTTTTCTCCATGTACTCAGGACAAAAGTAGTTTCCGTGATCACTTTCCTTTCTGGGTTCTTATATTTCCTCCCAACCTGCCGTGGCCAGGTCTTAGGATCTTGTCCTAAGCTCTTGGTTGCTCTGAAGAAGCAGCTTTTAAATTTTATCTAGTATCTTTATTTGTTTTTAAGCGGATGGCTGGTCTCGAAAACCAAGCCATCGGTTTCTGGAAGTCCATGGTCATTCAAGTTTCCTCTCCCTCAAGTCCACCATTCAGTGCATCCATTCATATGTGTGCTTCTAAAACGGACCCCAGCCCTTGGATGTCACCTCTCATATGATATATCTTTTTTTCAAGTCTATTTATTTATTTGAGAGAGAGAGAGAGAGAGAGAGAGAGAGAGAGAGAGAGAGAGAGAATGCGAGCAAGCCGGGAAGGGCCAGAGAGAGAGACTCTAAGCAAACTCTGTACTCTCAGCACAGAGCCCACAGCCAATGGGGGGCTCAAACCCCCAAACTGTGAGATCATGACCTGAGCCAAAATCAAGTCAGATGCTTAAACGACTTAGCCACCCAGGTGCCCCTAATGTAATGTTTCTTGAGTGCTGTCTTGACCCAGTTTGGGGATCCGGGCTGAACATGCTTAATTCCCCTCTTTGGGCACTTTGCTAAAACTACATCCCAACCTCTTCCCTTCAGTCTGACTCTGATGCCCCTGGGTTTCAACACCCTGAGGCGAAACATACAGGGTTCACCCTTTCTTCTTTGGGCCCTTGGACTCATTCGTAACACTCCATCCACGGGAGGCCGCAACCTCCTCACCCCACCCTGATGCTTCCAGCTTGCTGCTGCCTTCGCCCGGTGCCAACCCCCACCCCCGTGGGGCCCTGCATGGCAGCCTCTTCTCCTTCAGAGCTGTGCCTAATAACAGTCCTGCCTCTCCCCTATCTGGGAGTCATTATGCCGCGTCTTGCCATCATCAGGATCTAGCAAATGTTGAAATTACTCCGCCCCCTCACTCACTTCAAGTCTCTGTGGTCTGTAGCCTGCATCTCTCAGATAGCCCAACCCTCTCCCGGTCCCTCTTTGGGCCTGCCAGAGTCCAGCTGTTAGGACGACCTTTCCAAGCCCATAAATCCGATCCCTCCCTTCCCCTGCATATGATGCTTTTGGCATTGAAATCAGACTGCAGCTCAAACTCTTTCCTATGGCTTCACACGCCCTGTGTGGCTTTGGCTGCGCCCACCTCTGTGACCCCGCCACTCTTCCCTGTGCACTGGCCCCCTCCTCTTCCTTGAGGGGTGTGCACTCTCTCCTGTCTTAGGGTCTTTGTATGTATGTTTGTATGTATGTATGTATTTATTTAGTGTTTTATTTATTTCTCAGAGATGGAGAGAGACAGCGTGAGCAGGGGAGGGTCAAAGAGAGAGGGAGATACAGAATCTGAAACAGCCTCTGGGCTCTGAGCTAGCTGTCAGCACAGAGCCTGACGCGGGGCTCGAACCCACGAGCCATGAGATCATGACCTGAGCCGAAGTCGGACGTTTAACCGAGGCGCCCCTATATTTACTTTTTTAACGTTTATTTATTTTTTAGAGACAGAGTGTGAGCGGGGGAGGGGCAGAAAGAGGGAGACACAGAATCCGAATCAGGCTGCAGGCTCTGAGCTGTCAGTACAGGGCGCAACACAGGGCTGGAACATAAAAACTATGAGATCGTGACCTGAGCCAAAGTCAGACACTTAACCAACTGAGCCACCCAGGAGTCCCCCTAGGGTCTTTATATTCACAGAGGAGTTTGGAATACTCTCTCCAGACCTTCACAGGACTCCTTCCTTCTTATTCAGGCCCCACATCCAGTGTCCTCCACGGGGCCTCCCTGACCTTCCTTGCTCAGGCTGTGACCCCTGATCGTACACCTTCAGCCACACTGAGGACCCCTATTTACTCACTCCTGGCTGCATCACAGTATCTATTTTCAAAGCATGCGCACGTTGCTGAAATAATCCTATACATAGGTGTGTCTGTCACCCTGTCCCCTGCTCTGGACTATGTTGGTCTGGCCCACTGTCACATTTCTTGCTCTCAGAACACCTGGCGCACAGCAGGCCCTCTCCAAGCCTTGACTAGTGTATCCCTCAGGCTGCAGTCAGGAAAACAGAAACCCGGTGGGCGCTGCTGTTCAGTTCAGCCGTTTAATTCAGGAAAGGGTTGCAAGTCTGTCAGAAGGGCCAGTGGAGTAAACGGGGGGCACAGTCACCGTCAATGTGGCCGGACTGTTGTCACTGCTGTCAGCCAGGAGATAGGAGCTTGCACGCCCACCGATGCTTCTTCTAGAAGCAGAGCGGTTCCCATCTCCGTCCTGCCACCTAAGCTCACACGGACACCTCCCACGGTCAGAACCCGACGGGACCCCAGCTCTGAGGCTGTCCAGGAAGTGGAATTTTTAAACTCCTGGCCCTGGTTATTCCAGGGAGAATCCAGAAGGCAGCGGAGGGTCAGGGCCGTGTGGCACAGCGAGGAAGACCAAACGCAAGCTCCATGGGACTTCTGTGACATCCTTCCTTTTCTGCGCTGTTTCACTCAACTGAGCCTGCTGTCCACGTGGAGGCTTGGGAAGCGCCCATCATGACTTCTGCCAATCTTAGAAACTCTGGCGTGTTCCCTGTGGCTGCTGTTTGTGGGGGTTCCCACGTCCCTCACCCTCAGACCCCCTGGGGTCAAAAGCCGTGGGGAGAACAGCCTCCTTCCCGACTCCGGGCCCCATGCATTGCAGGACCCCAAAAGAGTTCTGCTTGTCCACTCAGACCCCACCCCGCCGCCCACATAAATGACATCTGAGCAACTCTGGGCCTCTACACTTTGACCACGGAGCTCAAACCCAGGCCAGGATGCTGAGCAGAGATCATGACAACCTTTCCATTTTTCCTACCTTCCCATCCCCCTGACCCATCCAACGCCCCTCCTCCTTTTCCAGAGACAAGGAATGAAGAATTGTCCCAAGTCCAAGGGCGCAGATGTAGGTATAGCATTGCTGGACCCTCCACATTCCTGGACGGCCAACCCCATTGAGCCAGGGAGGTTGAGTCCAGATCCTAGATGAAGAGTAGGGACATCTTGCAGGCCAGCCGCAGTGGTCTCCAGACCCATGAAGGGTCAGCCCTCTAAAGCCAGGGACGAAGGGTTCTTTGGTTGGACCTTTTTCCGGAGTTGGGACTGGATAATCTGACGGAGCTGGGAAGGTGGCGCAGTGTAAAATCAGGGAGCAAGGGTCCACCAGAAACAGACTGGAGAGTTCCAGAACCAGGAGCTGAAAATCTTCTGGAGCTATGGAGTTTTTCCCATAGTCAACAATCTTGTGGTGCTTATAAATATCCCAGGAATGGTTTCCAGAGGCACAGAGATGATTCCAGAGCCAGACAGCATTTCTTTTTCCAGATCCACAGTCAAGGTGTTTTCTAGAGCTAGAGCTAGAACCTCTTGAAGACAGAGAACCTTCCATTTCCTGTGAGTCAAGGATGACATCTCTTGCAGAACAAGGGGCACGGCCAGCATGGGAGAGGCTGTGGGCTACTGAGCTGTGGGAGTCTCTAAAGACATGAAGTTAACACAGTCACATCTGTCCCTCGGACTGTTTTGTAGATGCCATCCTGGCCCCTCCCCTGGGATCCCCTGAATGTATGATCACTTCAAGACCCACAAGCCCATGCCAGGATCTCCTTAAAAGTTAGCTCTCCTGTGTTTTGTTCTGAAGGTCCTCTACTCAGAGAGTGTTGGGGGTGGTGTCTCACTCTGAAAATGTACCCAAGTCTCAGAACCAGCCTCCCGGGTGGCCCCCTAATAGACCCCCAAGCGGGACTGTCACTCAAGTCACATTATTCTGAGAAGTGTTTTTCAAAACAGGGTAGGCATATGACACACAGATGTGCAAGAGATTCAAGGACCCCTTTTGTCTTTGGCCACCTCCCCTCCCTTCAGCGATTATGTTGACGACTCTTCCTGATACCCCCTAGCCCCCAAACAAGCCACACCGAGTGGTCCTAGGGTCAACCTGCTGTCAGACCAGGAAAGTGGGTTTGGGAATCTGACAGACTTGTGTTCGATTGAGTAAGGCTGTGCAGCCTTAGGTGAGTCACTTGATCTCTCTGGACCTTTCAACTGGGAATAATAATGCCTATCTTGCCGGGTGGTCGCAGGTGTGAAGACCCCCAAGGGTTTCCTGGGCTGAAGGAGTTCTCAGCCACTGTCTGATTGCAAGGCAGAGCAGAGTTGGAAAACTGGTGAATTTGGAGGTGGGGGCTCTTACTAAAATCTCCTGGTTCTGCACACAACTGAACTGGGTGACTTGGCAATCCTCTCCGTTCTCTGACCCTCAGTTTTCTCATCTGTGAAACCAAGAGTTGAATAAAAGGATTCTAAGGGCACTCCCAGCAGCCAATTCCTGAAGATCCCTTCATCGCAACATCTGGATCGATTCTCTTGACATTTAAGAAGCTGCAGGTTTCTCACTTGTGTTCCTTGAGAGAGGGGAGATCTGTAAACATCATATCAGGGATGTAGGTGAGGTTTTGATGGCATTACTATGGCATTATGACCCAAATCTACGATTCTGGTCTTGCCATCGTATTTCATCTTTTGCTTTCCCTCGGAGAGTGTGTAATAACCATGTGTGACAAACGACAACTCAAAACACCACTCTGTGATGAGCTAAGCGAACGGCCCACATCTCGGTGCAGAGCTGTGTCATGTTAGAGTCCTGGCTGGCCTCGCCTCCACCTCTGACACTCCGTAATAGTAATGTCATCACCAGAGCTGATTGATTGGATAGTCACTGCGTGCCCTGCCGGCCGCAAACTTTCTCAGTAACAACTCTGAGTGTATTATAATGACTCTGCTAACCAGAAAATGGGCCCCATTAGCCTTCTGACACCCGACCCCACAGATGGGCAAATTTCGCTCCCTGCCTGGGGGTGAAAGGAGGGAGGGGCATGATGGGGGCAGGGACCAGCCCCAGCTTCTAGGGGGTGGCTACAGGGCGACCCTTTGAGAGGGGAGAGGGGTGCATGGAGGGGATGGATGGATGTGGGTGGGAGTCGGGGCTGGTCATGGGGTGGAAGATGATGGGGTTTATCCCTGTCCTTGGGAGAGACGCTGTGCCCTGTGCTGGGAATAGAGATGAATAACTCTGTGTGTGTGTGTGTGTGTGTGTGTGTGTGTGTGTATGTGTACACAGACATGGAAACGGATAGACATCTTTGCAGTGGAGAGTGCCTCTCAACACAAAAGTTGCGTACACAAGATGTGGACGTTGCATAGATGGGGGGCAGTGGTCATGTCTGGATGCCACGAGGGTCCTCCCGTCTGAGGTGGTGACATCTTCAGCGTCTTTATACGCCCTCCTAAATTTGGTTCTCCCCATCTCCACTCTAGGGGCCTTAGTTGCCCTCCCCGCCTGTCAGTGGTCCCTGCAATAACTGATGTCCAGCCCCCCTCCAGCCCATCCCCCACACAGCAGCAAGAGTGAAGACCTTCCAAAAATGCAAACTTAGTCTTAGCCCCCCCACCCCCCAATCCCTCCAATTGCCTGGGAATATGGTCGGAGATCCCTTGGCATGGCTTTCCCGTCCTGTGGAATCTTATTCCTGCTTCCTTTTTCAGCTTTCCCCTGAACTCCTCCTTTTCATCCCCCTCCCCACCCATCCTCCATCTAATTTCCTACTAGAGACCTCCAAGCCTGCAAGCGCACCTTGCTTTCTCTTGCCTCCTCTCTTCGCAGAGGCTGTTCCCTCTGCTGGGAATTCCCTTCCTCACCCTTCCTCATCCGCTAACTCCTTCAGGTCCCCGCTGGGCAACTCTTTCTCCTGGAAGCGATCGGGGACCCTTCCTCTGGGTTTCCACGGGCCCTGTGCCTGCCCCTCTTTCGGTCTTTAACCCTCTGCCTTGTGATTTTCCGAGGGGCTGTGTGCTGCTCAGACGGGCGGCTCCGTGAGCTAGGGATGGAGGTGTTCCCATCTCCCTATCGTGCTGGTGGTGCTCACTGCTTGCTGTTCGCGGGAGGAGCGGATGGATGGGGGTGTTCGTCCTGGGGCTGGGGGGCGGGGCGGGGCCGGGCTGCGGCGGCGGGGGGTGTAAATGGGCGCTTTTGGAGGAGTTGGGGTGCGTGGGGGCTGAGCGGGGCTCTCTGGGTCCCGCTACAGGCTGGAAGGAGGTGCGACGCGGCCCTCCCCGCAGAGCCTCCTCTTCTTCCTGCCCGGAGCCTGCCTGGGCTGCCATAGCAACAGCCCGCCCCAGCGGCTGGTCCAGCCAATGGCAGCCGGAGCTGGTGAGGTAATGCCCGGCTCTGGAAGCTCATTGGCGGGCCGGGCGGCGGGTGGGCGCGGCGGCGCGGGGGTGGGTGCGCCGAGCCCCCAGCTGCCGAGCGCCGCACCCCCGCACTCGCTCGCTTTCCCTCGGCGCGCCGTCTGCGTTGCTCATCTCTCTTTCTTTGCGCGTCCGTTCTGTCTCCGTCGGTCTCGGTCCTTCTATCTGCGTCCCCCCCCCTCCCCCGTAGGGGCTTGGTGACTCTCACCCCTCTGTCTGTGCCTGGGGGTCTCCGGGTCCCTGCGTGCGCCTCCCTGTCTCCTTGCATCCTCGCTGCCCGCCCAGCTCTCCCTCCAGCCTCGCTGGCCGGTGCTTCTCCAAACAAGGGCGCAGTGAGAGCTCCTTGACTGGCAGCCAGAAGGTGACTCACCGCTCCAGCCCGCAAGGTCTGCCTCGCCAGTCCCCGACGCACTCCTTCCTTAGCTTGTTGGAAAGCTCTGGCACCCCGGCCAGGTCTGGAGACCTTGGCGAGGCCGGCTGGGCCTTTATTTGAGGTGTCTCGCCAGACATTTGTTTTCCTTGACTTGGCACCCAGTGAAGGGAAAGGCCGGACGGTCTGTGCTTTGGGGCAAGGAAGGACGTGGAGGACAGGCATAAACTCCAGTAATTACAGCGGAGGGGTTTAGGTTAGGCCACCGGAGGAGCTTCCAGAAAATGGCCGATGCGGAGGCACTGGAGAGAGTGAATGGAAAGGGTAGCTGGATTTCCGCCCTGCCCCTCCATCTCTTGGTCCATTCTTCAGGAAAGTATATGGGTTCCTCTTAGGGCCAGGCTCTTGCTGGCCTTGGCTCAGTCCTTTGGGCTCTAGGAGCCCCAGCCCAGTCAGGGAGGCAGAGACACAAATCCTGGGTTTTGTTGGGATTCCAGAGGAGGGAAAAACTCAGCTCCCAGGGCGGCTTCATGGAGGAGGTGACCTTTGAGCTGGTGTGCTTGGGAGAAGGCCAGTGGCTTGCTTGGCCCAGTGTAGGTGGGGCAGAGTGTTAGAAGACATGTTTGGACGGATGCCTGGGGGCGAGGGTAGGGGGAGAGGATCCAGGAATGTGAATCCCTGGTTGGGGGGTTTGCACTCAAGGCCAGAGTGATGGGGAGCCGCTCCAGAGACCTGAGGTGGGAGGCGTGGTCAGATGGCGGCTTCCTGCAGTCTTGCTAGCAGCGGGGCTCGTGTGTCTCCTGGGGCCCTGGGTCCCCGCACACGGGTCTGTGGAAGCCCCAGAAGAGGTACTCGGGACTTCACTGAAGGCAGGCATGACCTTGGGGGAAGAGGTTGTCTGAGAGATGAGCGGTCACTTGGTGGGGTTGACATCTGTGTGGGGTGGAGGGGATGGGAAAAATGGGTGAGTTCAAGCGCTGGGAGGGACAGGTAGAGCAGATGGGCCTTGCTGGTTCACTAAGGCTGTGGGGTGAGGGAGAAGGAGGTGCCCTGGGGAAACCCATGATTTTGGCGTGAGCAGTGGAGCATTGGGCATGGGCGAGGGAACATGGATGGGGACAGATTTCAGGGAAAGGTAACTCATTTAGAGTCAGACCTGCAGAGCCTGAGATGCTTGTGGGATGTCCACATGGGGCTGTCTGGGGAAGGTCTGGACTGAGGTGACCAGCATAAAGGTGGCTATTGAGGCCACTTTAAGGACTGGGACACTTAAGAGTGAGGAGACCTGGTTAGGGGTCAGAGGCCTTTGGTTGCGATCTGGACTCTGACACTGGCTTGCTGTGTGGCCTTGAGTAAGTCACTCTCCCTCTCTGGGCTGCTGTCTCCTATTCTGTTACCAGAGCCTCTCAGAGGCACAGAGAGGCTTGAGCCTCTTCTTGTTTTTGAAGGCTTCTGGATAAGGTTAAAAACAAAAATTAAGATGTGCCGGAACCGGGGTAGCGAAAATGGTGGTTATTTAACTCTGTTCGCGTCTAAAAATGAACACTATGAACAAAGATACAGGGATTGCATGTCTGATCTCATTTGGATATAAGAGTCCAGATTAGAGTCGTGTTGGGAGGTTGGGAGGTTAGACCTCCTACTTACGGCCTCCTGGGTTGCCTGGAGGAATTACCCCTTTTAGGCGCCTGCTAGGGGGTGTGGAGGGGCTGAGCCAAGGCCTAGTCTGCGTCCCGACTTGCCCTAAGCCTGGGCATTCATGCACCTCCCGGATTCCTGCATTGTGGCTGCTCGGATCCCCGGCCTGTGGGTTTCCACCGCGGCGCTGCCAGCATTGCCACCTGCTCTCCCCTCCTCTCCGTAGACAGAGTTGGGCCCTGGCTCTGCCTTTAACTTGCCCTTGGGCAGGGTGCTTCCTTTCTGAGCCCTCCGAGTCTCAGCATCTCTAATGCCCTCAGGCTGGAGCCTGGCGCCTGGCCCAAGGTATGCACTTAATAAACGTTGGCTTAATTGAATTAAATTGCAAAGTAGTTCATTTGGCCGGAGCGTGGCTTGGGGGAAGGGTGGCAGGGAGAGGGCGTGCCACTGGGCCCTTCGAAATAAGAAGATGCCTGCAAATGTGCTTTGGAAAAGGTACATCAGCAAATATTTACAAGTCTGCATCATCTCGCGTTTGGCCGAACGCCCCAGAAAGGCATTGGGAGGAAAAAAAAAGTAAACGTAGACACAAAATGGGATTCCTTCCCCCACACACTGAAAAGTCTTTGTCTCACAAGAATTAATCATGAATACATTCTGCTCAGCCTGGTGGTAAAGAGCAGGCACCTTGAGGTGGGCAACCTGGTTCAAATCCAGCGCCATCCCTTTTCTGTTTGACTCTCAAGCAGTGGCCTTGCAGATCAGACTCTGTAAACTGAGAGTAATTACCCACCTCATTGGGTTGTTATGAGGACTTAATGAATTACTAGATTTACAGTATTTAGGGCAGTGCTTAGCTGTGTGTGTGTGTGTGTGTGTGTGTGCGCGCGTGCGCGCGCGCACGGGAACGTTAGCTGTCATTGTTAGCAAAGACAGAGCTCTTGACCCCCTCCCCCAGCTGACCGCTCTTAGCATCCAGGGTGATTGGTAGGCATTGAGGGCTCCCCTATCCCCCCAACCCATGCTCTTGGGTGCTCTAGGGTGCCACCCAGGCCTTGGTGCCTTCTCAGATCATTACCGATGTGCAGCCGGGGTGGAGAATGAAAGCAGTGGTCCTCAAGGCCTGGCCCCTGGCCCCGCGGCATCAGCATCACCTGGGAACTTGTTAGAGTGCAGATTCTCAGGCCCCACCCCAGCTCTGCTGAGGAATGAGAAACTATAGAGGTGGGCCTGGCAGTCTGTGTTTTCACCAGCCTTCCTGGGGATTCGGGGGCCGCTCGCGTTTGAGAACCACCCACCTAGAGGCTGAAAAGTGCCATCAGTTGTCTTTGAAAGCCACTGCAGTAAGTGGCATGCTGTTCCCAGTTAGGCAGGAATAGCGACCGACCCTCACCCACTCATAAGCGCCATGCCATTCGGTATGGACAGACACCCAGCTGTTTCATCTGGGGTCTCGTATTTAGACCTCAGAGCACCTGTGACCCATAACCTCACCTCCATTTTCCAGATGAGGAAGTTGAGGCTCCAGGGACTCATGTGGCCTGACCCAGAGCCTCACAGTTAGTTAAGGGGCTGCCCAAGGACGCCCAAGGCCAGGTGCCTCCAAGCTTCGGCCTTGTATGAGAAGGATCTGAGGTCCCGTTCAAGACCTTGAGCCTTGGCTCTTATCAGCTGAGGGCCCCACTGCTCCTCTGTCGTCTGGGAGTTGTGAGATCATTGGTCTTCACATTATCCCCAGAAATATCTGGGAGTCGCAGAGTCGAAGGCTGGAATGTGAGGGAGACACTAGCTGTGGAGACTTGGCACGGACTTAGCACATGGTCCCCACTCACAGACTCCACCGTCCGTATTATGAGTCACACATGCCTATGGATAAATATAGATAACAGGGTACTATTTTATATTTACTATTCGTTGTCATTGTTTTATTTATATTTCTTTTTTTAATTTTTAAATAATTTTTTAAAATTTTTGTGGCGATGTCTCACCCGCTAGTCAGATCTTCGCTGGCCAGGTTTCAGCCCATCGGTCAGCTGATTGCCAGCTCAGAGCCTGAGCCTGCTCAGCCCAGACTCCTCTGGGAGCCTCTCAGCCACTAGCCCCCTCTCTCCTGGTGGAAATAAATAAAACATTAAAAAAAAATAAAAATAAAATAAAATAAAATAAAATAAAATTTTTTTTAAATGTTTTATTTAATTTCTAGGGAGAGAGAGAGACAGTGGAGCAGGGGAGGGTCAGAGAGAGAGGGAGTCACAGACTGAAACAGGGCCCAGGCTTCCCTGAGCTGGCAGTCAGCACAGAGCTCGACGCGGCTCAAACCCACGAACCGTGAGATCATGACCTAGGCGAAAGTCGGACGCTTAACCGACTAAGCCACCCAGGCGCCCCAATTTTTAAATAATTTTTTTTTTTTTACAAATAGTTTATTGTCAAATTAGTTTCCACATAACACCCAGTGCTCATCCCCACAAGTGCCCTCCTCCATGCCCACCCTCCTCCCCCCCACATCCACCAGTCCTCAGTTTTTGTCAGCATTCAAGAGTCTCTCATGGTTTGCCTCTCTCCCTTTCCCCCACCATTTCCCCCCTTCTTCTCCCCCTTGGTCCTCTGTTAAGTTCCTCCTAATCCTCCTATACGTGCACACATATGATATTTGTCCTTCTCTGCCTGACTTATTTCACTCAGCATAACACCCTCAAGGTCCATCCATGTTGCTACACATGGCCAGATTTCATTGTTTCTCATTGCCATGTAGTATTCCATGGTATAGATAAACCACATCTTTTTGATCCATTCATCTGTTGATGGACACTTAGGCTCTTTCCAGGTTTTAGCTATTGTGGAGAGTGCTGCTATGAACATTGGGGTACATGTGCTCCTATGCATCAACATTTCTGTAGCCCTTGGGTAAATTCCTAGCAGTGCTATTGCTGGGTCATAGGGGAGTTCTATTGTTAGTTTCCTGAGGAACCTCCACACTGTTTTCCAGAGGGGCTGCACCAGTTTACATCCCCACCAACAGTGTAGGAGGGTGCCCGTTTCTCCACATCCTCGCCAGCATCTAGAGTTCTCTGATTGGCTCATTTTAGCCACTCTGACTGGCGTGAGGTGGTATCTCAGTGTGGTTTTGATTTGTATTTCCCTGATGAGGAGCGATGCTGAGCATCGTTTCATGTGTCTGTTGACCATCTGGATGTCCTGTTTGGAGAAGTGTCTGTTCATATCTTCTGCCCATTTCTTCACTGGGTTGTTTGCTTTTCGGGCGTGTAGTTTGGTGAGTTCCTTGTAGATTCTGGATATCAACCCTTTATCTGATATGTCATTTGCAACTATCTTTTCCCATTCGGTTGGTTGCCTATTAATTTTCTGGGTTGTTTCCTTGGCTGTGCAGAAGCTTTTAAATAATTTTTTAATGTTTATTTTTGAGAGAGGGACAGAGCCTGAGTGGGGGAGGGCAGAGAGGGGGAGGTGAGGGACATAGAATCAAACAGGTTCCAGGCTCCAAGCTGTCAGCACAGAGCCTGACGCGGGGCTCGAACTCACGAACGGTGAGATTGTGACCTGAGCTGAGGTCAGATGCTGAACCGACTGAGCCACTCGGGCGTTCCCGTTTGTATTTCTTATTGTGATAAAATACACATGGCTTATTTTTAATACTAAAGGTGCTCCGTCCTGTAAGCTCGCCCGTACAATTTCCACATACAGACGGAGCTGTGGGCTCAGCTGAAAAGCTAGCCCTGCCCTGTCACCAGCTCGGACACGCGGAAGAGTAGGCGAGGGTGTGCAGTGGGGCTGACCGGGGTTCAAAGCTCAGCCATCACTTACTTCCAAGGCCACAGGCAAAGCCTGCCTCATCCTGGGCCTGTTTTCCCTTCCTTAAAATGGGGAGCACAGTACAGAATGGACGCTTCTCTTCTGACCTGAGGCACTATTATTCCTGTCAAAGGGAGCTGGTAGCTGTACCAACGTTAATCTTCCAAACCTGCATGTGCCTGACCCAGGACAGGCTCCTCGCCCCTGGACGCCTGGGCCAGGCGTATTTGCATCCTTTTTATAATGAACCTGCGTGGCGGGTGGGGGGGTGGGGGGCAGGGGGGAGGAAGCAGAAGGGGCTAGCAGTGTGATTCCCGGTCTGTCTCCGCCTCTCCCTGACCCCTGGGAGCCGATGGGTGAGTCTGGGGGAAGGCACTGAGTGCGCCTACGTCTGCTCCCTCTGGACCTCTCTGTGTCTGCCTGCAGAGGGGCTGTGTTCTGGTTGGTTCTTTGATACCAGGTGGCCTCAGTGGGCCGCTGCTCGGGACAGGAGGCTGAGTCTGTCTGCTTCAGGGGCTGGGTGTTGGCAAGCCCATCTGGCTGTAGGTCTAGAGCCCCCTCCTCCAGGCCGCGTTATCTGTCACGGCACATCACTTCCCTGGCTTTTCCATCTCACGGGAGCCTAAGCCAGATTCCGCAGGGCAAGCCACATGCCCGCATGGCATCCAGACCCAGGGCCCTTTTGGCCTCACCAACTTAAAAAAACAAGTTTTGGGGTGCCTGGTGGCTCAGTTGGTTACGTGCCGACTTTGGCTCAGGTCATGATCTCATGATTCCTGAGTTTGAGCCCCACGTCGGGCTCTGGGCTGACAGTTCAGAGCCTGGCGCCTGCTTTGGAGTCTGTGTCTCCCTCTCTCTCTGCCCCTCCCCTGCTCGTGCTCTGTCTCTGTCTCTCAAAAATAAATAAATGTTTAAAAACCAACAACTTTTTTTAAATTGAAGTGTAGTTATGGTATACATTTTATTAGTTTCAGGTGTTTAACATAGTGATTCAACAATTCTATACATTACACAACTGTTCAAGGGTAAGTGTACTCACCATGTTACCGTGCAATGTTATGACGATATTATCGACTACATTCCCTGTGCTGTGCTTTTCATCTCTGTGGCTTATTTTTTTTTTTTATAACCGGAAGCTCGTACTTCTTAAACCCCTTCTCACAGTTCTCCCATCCCCACCTCCCCCTCCCCAGGAGACCAGCGGTTTGTCCTCTGATGTCTGAGTCCGTTTCTGTTTCCTTTGTTTGCTTGTTTTGTGTTTTATTTTTCATTTACTTAAAAAAATTTTTTTGGTCTTTATTTATTTTTGAGAGAGAGAAGAGAGTGCACGTACACACATGAGCAGAGGAGGGGCAGAGAGAGACAGAGAGAATCCCAAGCAGGCTCTGCCGTTGACAGTGGGGTTCGATCTCACAACCCATGAGATCATGACCTGAGTCGAAATCCAGAGTGGGACAATTAACTGACTGAGCCCCCCAGGAGCCCCCTGTTTTGTGTTTTAGATTCCACACATAAATGAAATCATATGGTATTTGTCTTTGTCTGATTTATTTCACTTAGTATAATGCCCTCGAGGCCCATTCATGTGGCAAATGGCAAGATCCCATTCTTTTTTATGGCTCAGTAGTATTCCATTGTGTGCATCTTTATTCACCTGTCTATTAATGGCCTTGACCAACTTTTTCCCCTACCTCCATTCACTCTGACTACACTGATCATGCTGATTCCAGACTACCCAGCCACACTCCTGTCTCAGGGCCTTTGCACATGCTGTTCCCGCAACTTTAAATGTTCTTACCCCAGATGAGTACATGGCCTTACTTACTCACTTCAGGTCTTAACTCAAGTAATCACCTTCTTGGCTTTTTTTAAATTTATTTTTTATTTTTAAAAAATGTTTATTTATTTTTGTATTATTTTTGAGAGAGAGACTGAGAGAGAGAGAGACAGAGCATGAGTGGGAGAAGGGCAGAGAGAGAGGAAGACACAGAATCCGAAGAAGGCTCCAGGCTCCAGGCTCTGAGCGCTCAGCACAGAGCCACACGTGGGGCTCGAACCCATGAATGTGACGTCATGATCTGAGCTGAAGTCAGGTGCTTAACTTACTGAGCTACCCAGGCATCCCCCCTTCTTGGCTTTTTAAAAATTTATTATTTATTTATTTATTTATGTTTTTATTTATTTTTGAGAAAGAGAGAGACAGACAGAACATGAGCAGGGGAGGGGTAGAGAAAGAGGGAGACGCAGAATCTGAAACAGGCTCCAGGCCCCAAGCTGTCAGCACAAAGCCTGACGCGGGGCTCGAACTCACAGACCGTGAGATCATGACCTGAGCTGAAGTCGGACACTTAATGGACTGAGCCACCTGGGTGTTCCCCTTCTTGGTTTTTTAGAACCCGAATGCCTCCCACACCCCTGAGCTCCTCAAAGCCCCCTCCCCTGCAGTATCTGTCTCGGCAGCACCTACTGCCAGTGCAATGTTTATTTCGTTGACCTTGTGTATTATGTCTCTCCCGCCACGATGACCAGTCCACGTGACCCGGGTTTCATTTGCTCTTTTCACTGCGGTTTTCCCAGTGCGTCGTGCAGGCCGTGCATGGAGTAGGTGCCCAGTAAGTACTGGTGGAATGAATGGAGGGAGCTGACATTCTGCTCACTGTCTGTTACCTGCATGAATCTCACAGTGGATTCCAAACTCAGTAGAACTGTGGTGTCCCTTTCTGAGCCCCCTTGTTCCCCATCCATGCTCAGCTCTTCGTGACTGAGTAGACATAACGTAGCAGATACTCAAGAGTTTGAGCTCTGCACCCAGAATGCCTGAATTTAAATTCTGATCGGGGTCCCCTCTAAGCTGTGTTTTTCTCTCTCTTTTTCTAAAAAAGTTTTAAATGTTTACTTATTTTAGAAAGGGAGAATGTGCAAGCAGGGGAAGGGCAGAGAGAGAGGCCGGATGGTGGGGGAGGAGAGAGAATCCCAAGCAGGGATTCGAACCCACGAACCGTGAGATCATGACCTGAGCGGAAATCAAGAGTTGGATGCTTAACCTCCTGAGCCACCCGGGGGGCCGGCTTAGCTGTGTTTCTTAACCAGTCAGTGCCTCAGTCTCCCTATCTGTAAGGTGGGGATCTATAAGATTGCCTCCCTCATGGGGATATTGCAATAATCGAGGGATTATATGGGTGAAGTGCCGAGTAAGGTGCCTGGTGTAAAATAAGTGCTCCATCAGTGTCAGCTGACGTTTATCAGCTCTGTGGCTTGGGGAGGTGACCGTGAACCCTGCCCGCTTCTCAGGATGGTTATGGAGGGACATCAGGAAAATGGGATATGGCCTTGTCTTGTGAACTCCGGTGCCCAGGACGGAACAGAGGGGCTTGGCCAGGGAACTCAGGGCAGTGGCGGCAGGAAGGGGGGCAGGGGGGACAGTCCCCAGCTGCGTCCGCTGCAGCAGGGCTGCCGCTGCATGATCTCAGGTGGCAGGTGTTCCCAAAGGTAGAGACCTGTGTTCGGATAGACAGTTGTCTGGCTGCTGGTCTGGCCTTTGGACTTCCGCAGACCGAGTCCCTGGTGGCGGTGACCAGAGAGGGCCTCAGCTTCCCTTCTCACCTGCTCCGTGAACTGCAGAGAGCCTCGAGCTGGGCTCCACCGGAGGCAGCGTGGGAGAAACGGGGTCATGGAGGGGGGTCTCTGGGACCCTGACCAGAGTGACCAGGGACGTCCTTGCACCTTCCGCCCTCAGGTTTGTGTGTGGTGTGTGTGGGAAAGAATCTGCGAGAACGTGAGTGTCTGGTGTCCGTGTGTGTGAATAAAAACATGTGCTGCCGGCCACTCTCCCCCTCCCCCCACCCCACATGCACACACACGCATGCACACACATGCAGTCCAGAGGCTGGCCCTGCTGTCGGCAGGTCAAGGGGCATCTATCCTCCCTCACGATGCTTGTTCTCAGGCTTCCCGCTGGAGATGTCAGCGCGGCTCTGGGCAGGGAAGGCTTCCTGTCTCAAAGACCCCACTCTGAAAGTCGAGAACAATGCCAAGCCAGGAGTCCTGGCAGAAGATGGGGAGGGGGGCGGCACTCAGTACAGGGGTGAGGGGTTGGGGTATGAGCCCAGGGAAGATCCGGGCCCGGTGGGCTGGACGTTCATTCCCAAGGGGACAGAGAGGCGGTGCTCATACAAATGAGGCCAGTCATTGACCTTTATTACACGCTGTGTCCCAGACACCTCACGGGCGCCACTTCATTTTTCAGATGAAGACACCAAGAGCCTCAGAGAGGTTGGGAAACGTACCCAAGATCACACAGCAAGAAAAAGACAGATGAGGAGGCTGAGGCTCAGAGAGGAGGCTCGGCTTACTGTGAATCACCCGACATTCTAGCAGAGCTAGAATTTGAACTTGGGTCTCTCAGATTCCAGAGCCTATGCTCTTAACCACCACTACCCTTCCCAAGCTCTTGAGTAGGCCAGACGTCCTGGGGATATGTGAGAGAGGAGGAATTGGGTGGCCAGGGGAGGGAGGGGCTGAGCCGGTCCGGAAGGGTCAGCAAGTAAAAAGTGAGGCGCTGGGGCGCCTGGGTGGCTTAGTTGGTTAAGCGTCCGACTTTCGCTTAGGTCATGATCTCACGGTTCGTGGTTCGAGCCCCGCGTCGGGCTCTGTGCTAACTGCCAGCTCAGAGCCTGGAGCCTGTTTCAGTCTGTGACTCCCTCTCTCTCTGACCCTCCCCTGCTCACGCTCTCTCTCTCTTTCTCTCCTAGAAATAAATAAAATATTAAAAAAAAAAAAGTGAGGCGCAGATGTCATCTGGGAGCACTCCGGGGAGAAGGCGTGGGGGAGGGCATTGCTCAGGAGAGAAGAGTGTGAGCAAAGGCACAGAGGCGTGAAATATGGTGCCGCGTTCTGGTGGTTTATGGCTGTGGCCCACTGAGCAGGGAGACAGCCTCCACTTCTCCCTGCCCCCACTCCCATCCTGGCCCAGAAAGCCCGACTGTCCCCACTTCCCTTCACCCCCTCCTGTTAGGCTCCTGGGATATGGACAAGAAAGGAGCTTGTCTTTCCTGGCTCTGCCGGAGTCCTGTCGCTGAGGTTTGGTTACCATGGCGACGGGCTCCATAGCAACTCAGAGGCGGCCCAAGATGGACCTGGCCCCCGGCCCACCTGCTGATGCTCTCTGCCTCCTCCCCCCCTCCCCCAGCATCCTGAGGAGATGTCCAGGGGGTCACTCTGCTGCTCTGCTGCCCGAGTCCCCACCCTTCCACCTTGGCAGATGCGGGAGAGTCCCCAAGGTCAGAGAGGTGGTAATTCCAGCACGCAGGACCTGTCCCGTGGCTCCGGGATCCCACAGTAAACTCAGGACACGGAGACCCAAATTCCCTTCGATTTAGACAGACCAGAGGCGAGTCTTTCTGTGGCCACTGCTTGATGTCCTGCCTGTTCGGTCCCTGCGTCCTGGTCTGTCTCACCTCCGGGGTTGCGCTCTCTTTGTTATGTTTTTCTCCTGATCCTGCCAGTCTCTGGGTTCTGGTCTGTTTAACCCACGCACCCGATGTACACCCGGTTTTGGAAAATCAACACACTATGGATGCATTTGCTCTTGGCTAGACCTGCTAGGGGACCCTAAACTCCACACTTATTAGCCATGGAATAATGTCACACCTGGAATAAGTCACTCCCTCTCTGAGCCTTTGATTCGACATTTCTGAATACAAGCTTTATTTTTTTTAAACGTTATTTATTTTGAGAGAGAGAGGTGGGGGGAGGGAGGCAGAGTGGCAGAGGGAGAGAGAGAGAATCCTAAGCGGGCTCTGTTCTGCCAGGGCTGAGCCCAACCCGGGGCTCCAACCCACAATCACAACCGGAGCCAAAACCAAGAGTCGGACGTTTAACCAGCTGAGCCACCCAGGCGCCCCTGAATACGTCCTTTATAGGGCGGCTTCTTCATCCAAAAAATGTGCTGAAAAAAATCTGCATCTATCAAGCGCTTGTTTATTTACTGTGTTTTAATGCATTTATTGTGCCAAGAAGTGCACTTACATGATCTCATTTACTCCTTACAACTCCGAGGCAGGATTCTTATTCCCAATTAAAACACTGGGGCGAAGAGGTGCAGGACCTTGACCGAGGCCGAGCCGCAGTATCACGGCACAGCAGGAAGCAGGGCACAGATTCACCTGACACCTCGCGAGGTTGTGCTCTTAACCACTTTATTATCAGGTCAGTTAATTTTTATTGAGCACCTGCTATGGGATGACCCGGTTTCTGCCCTCTGGAGCATTCACTGGGGGAGGTGGAAAAAAGGAAGGAAAGACTGAGTGTTACAAGTAGTTGCTGATATAGAGCGTAACGGACGGATGTTCTTTGCAGACGGTGGGCGATCAGGGAAGATCTCTCTGAGGAAGTGACATGTAAAGATGAGAGGTATGAGTAGATGAGAAGAGCCAGGCACGAGAGGGAGGAAAGACCCAGGCAGGGGCACAAAGGCCTGGAGGTGGGAAGGGGTCTGTGTCTGAGCCTGGAAGGGGGCAGAGGAGCTTGGAGGTGGTGAGCGAGGGGGAGGGGGGAGGCAGGCAGGGGCCAGGTCCCGCAGAGCCTTGTAGGCCGGGGTGTGCAGCGTGGTTTATTCTAAGGGCAGTGGAAGAGGCTGGAAGGTTCTGAGCAGGAACCTTGTCAGTGCACCTGATCTGTATAAGGTGGGGGAGGGGCAAGAAAGGAGGCCAGGAAGACGTGGGGGGGGCGGGGTGTCCAGGTGAGAGACAGTGGCGCCCGGGCTGTGGTGCCGGCAGTGGACAGGGAGGGGCTGCCGAATCTGACGTCGTTTGGGTGGAAGTGGACAGAAGGTGCTGATGGGCCGCACGTAGGGAACGAGGAACCAGAAAGAATGAAGGATGCCTCTTACTTCCCGCGCACAGTGACTGGGCGATGATGACGTCGCTCCCTGAGACGCGGCTCCCCAGGGCGAGGGTAGGGGTGCCATGCCACACAGCTGGGCTCGGGCGGGGGGGGGAAGCCCAGAGCTGGTGTAGGGGTGTGTTATGCGTGAGGTGCTCAGGTGTGTTGTTCCGGGCAGGGGTCTGGGCTGCAGATGTGAATGTGGGAGTTGAGAGGGTAGCCGGGTGTATACAGCCCTGGGGCTTGATGAGACCTAAGGAGAAAGACAGAGATGGGCAGGGGGAGAGGAGAGGGGAGGCAGGAGGTGAGAAGCTGGAGGGATGGGGGGAGGAGGAGGGAGGAAAAGAGAGGTAGGGAGAGGAGGAAAAGGGAGGGGAGGGGAAAATGGAGGGGAGAAGGGAAGAGGGGCTGGGAGAAGGCGAGAGGGGAGGAGAAGGGGCAGGGGAGGGGAGGGCCGCCAGAACCCAGACCACACCCGTGCATTTGCTCAGCACGCCTGCCTGGGCAGAGGGTGTGTGAGTGGTGTCAGGCGCACCGAACAGGTGGTGGGTGCCCAGGAGCACCCCTCCAGGGCTGGGGGAGCACCAGCGGAGCGGGCCATAGGGCTGTGTGCGGCCGGGGCTGGGAAGAGGGTGCTGGGAAGCCCTGCGGGAGGGAGGAGGGGATGGGCCCCTGGGGAGGCCCTGGGGAGCCTGTGGCCCTGCCCTGTGACCTGGGGGCCCTGGGGAAGAGGGAGCGGAGGGGAGAAGGGTGGCGGGGCAGAGGTGCGCACTGGAGGGGGCCTGATTGCAGGGCCACGGAAGAGGCAGGCTGGCCTGCAGGTGGAGGGGAGAAGCGACTGTGTGGTTTCTACCTTCTTCCTGGGCGTGGGGCCCTGCACACACCTACCCCCTCCCCCAGCCCCGTTAGTGTAGCTGACCCTGTAGCGTGACCTGACCCTGTAGCCACACACCGCCAGGGGGGACAGCACAGGCCAGGGCGTGCATGCTGGTGGCACAGGTGACACAGTCACGGGGACGGCGAGGAGCCTTGAAGGCCTCACACACACACATCCTGCGCCGGGGTCCTGGGCAAGGAAGACGTGCGCTCTGAGCTCTCAGGGGCTCACCCGGAAAAGGGTGATAATAGCATGTGAAAATGCTTCGCCAGCTCCCGGGTCCTGCCCAGGCCGAGGAATTAATAGCGCCTCTGGGGCTACAAGACTGTGTGAGGCACCCTCCCAGGTCTGCTGACGGAGAGAGAGACAGAGACAATGAGACAGAGAGAGACAGAGGGCAAGAAAGGGAGACGGAGGGGGGGAGAGAGAGAGAGAGAGGGAGGGAGGGATAGAGAAAGGGAGGGAGGGATAGAGAGAGGGAGGGAGAGATTTGGGATGGAAAGAGAGGGAAAGAGACAGAGGTCTTGATAGAGACATAGGAGAGACTGAGACAGAGCCAGAGAGGGAGAGAGAAACAGAGACTGAGAGCAAGAGAGAGGAAGCGACAGAGAGGCGGTGTGTCTTGCACCAGCAGCAGAGAACACGTCTGGGTGAGAAGACCACGCAGGATTGTGACGTTCAGACTTTTGCTCAGATTGCTTTCTGACTTTTCTCTCTATATACGTAAATTGTTGTTTTTTACTGACAATTTCTAGATGTAAATTGTATTTTAAAAACTTTCTGCAATTTGGAAATACCTATGAGAAGCTTTATAACCTGCATACAAACTGACCCAGAAATTTCACTTCTTACAATTTATTCTTTTTTTTTTTTTTTTACGTTTTTTTAAATTTATTTCTAGGAGAGAGAGAGAGACAGCGTGAGCAGGGGATGGTCAGAGAGAGAGGGAGTCACAGACTGAAACAGGCTCCAGGCTCTGAGCGGGCAGTCAGCACAGAGCCCGACGCGGGGCTCGAACCCACGAACTGTGAGATCATGACATGAGCGAAAGACGGACGCTTAACCGACTAAGCCACCCAGGCGCCCCTCTTACAATTTATTCAAAGGGAATAATCATGGATGTGCCACAGTGATTTAATTGCAAAGATGATTTCAAAGTATTGTTCATAAGAGCAAAAAAGAAAAAAACCCTAGTCCCCCCCCCAGATTCCAACCTAAAACAAATCCCAAAACACACACACAAAAATTCTCTACCATAAACGTGCAAAAATAGGCAATAAATAAATAAAAGATGTTCCGCTCACAGAATGGATTTCTATGCAGCCTTTAAAATGATGCTATGGAAGGGAACTCATTGGTATGGGTATTCATGAGGTAGTATTATGTAAACAAAAAGCAAGGGTCAAAAAGGTATAACATAACTCAATTTTGTTAGGAAAAAAATGTGTGTGTGCATAGAGAAATATCTGGAATTTTTTTAAACACCGAGGAGATAACTGTGAAATTCAGCAATAAAACCAGTGAAGGCTATTTAGAATCTCGTCTCTGCACTAATAACTCTTACACATAAAGGCCACTCTCCCGTCTTTGGTTGCTTTTTGCTGTGGCCTCAGCTGCGGTCTCTCGTGGGATAATCCAACACAATTTTGATTAAATCACACCTCACCCATGTCAATTCACACAGATCTATCCTACTTTTTTGGTGGTGTTAACCTTCCCATAGAGGCTACAGCCATACGCCACCCTTTCAAAAATTTTTTTCTCGTATTTTCACAGGCTGTGACAGTTTCATTCCCTTGATCGTCAGAAACCGAGGTGCATTATCTTTTTGGATGTGACCTCTGGGGTTCTGTTCATTGTAAGCAGATAAACATGATATGAGGTGTATCAGGGAGGCCTTCTCTGGGCGGGGATGGCCAAGAGGTGGGCTCTAACCCTTGATTCAGCCACTTTGGTTTTTTCTATTAAAAATGTACACGTTAGAGGCGCCTGGGTGGCTCAGTCGGTTAAACGTCCGACTTTGGCTCTGGTCATGATCTCGCAGTTTGTGAGTTCAAGCCCCGCGTCGGGCTCTGTGCTGACAGCTCAGAGCCTAGACCCGTTTCTGATTCTGTGTCTCCTTCTCTCTCTGCCCCTCCTTTGCTCATGCTCTGTCTCTCTCTCTCAAAAATATATCTTTAAAAAAATGTACATGTTGTCATTACGAATCCTAACAGAAATCACAGATTTTATTTATTTAGTATTCTCTCATTCCAGAGAGGATTTGAGGTGGCTTTCCAAATTATATATGGGTATAATAGTGTAAAAACAGTTGAGGAAATCAAAATGAAGGGGAGCTAAGGATATGAAAATAAGACCAGAAAAAAAAAGGAAAGTTGGTAAATAAAGCACATGCCTCAAAGTATTGACTATTTGCCAGTCTGGAATGTCAGTTTTGGCCAGATCTTTCCAGGGGCTTATTTTTAGCATTTAACATGATCCAGTACTGAGCAAAAAGTAAAGAGATATAATCATGAGGCATACACCTTACCTCTCTCCTAAGCTCAACTGTTACCAACTTCTCTGTAAATAAACATTGACTTTTCTTTTTTTTATTAAAAAATATTTTTAATGTTTCCTTATTTGAGAGAGAGAGAGAGAGAGAGAGAGAGAGAGACAGAATTCGAGCAGGGGAGGAGCAGAGAGAGAGAGGGAGACACAGAATCCAAAGCAGGCTCCAGGCTCTGAGCTGCCAGCACAGAGCCTGACGTGGGGCTCGAACTCATGAACGGTGAGATCATGACCTGAGCCGAAGTCAGACACTTGACCAAATGAGCCACCCAGGTGCCTCTACGTTGACTTCTCTTTTAAATCCCAGGAAAATAGTGCCTTTCCTCCCTCCCCCTATCTCCAGTGGAAAGTTGACGACACGTCCACTCACCAGAGAGAGATGCCCCACGTTTCTCTCCTGCATCTTGGGAACCAGATCCGGTAAGGACGGAGGCTTCTGTTCTCTGCATCAAGAGCAACTATCTTCTTGGTGGGAAGGAATTCGCTTTGGTTACAGGGAAGACTTGAAACTCCCCTTCTCCAGTGCTTTCCAATGTTTGAATGTTTCCTGTCTTTGGTCCCCGAACAGAAAACATTCTGCGGCACCTCTGGTCTTTATCCAGATCCAGTTTGCACTCTCCGTGGTGATGATTTTACTCCAAGTGAGATGTTACCTTAGCAACCAACTTACTAGCTCACTCAATTAACCCGTTTCCTCTCTGTAATCAATACTCATTAGCAACGAAATTACTTCTTTGCTTTGCCTTACAGTTTTAAGCAGTCATTCAGGTCAATCTGCTTCTCAAAGGTAACAGTCTTCTCCTTCTGAACATGGAGATGCAGACATCTCAACCCATCAGAACCCCTCTCCTGGGGGCCTGTGACTGTCGTCTTCATGCGGGCTCAGCCCAGAAGCATTGGCTGGTGATTGCGGTGGAGCAAAGAGAAAGCTGGCAAGAAGGGAATGGTTCCCTGCCACTGAGAAGCAGAGAGAGGGCTCCTGTACGCACATGAGTTCCGGGGGGAGAAATCCTACTATGCGATGGTTATTGTAGACAGACAGGGTTTGAAAGCAGAGAGGAAAAAATACGTCAAAACTCAAAACAGTCTGTGCCACTTCCCACTCTGCTTCTAAGGTAGGACATGGGACTGTGGTGGCACGTCCGTATCACAGGGTGATAAAGTTCTAGACCACTCCCTTCACTGAGCGGAGCCCAGTGGGAGAAGGAGGGGCCGGCTTCCCAGACCTGCTCTGCACAGGAAGCCTGGCCCTTCTGGGAGCAGGGATGCTAGAGGGTCTCCAGAGGCAGGTCAGAGAGGAGAGTGGACTTGGCCTCACCTGATGAGGGGGAATGGAAGTCTGAGGGGCGGAGTCCTAAGGAAGGGGGTCCCTGTCACCTGGGGAGCAGAGTCCCTGCAGGGCAGATGCTGACCACCATGGTGCGTGGGGACTTCAGGGAAGTCAGCGGGCACGCAGTGTCGTGGGTGAGTGGTGTGGGTGCCCCGGGGGGGTGCAAGAAAAGGGGTCAGCTTGCCACTGGGCATCTGTGCACGTCCGGTGCTGCCACCCGGAACAGCCCCGCTGGGCGCCAAGATGACCCACACGTGGGACAATTAATCCATTTAGAGCATCCTTCTAGGCACGGGATACACACACCAGAGGAAGAAGCCGGAGCCCTGTTCCCAAGGGGCTCGCATTCTAGAGGCAGCGGCGGAGAACAGTCGCGGAAATAAATGAATAAGCGCTTCAGGTATGCTGAGGGCTGTGAAGAAAATAAATCAGAGACGCTGGGGTGCTGGTGGCATCTATAATGGTGGGCAGCAGGGGGGACCTCTCTGAGGAGCTGATGGAGCCGAGGGATGAGAGGTCAGCTGCTGAGGAGCCAGGAAAGAATGTTCCAGAAGGAAGAAAGAGCAAATGCCAAAGCCTGTCCCAGGCTCCAGAAACTCCTTCCCGCCCTGACTATGCATTCTTTTCGGAAACCAATTAACCAGCAATGCGCATTCTCTGCTCTGGGTGCCCACCCACCTGACTCCAGTCCCTCCGAGGGTCTGTGACTTCTGATACACATCTTGTTAAATTTCCAGCCCTTACCAGCTTCATTGGTAACACTACTCCTACTAATGCCAACACAACTATGTGATCCCATTTTTCATCTTGGACATTTCGGATGTTAAAAAAAAACGGTGAGGGGCATCTGCGTGACCCAGTTGGTTAAGTAAGTACCTCTTCTTGATTTCGGCTCAGGTCCTGAGATCGAGTCCTGCGTCGAGCTCTGTGCTGACAGTGCAGAGCCTGCTTGGGATTCTCTCTCTCCCTATTTCTCTTTCTGCCTCTTCCCTGCCCGCCCCCCCCATAAACATAAAAGAAAACTGGTGAGAATCCACTGAAAACATGTCTTATATGTGGCAAGTGGGACAGCAGGATGCAACGCTTTGAAAGCAATTTGAAAACGATTTTCAAAAGCCACCATCATGTTCGTACCTCTAGAAGCAATAATCTTCTCTGGGGATCAGTCTTGGGAGATAACATAAAGTGAGGCAAAGCGTTGTGCACAAAAATGTTCAGGTGAACATTATTTACAAGAACGTAACCCTGAAAACTGCTCGAGTGCGCAGTGACCAGAGAAAGGTGACAGTGACAGTCAGCCCATAGGATGTGGGGCAGCCACTGGAGCTGTTACAGCCAGACGGTGATGGGCTTTGCGGTCAGGTGCATCTTGGTTCAAATCCTGACGAGCTGCAGACCTCGTGTCTGCTCTTTAACCTCGCTCGGCTGCAGTTTCCTCACTGATAGAATAAGAACATCATTTATCTCTTTTTTTTTTCTCACTAGTGGGGAAGTATTTCCAGGAGGGGCTGAGCCAGCAGGTGGTCAGCCCTGCCAAGTACCCTCCCCCTCCCCTGTTGACTGTGGATCAAGCATTACACGTCCAGGATCTCACTCAATCCGGACAACTTCGGGACTATCATTCCCATTGCACAGATGAAGAAACTGAGGCTGAGAGAGGTGAACAGACTGACAAAATCGCCCAGCAAGAAAGAGAGATAATCAGGACTGGTCCTCAGGGATTCTGACCTTCTCACAGGCTGTTGCCTCTCTCCCTTCCCTCCTGTGAACTACTATGCACCCTTCAAGACCCAGTCCCAGAGATCACTTAGTCTAGGGAGCCCCTCTTGGTAGCTCTCTGCTTGCGCTCCCGTGCCCGGAAGCTCCCATCCTTGAGGCTTCCTGCAAAGGCGTCAGTCAGCACAGGGTGGCAAGAACGGGATTTCGGTATCAAGTTTAGCTCCAGGTTCAAAGCCCACTTTTACTCCGCCCATCCCGCAGGCAATATCCAGGGGGTCTCTGCCTTGCCAATTTAATAGGCAAAATCTAGGACAGCTCATTAACTTTTTCTGATAGTAAGGGGGGGAAGGTTTAAAATGACAACTGCTCCCCTTCTTTAGCGTGGTGGAAATTTCCAGAAAATGGCTGCCGCCCATTTACCATGCATGACCTTGGGCCTCAGTTTGCCAGCCTGTCAAGTGGAGCTGATAGTAGCTGACAGTCCTCTGGAGCCTGGAGGACTGCACGAGTCAGTGTATGGGAGGCGTGCTCGCGGCCGCTGGGGTACGCCTGGTCCCAACGTGAGCGATTATCCCCATTAACGTCATTACCGAAGGGCGTCCTTCGCGCCGTGGTCATTGTCAGTGCGCGGAGCGAGGGTGGCCTGGCCAGCGCGCGGCGCACCGCTCGCTCGCGCCGAGGGAGCGCTGGGGACGCGTCCCAGGGAGGGGACATCTGAGCGGCAGGAGCCGGGACGGGCCCGAGGCCTGCGGAGAGGCCAGGGCTCTGGGTCCCCACGCCGCGTGCCTGCGGCCGAGGCACTAACGAATCGCGCGGCCGCGGCCCCTGGGGAGCCCCTGGGGAGCCCCTGGAGCCGGTCAGGCCTCCAGCTAAACCTCCGCAGCGGCGGCCCCCGGGGCGGGCGCGCAGTGGGAGGGGCGTCCTCCTGCCCCGCCCACCGCCGAGTCCCCGGAGGATCTACCGGCCGGTCTTGGGGTGGGGGATGGCGTGGGGGGCGGGGGAGGCGCCCAGGCTCGGATTCCAGGTCTCCGCGCTGCACAAGCGGGTCGGACTGGGGCGCCCCGACCTCACTCCCCACCTGCGCTGGGTCTGGGATCAGCCCGCCGGCGTCCTGATCGCCGGTCCAGCCTCTTAATAGCAGGGCGACCTTGGGGAGGGCGCCTCAACTACCCGCGCGTCAGTTTCCCCCCTGGGGGGTATTCATGGCCCCCACGTTCGGGTTGGTGTGAAAATAAAAGAGTCGGTACCAGTAAAGCTCAGAACAGGCACACGGTAGGTACTCAGTAAGTGTTGGCTGCGGCCCCTTGGAGTGGGACCTTGCTGCATTTACCCTAAGGGTTAAGAAGTATGTGGGGCGTCATCTGGGGGAAGCTACTAGTCTGGTGCTGAGAACAGTAATTTTTGCCGTTACGCTGGAGCAAGGCGTTTGAGGTTCTAGAGCCTCAGTTTCCTCGTGTGTAAGAGGGGGTGTCCATGGTAGGTGACTGTGCAGATCGTCACTGGAAACATCAGGTCCCACGTACAGAGCCAAGTGCGGAGTCGGCTGCTGTGTGTGCCCTGTGTCACCCTCACAGTGCCCCCAGGCAGTGCCCCTTTCCTCTGGCTCACCCTACAACCGGCCGTCCCGTTGTCCCGTGGCCGGGACGTGGGCAGCGGGGGCTGGAGGTGAAGGGTCTCTGGTTCTGTGGCTTCTCCCATCGGAGGAAATAACACCCGCCAGTGTTTCATCTGCTGCAGAGCTGGGCAGAGGACCGGGTTTGGAGGGGTGTGTAGGAGACTCTGAGGTCACCTCTGTAGCAGGGCAGTGCGGGGCGGGGTTATGCCCTGGGCAGAGGGCCGGGCACACCCGAATTCTCATCCATGCTCTGCCCCTTCTTGCCTGGGTGGCCTTAGATCGTCACTCCGCGCGGAGCCTCGACTTGCTCGTCTGTAAAGTGGGCATTACAGCACTCCCTGCCCCACGGCGGTCGCGAGGACGAATGGGCTGTGCGCCACCACCGAGCGGCTGGCACAGCGCCATCTCTCAGGAGGGGCTGCCAGACCGGGGGCTTCTCTCAGGCCTGGGCACCGCTCACGTGTTCATCTAGCCGCCCGCTGTTAGCCGGCGCCCACAGACGTGCTGCAACCAGGAATTGGGACACAGCCCCCACTCTCGGGAGGGTCACTGACCTGGAGCACAAGTAAACCATGAATGACCAGGGTTAGCCCCGAGCTCTGAGACGTTAGACGAGGCAGCCACCGCTGATGGTACGGGGTGCAGGGGCAGAAGGACACCCCCTATCAGCAGGTGGGGTTTCTTAGCCGAGGCCCAGGTGGAAAGGAGGTGCCGGTGTCCCCCCAGAGGGAGCAGCCTGGGCAAAGGTGTGGACAGTGTGAACTATCAGAACCTGTAGGCAGCGTTGTTAGGAGCTTCACAGTGGTAGGAACAGGGGCAGGCTGGTGAGGGGATCCAGGCACACAGTGAAGGCCTTGATGCCAACCATGGACTCGGGAGCCTTTGAAAGCTGAGGATCGAGACAGGGTTAGTGGCGCTAAGGGCCCTGACAGTCCCACCCAGCCATCGCCAAGACTGCGTGCCCAGCACCTGACAGGTTTTACTTAAGAACCTTGAACAACCCTCTGTCCCAGGGAGGCCCTCTGATGGTCCCCATGTGAGGCACAGAGAGGTTACGGAAGTGGCCTCAGCTCACACAGCCATCAAAGGCCAAGCTAGGATTTGAAGCAGGCCGGCCAGCTCCAGGGTCCAAGCCCCTAGCCACCTCCCCTCCCTGCCTCCCTGTGGGATCAGCTCTGAGCACCTGGAAGGGCCGAGTCGGACAATTCCCGGGGTTTCGTCCCCTCCGTGCCGGCCCATGCCTGCTCAGGACCTGGGGTTTTCCTCCTGGGCCGAAGGACAGGGCAGCTTTCACAGAGGGGCCTCGGCTGCCAGGCCGTAGGGGAGGAGGGCGATTTCTCAGAAATCCAATAAGCCAGCAAGTGACTGGGTGTGCCGGCAGCCAGCCCCCTCCCAGCCCCCCGCCTCAACTCTGGTCCTGGCTGACAGGGGTCATGGGCACCCACCCCCTCGCCCTGCCTCAGCCCTTCCTCCCTGAGAAGTGCCTTGCGGCTCTAGAGTCCGAGCACTGCCCCTCCATCATCTAGTGCCTCCCCCTCCTCTTCGAAGGGTCCTTCGTTCCACGTCAGGTGCAGCCTCCCCGGACGTGGCCTCCTGTCCTGTCCCTGCGCCCCGCTGCCTCTTGGGTCATTGTTCTCAAAGACCGATCGGATCTGTGTCTCTCCTGCCCGCTGTCGCCAGGGAGAGGGTCCCAATTCCCCAGACAGGCCAGCAAGGCTGCTCACCGCCATCTCCTGTCCCCTTTCCAGCTCCGTGTTCTCAGACATCCCCAGGCACAAGCCACCCTTCAGTGAGCCCCTCCTCCTGCCTCCAAGAGCTGCTGGGCCTCCCTGCTGTTCACCCTCATGGGGAAAGCCTACTTATCCTCCACATGGCACCTCCTCTGGGCAGCCTTCCCTGACTTCCCCAGGCAGGACGAGTGGCTCCTTTCCCTGTGTGGTCTGGGATTAGCAAGGATCCCATTGTGTGACAATTATGTGATGGCGCTCCCCTCCCCCACCAGATTTTTAAAACAGTTCCATGATATCTGAAGAGCTGCCACTACTCAGCTCTAACCCTGTGCCAGGTCCACGCTAAGACTTTACCTGTACAATTTCCAGTTCTCCCCACAATCCTGGAGGTAGGTGGCACATCCGTCCCCATTCTAGAGACGATAAAGGGAAACACAGACCGGCTAACCGACTTGCTCAAGGTCATTTGCACTTATGCGGCACAGCTGGTCTCTGCAGAGTCAGGGTCTTCACCAGCCCTCTCTCCGCCTGCTTCCCAGCGCAGAGCCCAGCATGGGTCAGCTGTGCGCGGAGGTTTGCTGAATGAGCGGATGAGTGAATGGGAGTCTTCCCATGGCCTCTAGATCAGCCTTAGTTCACGGGAACGGAGCTAGCATGGACAAGGTCCCGAGTGTGCCGAGAGTGCCCCTGGCTGCCCTGGGATGCTGAGACTATTAGCTCCTTTTACAGATGAAAAGACTGAGGCTTAGAGCTCTTCAGGGGCCCTCCCAAGTCCAGAGGAGACAATTGCACATGGTTCTGGGGACCCCAGTGCTTCTGGAGAGGCGAAAGGGGCTCCTTTAGGTTTCCTCGAAGCTCCCCTCCTTGGAGGAGAATCCCAGAAAATCAAGCTGAAGCTGTGGTGTGGAGCCGTGGCCTTGACTCTGGTTGTCAGGGGGGCATGAGCAGGATCTTGAGCTAAGAGGAGCTGAGGCTTGGCTGGAGAGGCCGTTTGGAGGATGGGAGAAAGTGAGTTCAAAGCTTGGGTGTAGAAACTGACAGCCTAGGGGCTGGAATCCCACGTCTCCTACCTATTGGCTGTGTGTCCTTGGCCCATCATGTGACCTCCCTGAATCTCTCTCCGTCTGTAACATGGGGATGATCCACTTCATGTTGGTTTTAGGTGAGGATCACAAATCTTGCATCCAAAGTGCTTGGAACAAGGTACCCACTTTGTAAATGTTAGCTGTTATAGTGGGATCAAAATCAGGGTCTCCAGAATTTGGGTCATGTTTAGAGTCAGGGGAGAATTCGTGAAAAACTGAGCCCAGGGCTGCAGGGCTGCTGAGGGTGGGGTAGGGGCTGTCTGTGTGTGTCTGCTTCTAAGAACTGCACAGAGGACTCTGCTGGGTGGTCGGTGTGTGTGTGTGTGTGTGTGTCTGTGTGTGAGCTCAGAGTTGACATTTGAGTAATAGCAGAATGAAGAGTGAACAGATGTCAGTTAACATCCTGCTTCTCCGCTTTTTGGCTGGGTGACTTGGTCAATGTCCTTGCTCTCTTTAACCTCAGTTTCCCCCTCTGTAAAATAGGGGCATTGTTACTTCCTCCCAAGGCGTTTGGTTGGTTTAATAAGATCATTATACCGGGTGCCTTTTTGCCCAGGTGTCAATAAGTGCTTTATTTTTTAAAATCATTTCCTTCCCAGGGTTTTCCTCGCCATGTTAATTGCTGTTGGAGGGCAGTGTGGCCGATCGCAGCCACTCCCTTCCATCCATCCACCAGCGCGCGCGTTGGTCCCTGTTCAGGGCCAGACCTGCGACGGGCACCGTGGATGCATTGAAGCAGCTGGGAAAGGTGGCTCCCCAGAGGAGTGGGGACAGTCGCGCCACCGTGCGGACCTCTAGGAAGACAAGAGCGGGGAGGGGTCCAAGCCAGCACTCAGGTTCCAGGCTCCTTCTAAGCCCCACCTCCTCCCTTTGGAGGAGCGGACTTCCTCTCAACGAGGCTTGCGCCCCCCCTGCTGGCCTTGCTGTGAACTGCACCTTCGGCTTTGGAGACAGCCAGCCTCTGGGGCTGGGAACCGAAATGTCCATAAAAGGTGGAGTATCCAGCTGGCCGCACTCGCCGAGATCGTGCACCCACGCCTTACCGATGGAGGCAGGAGGCCCTGTGTGGGGCGGGGAGCTCGCACACAGCAGGAATTCGGGCCCTGAAGCCTACCCGGGGCTCCGCCAATGCGGGAGGTCGGGGGGGACGTGAGCTCCTCCCCAGGGAGGGTCCTTGGAGTTGAGCTCCTGCTCGTGGGCGTGGGCGAGGAATGCGCGGTGATCGCCCGCCTGGCTGGAGGCAGCAGAGGGGTTTCGCGTTCTCAGCCCCTCGCCCCAGCGGGCTGACCCAGTCGCTGCCGTTTCTTGTTTTGTTTTGGAGCAGCAGTCATTGCGACCTGAGAGCTATGAAATGGGAACTCAAGGGTGTGTGCGCGCGCGCAGGTGTGTGTGTGTGTGTGTTTCAAACGGTGTCCATCCGCAGGTGTCCTGGACTAGTGACATCACCGTACTAAAGCTCTGGTCGTCTTGTAGCCTGGTTTGCCCGCCCCCAAGTCCCCAGGAGCTGCCACCACTGTCTCGTCCTTGGCTTTCAAGCATAAGGGGGTGGCGGGGGATGGGACCCAAAAGCTGCAAAGATTTTGCCTTGAGAGCCAGGGTCGCTGATAGGGATGGATGTCGGAGCTAGGGTGGATTTTGGAGCAGACCAGAGGTGGGGAGCGTAGGAGAGATGAGAGGTGAGGGTGCTTCCCCGGCTTCTGGCCTGGGTTATGGGGTCCACATCTCAGTGGGCTGGAAGTGTGGTGTCACCAGGTATGGGGACCATTAGAGCCTTATTGTCCCTTGAAGAGGCTTGCCTGTGCTGGGAAAGGACGCTTTTCTCCCTTTTCTGTCCTGACCACACAGAGACTGGGGGTCCATGGTTTGTCCCCTGATAGAGGGTGCATGGTGACAGCCTGCCGGAGTCTGGTTTGGGGTTCAGACGGGAGTTCCAGGCCTGCATCCATCACACCCCGTAGGGTGGCCCCAGGCAAGTCCCTGCCTCTCTTGGAATCTCAGGGTCAGTGAGCTGTGGGTCACAGGCGCCTGGGGAGGGCCAGATGAGGTGTTGCAGGGAGAGGTCTGGTTGCCTTCCCTGGAGAAGGGTGGAGGGGAGAAGAGTGGGGGGCATGATTATTTTAAATTGGGTGCTCTGTTGGGGCACCTGGGTGGCTGAGTCGGTTAAGCATCTGGCTCTTGGTTTCATGATCTCACAGTTGGTGAGAGCCCCATGTTGGGCTCTGTGCTGACTGTGTGGAGCCTGCTTGGGATTCTCTCTCTCTCTCTCTCTCTCTCTCTCTCTCTCTCTCTTTCTCTCCTACTCTCTGCCCCTCCCCAACGCACGCTCACGCTCCATCTCTCTCTCTCTCTGTCTCAAAATAAATAAGTAAACGTTATAAAACTTTGGCTGCTCTCTTGCTTGGTGACCAGGCCCCCACCTGCCTCTCTGGCTTCACTTCCCCTGTGCCTTTCTCCTCTGTCTGCTCCAGCCACGCTGGCCTTCCCCAGGCATCTGGAGATCATCCCCCTCGCCCAGTTGGGAGCCTTTGCAGCGACACTTCCTCCTGCTCAGTTGTCACATGGCTGGTTCCTTCCCAACCTTCAGGTTCCTGTTTGGGGGGGGGCACCTGACTGCCCCAGCTAAGGTGCCCACTGTGCTCTCTCCCACACTCTATTGAGCTTTCCTATTTTTTCTCCCAGGCACTCACTGCTGTTAGAGCCCCAGTGGTTTGTTCATTGCCTGTTGACCCAGCCCTGCCTCTCAGACTGGGCCCCCTCAGTGCCCAGTGCCCGCCACAGTGCCCAGCACACAGGAGGCCCTCGGTAAGTATCTGTGAACTCCACAGAGGTTTCTGGTGCCTGGAGAGAGCTGGTGTTTGGAGCCAGACAGTCCCGGCTTGAACTTGGGCTAGAATTTGTGTGCTGCTCTGTGAGCCTCACCTCTTTTACTTTACTTCATCCTCATGGGCGTCCTGAGGAAGGAACTATTATTATCCCATTTTACAGATGAAGAAACCGAGGCTTAGAGGAGTAAGTCGCATGTCCGGTGATGACCTCATCTCTCTAGGAAGGGCCGTGGACACGGGAACATTGGGAGCACAGCCAGTTTCTCTCCGGGACATCTCATTGGTGCTCGGGGAGGACTGTGGATCTGGCCACCTGAGTTCCACTTCCAGCTCTGGGTGGGTCCCTGGCCCCCTCGACCCCCCCGCCAGGAAGCACCCTCTCAGCGCCGCAGGGCTGGGCGGGGCAGGGGCAGGCAGGTGGCACTGGCTGTGCTGGTCGTTACCGGGTGGGGATGTGGGTGCGAGGTGGCCAAATGTTTGAACTCTTCGAGAAAAACAGAAATTTGGGATTTCGATATGAAATTTGATGTTCTGTAGATGCTGATAACAATTTAAAGAGAAAAAAGAAATGCACTGTGTGGGCCGAACAGTCTCCGTGTGTGGTTTGGGTTTCTAAGGTTGTCACTTTGCCATCCATGGGACGCCCGCTCTCTGGAGGCCTCTTCCTGTCCTTGGACCCTTGGTAAAAGTGACTCACGCTGTTGAGTACTTTCTATGTCCAGGGACACGTGTGATGCCAGTCGACTGCCTTTCACCTTCCTAGCAGCACCAAGAGGCAGTGACTGCCAGGATCCCCCTTTTACAGGGGAGGAAACAGAGGCTCAGAGGGGTTAAATAGTTTGCTCCCCTAGTAAGCAGTAGTGCCTGGATTCCAGCCCAGGTCCATCTGACTCCAAAGCCCTGAATACTTAACCCAGGAGGGTTATTCAAGATATTCAACAATTGGCCTGGCCCAGGCCCCAAGCCGTCAGAGTAGATGCCTGCTATAAATAAACAAGTGGTAAATTCTCCCAGCCCCGTCTGATCCATTATACGCTCAACTGTGTTAAATGGGATTAATCCAGGAAATGAGATTACAGATGTCAAGAGCTTGGAGAACCTCGAAGCTCTCTCCATAGCGCTGGATTCCATTTCTTCTTAGGTTGTGAGGACAAAGCCTGAGGATCAGGAGGCCTGGGCTGAGCTCCTGGCTTTGCTGAATGAGCTTTGCTGAGTACTGGAAAGCAGTTTCCAGAATCATACCTTAACCGGGTCTACACCTGCTACGGGGATGGTGCTCAGTGAGCATTGTTGAGGTCCCTCCATGTGCAAATTGCAAAGGGTTTCTCAAAGCCCTCAAAGACCCCGGAGGCCCTCAGCTTGGCCCCGGTTTGTTATAAGACTCAATCAACAGATTCACGTGTTCGTTTTTAAAGAACGACTTAAAATACATTGTACAGGGGGCCCCTGGGTGGCTCAGTCAGTTAAGTGTCCGAGTCTTGATTTCGGCTCAGGTCGGGATCTCATGGCTGTTGAGGTCCAGCCCTGCACTGGGCTGGGCTCCACACTGAGTGTAGAGCCTGCTTAAGATTCTCTCTCTCTCAAAAAAAAAACCAAAAAACAAAAAACAAAAAAACACCACAACACCAAAAACACTGTACATATTTAATGTATGCAACTGGATCATATTTAAAGTATTCAATCTGGTTTCGACTGGTGTAGACACCTGGTGAGAACACTAGTACAATTGCTACACCGACCATCTCTGGCACTTCTCAGCCTTCTTAAGTTCTGCTTAGCCATCTGCCCCTCCCCAGCCGCCCCTGCCCAGTCTCAGGCACACTATGATCTGTTTTCCATCAGTATAGATTGCTTAGCCTTTTCAAGAAGTTCCTATCAATGACATCATACAGTATGAAGGCTGTGGTGTGCAGCTTCCTTCCTTTAGCACTGTCTTTTCAAGATGCATCCATATTGTCATGTATCCTTTTGCACTGCTGAGTACTATTCCACTGTGTGGATATACCGCAGTCTGTCTTTCCACGCATCTTTACGCAGACATTTGTTTTCTTCCCCAGATTTTGGCTCTTCTAAATAAAGCTGTTAGGGATATTTCTGTACCAGTCTTCGCGTGGACATAAATTTGCGTTTCTCGTGGTAAATGGAAGGGCTAGGTCGTGCAGACTGTTTCCCAAGGCGCTTGCACCTTTTTACATGCCCCCCAGCAGTGTATGAGGGTAACAGCCACCTCACATCCTCACAGCGCTGGCTCTTGTCAGTCTTTCCAGTTTTAGTCATCACAGGATGTCAGCATTAGGGAGGCTGGCTTTATCTCAAGCTTCTGAAAGGACTTTCTACATGTCAGAGCGGTCCAGTGATGGGATGAATTTCCTGGTGGAGTAGTGAGCCTACCGTTCCTGGGGGCGCTCAAGACTTTGAGTGCCTGGTTCAGATATGTGGACAAAGGACCCTAGCTTCAGGTGGGTTTGGACTAGATCAAAATAAATTTTTTTTAATGTTGATTTATTTATTTTGAGAGAGAGAGAGAGAATCTCAAGCAGGGTTCGCCCTGTCAGAGCAGAGCCCGAGGTGGGGCTCGATCCCTTAACAATGAGATCATGACCTGAGATGAAATCAAGAGTCAGACGCTTACCCGACTGAGCCACCCGGGCGCCCCTGAACTAGATTTTAATGAGCTACCTCCTGCTTTGTGGCTCTAAGAATCTTACACGACGAAAGGCTCACTGGTAGCCTTGTTAATATCTGTGGCTCGCTGGCTCCACCCCCACCTTCCCCTGCAGGAAGCCACGTCCTCTCGTGTGTGGGTGAATCCTGTGTGCTCATGAATCAGAGGACACAGCCACCTGCGCTGTCCTCTGTCCCCATCAACCACCGTTTCCACTGCTGCCTTCAGTTTCTCCATGAGGATCCCGTTCCGCCGGGTCCCGCCTCCTCTGCTTCTCACAGTTTGCGGGCAGTTAAGGCGAGGAATGCTTCTCTCAGGTGGGGTCCCCCAGCAGTGCTCCTTGGGACCACCTAGGGCGGCTCCCTTTCTGACTCTCAACCTTCTCCTCCTAAGGTTGGTGACTGGGTTGTAACCTGGACCCTGTGCTTTCTCTTATGAAAGGTTCCCCCTTGGTTACTGACAGTCCTTCCTGGCTCCCATTAGGGATCTGCCTCTAGTCTGCCAGGCATGCCTCCTGTGTGTCTGAACCCAACGCCATCTTGGTCCCGCCGCCATCTTGTGACCTAGTGGTGGCACTTGGATGGCTGGACATGGAGCACCGCTCAGCCCTGCACCCTAGGGTGTCCAGCCCCCTGGTCAGGACCCCTAATGACCCAGCAGAAGTAATCAAAGGCAAGTCATTTTTCAAAAAAGCTTCCTTTTAGACTAGCTTCACCTCGGTTGATTTTGATATTGACAATGAGCCAGCTTATACACTTATTTTTAAAATGTTTATTTAGTTTTGAGAGAGAGACAGAGAGCAAGCAAGAGAGGGGCAGAGAGAGAGGGAGACAGAATCCAAAGCAGGCTTCAGGGTCCGAGCTGTCAGCACAGAGCCTGATGTGGGTTCAAACCTGCGAACCATGAGATCATGACCTGAGCCAAAGTCGGATGCTCAACCGACTGAGCCCCCCCCGGCGCCCCCCAGCATCTGCACTTTTGAAATCGCTGTACAGAATGAGTTTGTCCCCGGTCCCTTCTCCCAGTGTCCACACCCGGGTCCGGTGCCCTCCCTTCACCAGTACTGGGGTTGTACACTGCTGGGCTTGGTGACCAGTAAGCTACGGAACTGATGGAGCCTCACTTCTGAGATTAGGTTAGAAAAGAGTGCAGCTCTTCCCTGTCCTAGATCTGGGGGTACAGGGGACACACACGGCCCTGTCCCTGGCAGGTTTTGTGTCCCCCCTCCCCCCCACTGGCAGCCGGATGGTGGGGAATTCCTCCAGCGCTTAACACAATCTTCCTTTTGATTTGAGCTTCCTTAAGTTTCTGCTTTTCCAATCAAACCGTCTTAAGTCAATACTCTTTGATGGGAACATTTTTGAACAGAAATAAAACGTCCCACTGGGCCGACCCAGCTTCCTGTGCGCTACCCCTGTCCTCCGGGCAGACATCTAGGTGATTTCCAGTTTCTCTCTGTTATAAATAATGCCGAGACGAACATCTTCGGCACCCAAAGCCTGCTCCATCCCCAGAGGTATCTTCAAGAGGCGTTCCCAGGAGTGGGGCTGAGGGGGCCAAAGGTTATGAACCTCTTAAGCAACAAAAACATCCGGCTGAATGTCCTTCCAGAGGAATGTTCCGCCCGGAGGTAGAGGAAACTCCCCATCTCGCCTCCCTCCCTCCGCACCGCGGGCACCTACGCTCGGCTCTGGGCACCTGCTGGGGGCCCTGCCCGCACACCACACTGTTTAGGCAGCCGCTACGTGGTGCCAGCGCCTCTAGGGCCTACACAAGTCAGGGAAGATCTATGTCGTTTTCTTTGATTTCAAATGAAGTAGGTTCTAAACACCACTTAAAACTACATTAATAATGGTGTTGGTGTGTCATTCATCTTGAGGAAGTGGCAGATGTTTCCCTCAGCAAAATGCTCAAGTGGGAAAGTGGGTTAGGGAGTTAGGAGATTGATTCGTTTCTGTCCAGGGGCTCATTACCTCCTGCCTGGACGACCTCCTAACTGGCCCCCCCCCCGCCTCCGGCTCCCGCACCCCCCACCCTGGCCCGATCCGTCGCCCACACCGAGGTCTAGTTAATCTTGTTGATGTGGTTCGGGAAAGCGGGACGCGTGAGGGGCTTGGGGTCAGGCGCGTGAGGGCTTCTGGTCCGTGTTCTGTTGCTGAGTTCCTGGGTGTGGTGGGCCCACGTCTACTTCTGTCTCCCCCTTCCCTCGGGTCAGCACCCTGATTTTCCTTTGAGGGCCCCACTCTGCCCCTTTCTCAGTCTTGGAATGTCGCGTCAGGCTGACAGTGCTTCCCCCGCTGCCACCCGCCCATTCAGAGGGAGGCATATTATACCCAGGCTTGGCCACTGAGAGTTCTGCAGAGCCCTGGCTTCTCGTCACCCGGACGAGAGCGGTGGGGACGGCGGGGTTGGAGACAGTACCCAGAGGAGCTAGGGTCAGAAGTCAGCAGCCTGGGGGGGGAGGTCAGAGGTCAGCAGCCTGGGAATGTATCTTTCAGCCAGGCCTGAGTGGGGGTGGGAAGCAGGGGAGGGGACACCAGACAGGAAAGTTCTGCAGGCAGACCACGAGGGGTCTGGTGGTGGGAGGGTGGAGGATGGTGGAAGCTTCTGGAAGACTTGGAGCCCACTTTGTAACAATTGCTGTCTGGCTCTCAAACGGGGAACTTCAGAAGCTTTTGATTCTGAGCACAGCCCGCGGAGCCCTTTCCTGCTGACTTGTCATCCAGAGCCCTCTGACCCCCCCGCCCCCTAGGTCCCAGCCTCTGTCCCCGCCGCCTCTGATCTTGGCTGGGCTGCGCGCGTGTGTGCGTGGGCCCTGCTTGGCCGCCCGGGCCGCGGAAGTTGGGGCAGGGCAGGCATGTCCTGGGCAGAGCCGTGTGAGGGCCCTTTGTCCTGGGCCAGCCCCGAAGCTCCGTCAGGCCCTCGTGGGGCCAGAACCGGCCTCGATGCCCCCAGACAATGGGCCTCTTTGAGAGGCCGGGAAGTGGGGAGCTGGGGTTAATTTTTCTCCCCATTCTGGGTGGACTGTTGGGGGCCCTGTGCTCTGGTGGACCTCGATCACTGTTATGCCACTGATATTGTGATTACCGCTGCCTGTGATTACCGATCCCTCCCTGCCTTCGCTCGGCTCTCTCTCGCCACCCCCAGCCTGCTTCCTGCCTCACCCCTCCAGGGCACCTGCTTGGGGCCTCCCGCCCACAGGAGTGACTGGTGTGAGTCAAAGCCACGGCTCTCACCGTGTGCCAGATACAACCCTCTAGGTGCTTTCCACGTGTGGGCTCTCTTGCTCATTCTCACAACCACCCTAGGAGGGCACGGTGCTCTCCCCCATTTTACAGATGAGCACATGAAGGCACAGCACGGTTAACTAATTGGCCCAAATTCATGTGTCAGGGGCGGGGCTGGGCTTTGGGCCTAGGTAGCGTCTGGCTTCCTGAGATCATGCAAGATCATGACTTTTAACCACCGAGAGAGGGAGGGGGTGTCCAAGTCACACAGCCAGCTAGCGACAGAGCCATGGCCAGAGCCCAAGGCTGGGAGGGGGGTGCAGAGGCCTGGGTGTGAGTCCCAGCTCTTTGCTGCGACTTGTGTGACCTTGGGCAAGTCCCTTACCGCTTCTAAGGCTTTGATCTCATCTTGGGGACAAAGACCCCTCTTTCTAGGATTGCTGGTCTGGTTAAAGTTGGTGAGGGACATGCGTGCTCATCAGTGGCTTCAAGTTATGAGTGCCTTTCCTTCCCCTTGCTTGTTCCCGGGTGCCACATTTGCCACAGCTTAGGAGGTGACATTTCAAGGCCTCTGGACCATCCCCTAAAAGCATGGTTTTTTTTATCTAGCCCGAATCACCTAGAAAACTACACAGAGACCCATGACCCGAGTCTCATCTTGGAGATCCTGAAACAAACTCCCACAAGCTGTTATATCCAAAGGAGTGAATCTCTAATAGTGGAATGCCTGGCTGTGATCGGTGGTAGAGGAGAGACTCGGAAGGCTGAAGTCGGGTGGGTGTGGGAGGGTCCTTCCCACATCCCCAGGGTGTTCAGCCAGCCCTGAACTGAGAGGAAGCCCCCTTGACGGGTGGACCAGTGAACTGAGTCTGCTAAGCTCTGTACGTAATGAAAAGGGAGGCGAGTTAGTGCTCTGGGGCTCCTGATCTGTGAGCAGTTGCTGTTCAGTCTTCCTCAGTCACACCTCATTTCCAAATGTCCTTTTCTAAGGGGAGGGCATCAGGTCTCTGTTTCTTCTTCTGTCTCCTTCTCCCTTTCTAGAAACGGCTGCCCTTGATGTGTGCACGCTGTCCTGGGCTGAAGGTGCTCACTTTGCGGAGGGTACCCTTGTGCGCCTTTAATAGATGAGGAAATTCAGGTTTTTAGACCACAAAAACACTCACTCAAGGTCATGCAACTGCCAATCTGTAGGGTAAGGTTTTAAGAGTACATTCTTAACCCCCTGCTCAGCGCTGCTGTGTTTCAGATGGAAATGCAAAGCCAGTAGGTGCACCAACCGGAAACTCAGTTAGCAGTGGTAAAAGAACTCTGGGCTTATCATTCTCACATGTGAGAAATCTAGGGCTGCCACAGTCGCTCAGCAATATTGTCAGAGAACAGGCTGTCTCCACTCTAATGTCCCTAACTTGTAGGATTTCCCCTCAGAGTTCTAAAGTGGCTGCCATACCTCCAGCACTCTAATTTGCATTCCAGGCAGAAAGGCGGTGGAAAGGCGAGAGGTCTCCAACTTGGGGAGGCTCTGTCTTTTTATTTGGGAGGCGAAGCCCTTCTAGCAGACTCCCAGCTAGATTTCCTGGGCCAGAACACACACTCCCTGGCTGCCCTTGGCTGGAAGGTAGCTGGGAAAATGAGACTTTAGCCTTCCCGCCTCTGGAGTTTCAGATGTCAACGGAGGGGAGGCTGGGAAACGCGTTGGGGGCCAACCTGCATAACTGTTTTCCAGGTCTCTTCACCTGCTCAAGGTCCCCTGCAGAGTTCCACTGCTGACCTGGGGCAGACCTGGGGCTCGGGGGGACCTTCTGGGGGCCTCTGCCATCCAGGGTCTGGGCAACGATGGGAAGCCCAGAGAGCTTCAAGATCGTGACAGTTTGTTTTCTGGTCCTCGTTTTCCTCATCTGTAAAATGGGGCCTTGAACCACCTGCCTGGCAGCGTGGCCCGGAGGACCGCAGGAGGCGGCGCTGGCCTCTGGGGTGTGGGGGGCGGCCCGCGGCATTCCAGGAGCAAGTCCCCGTCTCCGTGCAGGCATCAGGCTCCCCAGCTGGAAGGTGGCAATGAACTAGAAGGGTGAGGGCCTTTGGAGGGTCTTAGTCCACAGGGAGGAGGTGCTGTTTTCAGTGGACATTTGAGGAGGCAGCAGCGACGGGGAGCCACCCGCGGAGGGGGCCTTGCAGGGGCCGGTGGGGCTCCTGACATCTCCCTTCTGGGTCCCGCGAGCTCCAGTGAGGGCCCCAGGGACCCACCCGATGGTCTGTCCCCCGGAGGCCTGTAATGGGCTGACCCCAGTGTCCCCCACCCAGGGGCAGCTTTCAACAGGCCTCGGAGGCCCCTCCCCGTCTGTCCAGAGCCGAGCCCAGCCGAGCGGGGTTTGCGGGTACAGTGCGCCCCCTGGTGGCTTCTCGGAATTCTACTCGTGGAACCCGGAGTCTCCGAGTTTCCTGCGGGGCTGGGGGGCTGGGGGGTGGGGAAGCTGGGGCCCCAGCTCTAGCGGAAGCAGCTTTCTTTCCTTTCGGGGGGGATGAGTGGAGGAGGGGTTGCTATAGTTCCTGGGAAGCCTTTGACTCTAAAGTGTAACCCCGCCGCCCACCTCCCCACCTCAGAGAAACCAAGGTCCTGGTTAGGCGTTTTTTCCCTCTTGTTTCTGTGGAGCAGACAGGGGCGCCTTGTCTCTGTGAGGAGGGGGGATCATGCCCACACTCAGGACGAGAAGACTGAGACTCAGGCGTCTCAGTGATGAGCTTGCTGCTGGCCTCCCACACTGGGCTCCGTTCTGCTGCTGGGAGGCTCTTCCCTCTTTGGAGGAACGGATGTCCGTCCTTGAGGTCTCCGCTCAGGTGCCGAGTTATTATTTATTATTAGTTATTATGTGTGGTAAACTTCGCATAACACAATTTACCATAGTAAGCATTTATAATTGTACATCCCCCCGTGGCGTTAAGTACACTCACCGAGCGACCGTCCCCACCACCCATCTCCGGAACTTTTCCATCCTCCCAAACTCAAACTCTGCACCCATAACACACCAGCTCCCACTGCCCCCCCTGCCCCCCCTTTCTATTTTCTGTCTCTGTGGCGTTGCCCACTCGAGGGGCCTCATGTAAGCAGAATCCTCGAACACTTGTCTGCGTATCACAGGCTTCTTTCTCTGCATCATGCCCTCAGGGTTTGTCCACGCTGTGGACCAATGTCAGAATTTCTTTCCTTTAAAATTTTTTTTAGCATTTATTTATTTTTGAGAGAGAGAGAGAGAGTCAGACTACAAGCAGGGGAGGGACAGAGAGTGAGGGAGACACGGAATCTGAAGCAAGCTCCAGGCTCTGAGCTGTCAGCACAGAGCCAGACACGGGGCTCGAACCCACAGACTGTGAGAACATGACCTGAGCCAAAGTCAGACGCTTCACTGACTGAGCCACCCAGGCGCCCAAGAATTTCCTTCCTGTTCAAGGCTGAATAATATCCCACGTGTACACCACATGTTTATCCACTCATCCATGGATGGGCGCCTGGGTTGGTTCTAATTTTTTGACCGCCGTGAATAATGCTGCCCTAAATATAGGGGCACAGATGTCTGCTTGAGACCCCGCCTGCAGTTCTTTTGGGTGGATCCCCCGGAGTGAAATTGCTGGATCAGATGGTACTTCTGTGTTCCACGTTTTGTTCTCAAGAATCGCCACACCATTTTCCACAGCAGTCATGCCGTTTGGCGTTTCTGTCGGCAGGTGCTGAGGACCCTTCACAGCCTCACCCACGCTGGTTATTTCCTTGTGTATGTTTTCTAGAAGCCAATGTAAGGGGCACGAGGTGGTATTTCGTAGTGTGGACTTGCATTTCTCTAACGATTAATGTTGTCGAGCGGCTTTTCATGTGTTTATCAGTCTTTTTTTTTGAATTAACATGATTTCCCTCCGATGGGCAGCTTCGGAAAACTTGTCAGAAGTGCAATTCTCAGGCCCCATCGAGGGAGGACGGACTGAACAGGAGACTCCCAGTGATCTGGGTTTTAACCAACCTTCTGGGTAATTCTGACCCGCCCTAGGGTTTGAGAACACCCGGTCTGGGCATGGGGCCAGGCACTTTGCAGAATTATTTCATTGGTGACACTGTTAACATCCCCACTTAGCAGAGGAGAGACCAGGGCTGGGAGCGGTGCCTTGGAGAAGTCACGCGGAGTCCAAGGTCAAGCTTGTAGGTCGCCCACCAGCACCTTCCCTGCGATCTCCAGGAGCTGGGGACACATTTCTTTCATGGCCAGTTTGGGGAGCCCTTGACGCAGGACCCAGAGTCCAGGCTTGGAGGGAGTGTGGAGGACAGAGCTTGGAAGCCTCTGGAAGTTGGGCAGAACCCTCTGGGCTCACCCCCTGTGAGTCCCACGCCCCCTGCCAGACCTACATCTCTCTGATGAGGGCTCTCAGTCCTGACTGTAAAGAACTCTGGGGCAGGGACTGGGGGCAGCTTGGTCAAAGTTTGAGAGGTCTCATTAACAAGCTGTGTGACCTTGGGTGTGCTCCGGAGCCATTCAGACCCCCGGTTTCCCCATCTCTAAGATGGGGGTTACCATCCCTGCGCTGGGGCTCCATTGAAAACCTGAAAGTCCCTTCATGCCCGAGGCACTCCGTCTTCCTGGATCTGCAATCTGTGTGGGGGAATGGAAAGGTGAGCGTGAAGCTGGGTGCTGACTGGGTGCTCACTGGGTGCTGAGCCCTCTCAGTGTGACAATCTGTTTCATGCCCACATAGCAGAGGAGGCACTATTCACCCCGGTTGACAGATGAGGAAACTGGGCTCAGAGAAGGGAAGTGGGTTGTTCAGAAAACGGCAAGGCTGGGGTTCAAACCCAGGCTTTCTCTCCTTCTGGCAGCTGTCCAACCAAGGGCCAACGGGACGTCCCAGGAAGGACAGGGGAGACGCTGCCTCCCTCCGTCCCTCCCTCCCTGCTGGGAGCCTGGGATCTAGGCTGTTGGCTCCATCACCTAACAGCTCTGCCCCCAAGGGTGCTCCATGCTCCTGGGGAAATGTTCGTGTCCCCGCCCCCCTCCCCGCAGTCCCCGGTGTTGAAACCTAACCCCCAATCGATGGTATTGGGGGGGGGGCTTCCAGAAATGATAAGGTCAGGAGAGCAGAGTCCTCAGGAGTGAGAGCAGTGCCCTTGTGAAAGGGACCCCGAGGACGCCCTTGTCCTCTGCCATGTGAGAATGTTCTGGAAGACAGCTGCCTATGAACCCCGAAGCAGGCCCTCACCAGACACCGAATCTGCAGGGCATCACTGATTGCTCACTACAATGACCCCATTTTACAGGCAAAGGAATCGAGTCAGAGAGGCACACAGCTGGTGAGCGGTGAGGCTGGCGTATGAACTTCATCTCGTTCTGGAGCTCATGCTGTTAGTTCACCTAAAGAATGACTCTAGCGGCGCCTGGGTGGCTTGGTCCGTTAAGCATCCGACTTTGGTTCAGGTCATGATCTCACGGTCCGTGGGTTCAAGCCCTGCGTCAGGCTCTGTGCTGACAGCTCGGAGCCTGGAGCCTGCCTCAGATTCTGTGTCTCCCTCTCTCTGCCCCTTCTCCACTCACGCTCTGTCTTTCTGTCTCTCAAAAATGAATAAACATTAAAAAATTTTATAAAAAGAAAAGAACGACTCTAAAGGTTGCCGAGTTATCAGAGGCAGAGGGAAGGGCTGCCTGGCAGACAAAGCTGTCCATGTCCTGTCACCCACGGGGCCCTTGACAACACAGAAGGCACCCAGCCCTGCTGGGCACACGGTGGCCTTTTGGGATAGAAGATCCCCCCTTTTTCCTGGGAAAATCATAGCACATCAGCTTCATGACCCAGGAACCGGGCTGGTGAGCCCAGTGGAAAGGGCTCTGTGGACGTAGCCCTGGCCTGCTCCCCGCTGGGCAAGCTGCAGGAGGCCATTGGGTCCCTCCCTCGAGGACCCCACTAGCCCCGACAGAGGGCTCTCTCTGTGCCTTAGGGGCCCCAGGTGAGGGCCTGGAGTCAGCAGACACCACGTTCCTTGGGGCATCGTGCCCTCCTTCCTGGGCATCACGCTCTTTCCCTCCGTGTTATCCTTGGAGCCTGCCGGCCGTGGGCTCACGGGGGCTGGGGTGGCCTCTGTTGGGAACACAAACACCAGTCTGCCGTCCAGTGGTCTCTGAACAAGGGAAGCCCTCAGCAGAGCTTGGTCAGGTTTCCAAAAACAAGCCTGCCCCCCACCCCCTCCCGCCCCCAATACGACATTCCTCCCTCCTGCTGTAGCTGCTAATTTATGCTAATCAGATGTGTGCAAACCCCACGTCCCCAGGCCCCAGGGGGACAGGGAGGGTCCAGGTGGCTGAAAAGAGGCTGAAGTGGACCTGTGTGCCCCTGGCTGCCGGGTCCCCCCACCCCCGTTCCCCTGAGCCACTGATGGGCTGGAGGGGCCAGGCCTTGTCTTTGGTGCCCAGGACCCTGGGGAAGGTCAAGGGGATGGGAGCCTGGGGGCATGGAGGCTCTCTGGTTAGGAAAGGGTCAGGTCCCTGACAAGCAGTGTTTCATTATTTCATGGACTTCTCCCCGTGACAGCTCCTCACTACGCCTCAGGCGTCACGGTGGCTGTGAGGAGATGGAGGTCAGGAGGGGTGGGGTGGTTTGCCTGGAAATGGAAGCCCTTGGTGACATCCCTGGGGTCAGGCAACCTGGGGCTGAGCTCCTGCATTGGCCCCTTAATACTGGGCAACCTTGAGCCAGTCGCAAATAATCTCCTGTGCCTCAGTCTTCCCATCTGTAAAGTGGGGATAATACTGTGTTTCCTTCTGAGTGTCAGAGGGTTAAATGAGATGCGGTGCACGTGGCAGGTAGGAGCTCGGCGGCAGTAGCCATGAGCGTGAGCAAACCAGGAGTAGAGCTGGATCGGCTCTGTCTGTCTGACTCGGAAGCCTCAGGCTCTCTCCTCAGAAAATTCCCAAAGGCCAGACCTGTTCCGTCCGAGGCCCAAGTGCGGGGTGCTGGAGAGCGGTGCTGGGGGGGACCCTGCTCTCGGTTTCTGCAGCCCGTGGGTGGGCAGTCTCAGGTTTTGGGAAGGGCACACCGCTCGGGACCAGGGACGAGGCTCTGCCCCTTTCTGACCGTGTGACCCGAGGGGGGCCTTCTGCTGTGAAATGCACCCTGTTCTCTGCCAGGTGGTGTTGGGGGCAGATGTCCCCACCTCTGCCTTTGCCTGCCCTGCTTCTGCCCGGCACAGGCCCTTCCCACCCTCGCCTCCCTCCTGGGCGCAAACCGCACCTGCATGGAGCCCTCGAGGCCTGTCCCCGCTGACTCATGCTGGGATTCCCTTTCTCTGACCTTCGGTTGCCCCCCTCCCTCTACCTACTCAGCCCTCACCCCCACTTCGGCCGGCTGCTGTCTTCCTGTGAGTCTGCACTTAGCACAGCGCCTCACCCACTCAAGCACTAGACATGTCTCACCTCTGCTCTTGGGCTTTTTGTCTTCCTACCCTGGCCTCAGTTTCCCCACCTTCCCCTCAGAAGTGGGGCATCTGGACAGTCTGGGGAGTCGGCAGCAGGGTCATCCATGGGCGTATCATGACCTCTGGCTGTGGGATGAAGCCCAGAGACCAGCACTGGCTTCCTCGGTCTTCTGGACCCATGAGAACCACAGCGATCAGGTGATTCTGGGTGGCCCCTCCGGAGCCCGGACCTGCAGCCAAGAAGAATTAATTTAAATTTTCCGCGGAGGGACTGGCTCCCAGCCCCAGCCATGTGAGTTATTTTGGGACGTGTGGCCCGTGCTCCTCTGCTCTCATCCAGATAAACTGCCCCGGCCAGCGACCCGCCCTTGTGAGCCGCTCCGCTCAGCCCCGTGGCTGGTCAGTGGCTGGAACCCGGCCTAAACCCTGAGTTCTCTGAACCCGAGCTGGGCGGGGCCGGATCCTGAAGTGTCCCCATCTGTTGGTGCCATTGTGGTCTCGGATCCAGGTGTGCCCATCCTGCGCCAAGTGAATTAAAAATAAAAATAAAATAACATAAACAATCTCCGTGTCACCTGTTTGTGGGGCCTCCATGGTGTGTGACCGGGCATTCGATAGAGACCAAGGCCTGGAAGAAAACTGTTTTCCTGTCCGCTGATGACAAACACACACCCAGGCCAGGGGACGCGGCAAAACAAGTCTGTAATTTTCCCACCGGAGTGCTTTCACTCTTTTTCCTTTTTAAAAAATTTTTAAAAATATTTATTTATTTGAGAGAGAGAGAGAGAGAGAGAGAGACAAAGCACAAACAGGGGAGGGGGAGAGAGAGAGGGAGACACAGAATCTGAAGCAGGCTCCAGGCTCTGAGCTGTCAGCACAGAGCCCGACACGGGGCTCAAACCCACAAACCGTGAGATCATGACCTGAGCCGAAGTCAGACGCTTAACAGGCTGAGCAACCCAGGCGCCCCCTGGAGCGCTTAGCTCTTAACAAAGTCAACTACAATCGAGTGCCCAGCTGTCCAGGGCATCCTCTCCCCAGTCAGGGCTCATCACCCTGCTGCCAGCTCTCTCCGAGTCTGGCCCAGAGACTGGCATTCCCAGCTCCCCTGTGTGGGCCTGAGAAGGTGCCGCCCGCCTCCTCCAAGCAGGCCTCCGTTCTTATAAATCTTGTAGGGCAGCTCTCTCGAGCAGAGGCTTTCTCAGGAGGGCCCTCCCCTAGGACAGCTTTGATGGCTCACAGGGCTGCAAGCCCCCCCGAGCCCAGGCCCAGCAGTGAGCCGGGGTAGGGACAAGGCTTGGAGGTGAGGCCAGACCTGCCTGTGTCTCTGTTAGAGCAGTTGCGGCCACCATTTACTGACCACCTGCTGTGTGCCCGGTGGCAAGCACTCTGCGTCATCTTCCGTGCCCATGACCCCCCATAGGGCAGATTCTGCTCGAGGCTGTGCGGGTGGAGCGGCCCTCTGAGAACCACCCTGGCTGCAGCAGCGCCGCTGACCGCTAGCAAGTGCCCGTTTCCCTGGTGTAAGTACTGCGGGGTGGCGGATGAGGTTGCTGATGGCAGTGGGGAGCGCGCGGGCACAGCGGGCCCCGCAGGCAGGAGGGGGCCTGCTCCAGGCTTGCCTGTGGTCTGGGGGTTTAGGGAGCGCCCAGGACACCGGCAGTGAGGGACACATTAGGCCCCGACGTTGTGCTTTCTGGTCTTTTGCAGGGTGCTGCCGAATCCTCCCGCGTTCCTGATCACAAAGTCCCTTTCAGAGCCCCCAGCTCCCTGGGACCATGTCATTGGTGCCGTGTGTGTGTGTGGCCACGGGGACAGGGACACGCATTGCACTGCACCTGCCTTCTGAGGGGAGCACTCTCTGGGCACCCGCTGTCCCCCAGGAAGGGCTGTGTCCCAGGCTCCCGTGCCAGGTGGCACCTATGTTCTCTCCCCACATCTAGGGACCCTCCCTCTGTCTTGGGTCCAGGGCCATCCGGAGAACTCTGACTGCAGAGGAGAGGTCTCGTGGTTCCTCTGGAGCTTGGAAGTCACCTGGCTCATCACACGGGCTTCCACACGCTCTATACTATGACACATTACTCTGCTGCGTGCTGACATGGAAGCAAGCCCAGAGAGGTTAAGTGACCTGGCCCAGGTGGTCCAGCGGCTCAGAGGCTGGAGCGGCTGAAGGCAAGTCCCCTCCCAGCTGCAGAGAAAGCCACTATCGAGAGCATAAGAGAGACTGAGCTTGTCTCTTGGACCAGATGGAGGGTGGAGAGCTAGACAGGGGAAGAGACTTGCTTACGAGAGGGTGCAAGGCAAGGCAGGTGTGGACTGGCGCTCGGGGCTCCTGTCTCTGTCTGCTGTCAGCCCCATGGGACCAGTTGCTGCCCGGAATCTCCGGGGAGGCCTCAGGAAGCCTGAGCGGGGACAGAGAGAAGCACCAGGAAGGGAGCTGCTGGGGCCTGCTCGCCACACTCGCTGTGCAGCCTCAGGCAGGGCCGTGCCCTCTCTGGATGTCCGCGTCTCATCTTGTTTGCTGGAGGCACTTTGCATGCAGAAGACAAGGAGGCAGGAGAAGCCGGCCTCTTTCAGGGCAGTTTGTTTCTCTTCCCGGCCTCTTCTGGAAATCTTGGCTGGAAACAGATTCATGACGAGTCCCCCACCCCCCTCTTATTTTCTAATAATCTTAAACACGTGTAGAGAAGTTGCTAGTGCAGCATGAAAAGCGATGTCCCTCCTGACCATCTGAGGGTCAGTTGCTGTGGTGGTGACCTATCCCCTTGAATATTTTAGTGTCTCGTACGCCCAGGAACATCGTCCCCACAGACAGAGCCCTGATGAAATCCATCGTATCTGTGGACCGGAGTCAGCCTGCCCTTCTCCCCTGTCACCTTTTTCCTCCCCACTTTGTAATGAGAAAGCATTTTGCAGGAGGGAGTTTGAAACCATGTAAGTTGCCTGTTCCTCATCAAACTTTTTTAAAGTTTATTTATTTTGAGAGAGAGAGAGAGAGAGAGAGAGAACCAGCGGGTGAGGGGCAGAGAGAGAGGGAGACACAGAATCTGAAACAGGTTCCAGACTCCGAGCTGTCATCACAGAGCCTGAAGCAGGGCTCGAACTCACAAACTGTGAGACCATGACCTGAGCTAAAATTGGATGCTTCACCGATCAAGCCACCCAGGTGCCCCCTCATCAAATTCTTAACTCATTAGTTCACTTACTCATATCAGCACGGACTTCCTGTTTTGTTCAGGGGATGACAGCGTGTCACTATTATTTTTTATTTTCCTGCTCCAAGGGGCTGGAGAGGCCCTTCATGCTGCCTCCTGCTGACCATCCTTCTTGAATACTTCCTACCTTTCTGGCTCCAGAAGACCTTCATCTTGTTCAGTCTCTGGCCCCACACTAGAGTCAGCCGTTTCTTCAAGGGAGGGGGTAAGTTAAGTCTCCCGTGTGATTCCCAAATGGGGTAGAAAGTACAGTTACCAGGGGGCGCCTGGGGGGTTCAGTCAGTTAAGTGTCTGACTTCGGCTCAGGTCATGATCTCGCTGTTCATGGGTTTGAGCCCCGTGTCGGGCTCTGTGCTGACAGCTCAGAGCCTGGAGCCTGTTTCAGAGTCTGTGTCTCCCTCTCTCTGACCCTCCCCTGCTCATGCTGTCTCAAAAAAAAAAAGAAAAAAAAATGTTCACTTACCGTACCCTGTGTATGTATGCGTGTGTGTGCATGTGCCTGCATGTTAGATGTGCATTCACAGAGTTTATTTGAGACACAGCATTAAAAAAAAACCCAGATGCCTTATAACTGTATCTCGGCAGTTCTTATTTTTTTTAAAACACACTAGAAGCTTTCAAAGCAGGGGGCGGGGGCGTCATGGGATTGTGCCTGGGCCTCTCGGTGGTTTCTGCTTCGCCGCCCGGCCCCTCCTTCCCCTGCCGGCACCGTTAAAGCCTGGGTTGGGGGCAGGGAAGGCTGGGGGGCCGCCAGGGCAAACACAGCCCCTGCGCGTGGCCAAAGGAAACAGCCCTGGGTCAACATGAGCCCGTGCGAACCGGCCGGAGGAACGCGTTGTTTGTCCCCTGTGGTCTCCTGGAGGCAGAAGGAGGGGTGGGCTCAGCTGCTCCCAGAAGCCCTGGCTGTCATTGGTCTACCCTCCTTCTGTGTGGACGGGGAAACTGAGGCCCGGAGGCGGCAGGGACTTTCCCTGGGTCACAGCCCGAGTCGCAAGACTGGCCTCCGGAAGAACATTCACTTCTCCATTCTTTTCCTTTGGGGGCTTCGTCTTCTCCCCCCGGGGGGCTTCGCGGAGGAGGCGGGAGGTGGGTCGGGGGGCGCTGTGGCGGGACTTAGGAGTCCCGAGTTCTATTCCCCGAGCATCTGCGCGCTCCGCCGCGGGGCTCCGGGGGTCCCTGCCGCCCCCGGGACGCCGCTTACGAGGCCCTGAGCGAAGCGAGATTGTCTCCCCCGCCCCCAGCACCTGGCTGGGGCAGGACAGACCCCTGCTTTCTGTCCCTGTCACAGGAGCCTGAATGGGGCTGTGGCATCCCAGGCCCAGGGGGAGCCCCCTGCGGGCTTTGCAAGGCTCCGCTGAGGGGCGGCCAGAGGAGCAGGGAGTGGGCCCCGCTGGCGGGAAAACTTGGTGCCTGTTCCAGCCTTTGTGCGGGCGGCTGTGGGGATGTGCACATAGTCCGCCCCCCTCCTGCCTTATCTGTGGGCCTCCTATGTCCCAGCTCTGAGCGCCTCCCCCACCCCCCACTCCTGCCACAGGAGAGTCATGGACTGTCGGCCTCCCCCACCCCCTGCAACCCTCGAAGAAGCCAAGAACAAGTCAGCATTTGAGTCCCAGCCCTACGGCGCACTGGCTGTAGGATCCTGGGCAAACTAACCTCTCCAAGCCTCAGTTTTCTCATCTGTGAGATGAGAATCTGGACTCACTGGCTCGCTGGGTGGTTGTGAGGTTTGGCCAAGTAAGGTAAGCCTGTGTGCTGCAAAGCAGGGGCTCAGTGCACACTCTTCCCCTCAAGCTTGGCTCCCGGACTGCATCTGAGACTCAGGTCTCAGCACATCAGAACCTGGCGGGGGGCCTGCCTCCTCCTGGAGGTCTTCCTTGATTGCCACAGCCCGGGCTCAATTCTGACCTCTAGACTCAAAGGAGAAATAGTTTGACAGTGGGACAGAGATGGGGAGCGGGAAGGGAGCTTGGCAAGCATCTAGGAAACATCTTCTGAGGCTCTAAGAAGAGGAGGGACTTGGGCCAGAGATGGCTCTGGAGGATTCTACTGTTCCCCCCTCTGCAGTCTCTCTGGATTTTCTGTTCAACATCCTTCTGCATATAAACACCCACATACAACCTTCCACACATATCCGTGGGGGGAGGATGTCTTATTTCATGAGTGAATAAACTGAGGCACAGAGTAAGTCAGGACAGAAGGCTGGTAAAATAGGAGTGGCTCCTGGTACATGCTCTTCCCAGCACAGCACATGGCCTCCTGGGATCTGTACTCCTTCCCTCTTAGTAGCCCAGGCAGCCAGCGGACAAGCATTATGGATGCCCAGTGTGTGTCTCGCCTCTCCCTTGCCTGGTTCAGCCTCCTCTCCCGAGGAGCACACAGACAGGAAGAAGAGACCTCATTCTCAGGGCCTAAAAAATGTTACCAACCAGGACACACAAGTAGTTCAAAAGAGGAAATGACACAGAAACAACAGCAAAAAAGTACTAGAAGACAACCACAATAAACAAACCAGGTAGGAATATTTTTATGATCTGACATTTTAACAGATTCCATTAACTTAAAATAGCAATACATTCAGGGATCCTTTAAAAATGGTGACAAAACTCGCCAGCAAGCCAAAAGATAAACTGTGGAAAAATGCTTGCAACTTCCCGTACTGATGAAAGAGTAACTTCCTGAATATGTAAAGAGTACCCTCAAATCAATAAGAAACAGATCACCGACCAACAGGAAAAAACGGGCAGGGGATCCAGACGGTTTATAGAAAAGGAAACACAAGTGGCTCCTAAACACATGAAAACATTTTTTACTTATAAAACAAACCGCGAAGCAAGCCGTGTTTTCATCTATCATATTGGTAGAGATTAAAAGTTTGATAACTCACTGTGTCAGTGAGGATGTGGGAAATGGGGACTCTCTTACGTTGCCGGTGGGAGCATATGTTAGTATCGCCTCTGTGAAGTGCAGTTTTTCCGTATCCATCAGAATTGGCACCCTTAAGCTGAGTAATTCAGCTTTTAGTGATTTGTTTCACCCATGTATTCATTCAAACAGTGTGAAAGTGATGCATATACAATGACATATATTGATGCAGTACTTGTAATTGCAAAAGATTGGAGACCAATGTAATAGCCATTGGACATCCACCGAAGGTTATCTAGTTATGAGGCTGTCGCTTGCAGGACTGACCATGCAGCCATAATTCGGGCTGGGGCACTCTTCATATATGGAACAAGCTCCAAAAGTATGTTTCAGTGAAAAACTCGTGGTGCAGAACACATTTAAAGAGGATATGCTGCCATTCTCGGTAATGGTATGTATATGGCTGTGCATAGTAATTTCTGGAAGGAAATGTCAGAATCCAGGTACGAGTGTTGTCCCAGGGGAGGCTGGTGATGGGGTAGCTGTTGGCCAGGGGGTGGGATGAATACTAAGTTTTCATTTTATATTCTTTGGTAGGCTTTAAATTTTAGGCCACGTGCCTTTGTTAGCCATTCGAAATCAATTAAAGAAGGAAATCAATTAAAAAAGTGAATGGCCGGGGTGTTGCTTTCCCCGTAGGGAGAAGGGCTAAGGGATACTCCCAGGCGTCATCTGGTGGGAAATGAGGAGGCCGAGAAGGTCTCCACCCTGCACGTATCTGGACATTTCTTTTGCGTCCTGAGCAGCGTCAGCTGGTCCCGCAGCGCGGTGAAAAGTATAAAGGATTTCAAGCCTGAACTCCAGTTCCGAAGGTATTCCCAGCAAACCAGTTCGCCACAGGAATCCTCAGTTTCTTAGTCTGTCAAATGGGGACAAGAACAGTGCCTTCACAGGGTTCAGTGAGATGCTGCATGTGCAAAGCCAGCCCTCCCGAGGCGCTCTGCCAGGCTGGCTCTTCAGCGCCGCCCTCTGTCATGGCTGGGAAGCCCCTCAGGGGCAGACCCCAGCCCCCTCCTACCACGCCCCCCCTCCCCAGCAGGAGCATGCAGTGAGCAGCTTAGCAAAGCAGCTGAGAGAGGGGGGTGGGGTGGAAAATGTCAACATCAGATTAGCCCCATGGGAAATAGCACACTTGTCCAACCACAGACACCCCCACGTTTCCCTCCAGTGTAGAGGGGTTTTAGGCGAAAGGGGTGGAGCTGAGGCTGGTGAAGACAGTGACATCTTTAGGTCTCGTATCCCCAAGCCCGCTAGGCCGAGGTACCTTTGGGGGGCAGGGACAACATGGTGGGGGGGCTCTGGGCCTCAAAGCTGCTCCACTCTGATGGATCTAGAAGACCCAGAGAAGGTTTGGGCTAACCTGGGGTGGTGTGGACAGAGTAGCCGCCTCTGACTGGTGGCTGTCAAAGAATGGATTTTATAGGCTCTGGGGAGCCACTGAATGTTCTTGAGCCGAACAGGGCTTTTTCAGCATCAGCCTTTAGGAAGTATGGTTGGCGATGGATCGGGGAGGGGCAGGGGGGGAATAGATGCCCCACAGATGTCTAGTCTGACATCCTCATCATTATCTTAATCTTTATAATCATTCTGCAAGAAAGGCCGACCTATTGTTATACCCATTTTACAGATGAGAAAGCTAAGAGAGGTGGTGAGACTGGCCTCACAGCTTACTAGGGGCAAAGATAGGGAGTGAACCTGGGTGTGTCCTCTTCCAGGGTCTGCGGACTTCCCCTGCACCCCATACCCATCTCACTGGAGGGACAGCTATTTTTAGATCACAGGTGCGTCTCCATTATGCCTTTTACTAAGAAGTGGTATTGTTACCCATCCCTGTGCCACTCTTACTAATGTCATGACTATTATTGGCCTTTGCCTTTCCCGGTTGGGTTTTGACCCCGGTGGGTTTGACTTGTGGCCCCAGCCCGGCTCGGGCTTGAGGAGCACCGAAGGGACAGGAGGCCTCCACTCCGACTTTCATGAGGGGCTGAGATCGGGCGGCACCCTGTTCCAATGGCGGCCCCTCTGTGTGGCTCACCGCTCGGTCCCCGAGGCCCAGCGTGGAGCTTAGCAGATGGCAGACACGCAACACAGGCGTGTGAAGTGGATGAATGAGCGATGTGGTCACCTGGCGGATTCACACAGCTGCTCCGGTCCCTGGAGGAAGACCTAGAGCAGACGTGGAATCCCTTGACCTTCAGGCCAGTGTGGGTGCTGCTGCAGGAGCTGAACAGGTGCACCTTACTTGGAGCGGCCTCAGGAGCACAGTGCTGGACTTCCGGCCCCTGGGCAGACTCCGTGGGGGTGGGAGGGGGTGGCCTTCGGGGCAAGCAGGAGCCCTCGGTGGTCTCATTTGTCCAGTGTTTTTAATTGTTTTTAATTGTTGAAGAATATATATATATATATATATATATATATATATATATATATACGCACCCCTCCATATATATATATGACGCGATATTGTGCTAATGAATGACAGATGAAAACCCAGTACTAAGAGGGAGGTATTGTTACCTGCCCCTGCGATGTTATTACTAGACATGTATTTGCTGATCGCTGATTCTGAATTGGTGGCCTGGACCCCCTGCTCCTCAGACAGTCATCGGTGAACAGAGTGCCCCGAGGTCCAGGCTTGACAGCAGGTGCAGCTCTCCAGGCTCCTGGGCCAAAGGAGCACTTCCCTGCTCCCAGAGCCTGCTCAGCCCAGGGACTGCCCCTGCCCCCAGCCTCTCTCCACAGCGAGGTCCAGGGGACGCAGGGGTGGATGGGCCCTGGCCCTGGGACCGGGACCAGGCAGAAGGATCTGGCAGGTGGGAGGGACACTGCGTCCACAGGGCTTGATGACTGGCAGGAAGGGGAGGCAGGGGAGGGGAGGGGGGAGGCTGGAGGGGTCCACATCCGGAGGGTCGTGTTGGAGGTGTACTGAGTGTAAGGTGGACGTGGGGCTGTGTGGGGGGTGGTGAGTTTCCATGGCTGGCCTGGGCAGGTGGCCAGCAGCAGCGGGGGCGGGGGAGAGTGGCCAGAGCAGGTCGTGGCCCTGGGGCAGTGGTGGCAGCAGCTGCAGGCTCGGGGGGCCGTGTCATCGCGGCCCAGCTTCCCAACCTGCCCAGGGCCGTGCCCTGTGCTGGCAGGGAGAAGGCTCGGCCACAATTGGCCTCTTCAGCCCACAGCCGGCTGGGCACCGGGCTTTCAGCAGTTGCTTGAGATTTATTGGCGGCCCTTAAAGGGCTGCAGTCAGGAGGCTTGGGCTGGGTGACCAGGGCGGGGGGTGGGGGGCCCAGTTCTTCGATCGGCGCCAAGGAATCTGAGGCCACGCAGTCAGGCTGGAGGGTGTCCAGGTGCTGGGTGCAGCTGCTCGGAGTAGGGGACCTGCCCGGCCCCGGGGCCGGTATGGCATTGGATCCTCCTTGATGTTAGAGACAGGGCGTTGGGGTAGATGAGAGATGACCTTCCCAGGCCCCACGGCAAGTCTGTTCCCTGCTCAAGACTGGGAGCCAGGCCGGTGCGGGCCGTAGAGCAAGGTGACACTTATCACTTGCCGAAATGGCCTTGTTTCTGGGGGTCCTTGTTTGTTTTCTCCCCACTGGGACATTCACCCTGAGATGTCTGTCTCGTCCCCTTCTGTCTCGACCTAACACAAGCCTCTTGCTGAATGGATATTCACAGATACTGAATGAAAAACACCTGGGTAGGGTTTCTCTTTCTCACATCACCAAGTGTCCAGAGAATGAGAGTTTGAGGCTGATATGGAGGGTTTGTGATGTGCTTAGGGCTCAGGGCTCCGTCTCTCTCCTCCAGAGTTCTTACAGTATGTCTCGTCTCCTCATGCTTCCAAAGTAGCTGCTGCCCCTCCACACATTGTGCCTGCATTCCTGGCAGGGATAGGGGAGTTTGGACAAAGGGTAGCAGGGCAGGCAGGAGCTTGTGGAATCTGTCCCTTTCTAGTCAGGGTAACCGTAGATTTCCCAGAAGTCCCTTCATAGCACATTGGCCAGAACCATAAATAGTCGTTCTCTGCCTTTCTTTTTCTTTAAACCTCTTCCAGGGCCTGTCGCTTTTGTTGTTTGGTTGTTGTTGTTTTTATTTGATTAAGTGAAAAATCCCCTATCTGGGGGAAATGTCCCAGGGCGATCGTTCTTACTGCGGTATTAAGGGCAGGTATGCACATTAGCACTGACTTTTCAGGGACCTGCATCTCTGAGGTTCTTTCCAAGGGTGTGGTTAACAGCTGGGTAGGAGGGAGGCGCTGGCATTCAGCTGGAGGGCGCGGACATCGGTCGCCCTGCATACTGTTTACTTCCAGCGACTTTTCTGACTGTGGAGCCCTCACCTCGGAGCCAGCAGAGCCCAGGACAAGCAGCAACAATGGAGCAGTAGAGGGTGTGACCTTCGATCTCCTCCTTGACGGGGTGCTGGCCAGACCACCTCAGGGGCTCTGCCTGTCCACGGGAGGACCGCCTGGTCAGGGACCTGTGTGGTGGCCTTGCCAAGCTGACCCTCAGAGGTCAAGGTCTGGCTCCCTTCTGCAGGACCAGGGGTGTAGGGTTTGGGGGGAAAGAGGCAGGGAAAGAGTACTGTGGGTTTTCTCCCGTTTTCCAGGCCACTGACCTTGGCCTTGCAAGTTCCAGCTCTGAATCGCAAAAGTGGGAGTGGGGTGGTGAGGGCTGGTGGCCAGGCAGGAAGCTTGTCTCTTGGCCTGGGTGAGCTGCAGGGGGCACCCGGGAGCCCCCTGGGGAAGAGAGCCCCAGAACTGCCCTGGGCGGTACCACTCATGTGCCTCCTAAGCAAGTATCCCCAGGCGGGACCCACGTACCAGCCACTGCCCCCTAGGGCCTGCCAGGGGCCGATCGACACCTCTCTGCCGCCTTCCTCTTTGCTCTGGGGCTGGGGGCCACTCAGCTGAGTTGCCCGCTAGCGAAGGGCTTAGCTGATGACATAAGCGACCCCAGCAACAATCCTATCAAAGCAGGCGCCACTGTTGAGTGGTTTCTGGGACCCTCCGAAACGCTTCAGGTTAATTGAAAGGGCAAGACGGCCCAGCCCTTTGTTTGAATATGAAACCCAGAGGAGTCTGGCGGGTTTTATTTTTACCTCCAGGCCTGTGGGTGAAGAGGGAAGTCCCAGTGATATTCTGGCCCAACAAAGAAAGCACACAAGTAACTGCCTTTGAGGAAACCGAGGGGTCCGTGGAAATGTTAACAGAGCGTGGCAGCGAATAATTTCGCACGATAAGCAGCTGGAAGTACAGATGTTTTCGGGGCCCAAGGTGACTTTCTAGGAGACAGGAATCCTGGAAGACCCCCCATCAGGAGTGACACTCAGGAGGTCAGCGTCCTGGCCAGGGGCGTCCAGGCCGGGCCACTGCTGTGGAATTACGGAGCACTTTCTTCTCCTTATCCGGGCTTTGGAAGGTCGGAAGCTTGCAAGGTCCCCCAGTTTACAATGAGGTTAAAAAGTCTGGAGAAGCTCAGGCCCTGTCATTTGTCATGGAAAAGGGCCGAAGAGGGGCAAGGGGCACATGCCGGGTTGCTGCCACCTGGACATTTCCTCAGGTCGTTTTCACAAACGACAAGATGGGCGTTATCATTACATGATATGTGGCAAAAGAGAACTGAGGCTCAGAGAAGTCTGCCATCTGCCCAAGGTTCACGGCGAGGAGGTCTAGGGCAGCACATGAGAGGGTGGGGATTGCAGCTTCCGTGGAGCGGTGAAGGGGCCCAGGGTCCAGCGTGGACTCTACCGAGGGGCAGTAGGACTCTCCTGTCGCTGCTGTAACAAGTCACAGTAAACTCTGTAAAGAACGCACATTTATTACGGTACCATTCTGGACGACAGAGGTCCATAATGGCTCTCGCTGGGCTAAAATCAGTGAGAAGAAGGCGTCAGCTGTCAGCAGGTGCATTCCCTTTAGCCAGTGAAACTCCGTTCCCCTTTCCAGCTTCTAGAAGCGGCCTGCATTCCTTGGCTATCGGCTCCTTTTTCCATCTTCAGAGTCAGCAGTTTAGCACCTTACAATCTCTACCAAAAAATGTTTATTTATTTTGAGAGAGAGAGAGAGCAAGAAGGGGAGAGGGGGGAGGGAGAGAGAATCCCTGGTGGGCTCTGCATTGTTAGAGCAGAGCCCAATGTAGGGCTCGAACTCATGAACTGGGAGATCATGACCTGAGCGGAAATCAAGAGTTTGACGCTTAACCGACTGACCCACTCGAGCGCCCTTTATGATTGATTACATTTTTGACGATGATTATGATACATTTTGATGATTCTGTTTTTTTAAAAAAATTTTAATGTTTATTTATTTTTGAGAGAGAAAGAGAGACAGAGCACGAGTGGCGGAGGGGCAGAGAGAAAGGGAGACACAGAATCCGAAGCAGGCTCCAGGCTCTGAGCTGTCAGCACAGAGCCTGATGTGGGACTCAAACCCGTGAACCGTGAGAGCATGACCTGAGCCTAAGTTGGACGCTCAACCGACTGAGCCACCCAGGCGCCCCTTGATGATTCTGTTTTGATTACACTGGGCTCACTTGGATACTCCAAGACAATCTTCGCATCTTGATTCTTAATCACACCTGTAAAGTCCCTTTACCGTGTAAGGTAACACGTATTCACAAATTCCAGGGACTGAGATGTGGGTATCTTTATTCTGCTTACCTCAGTGGTCTTGGCCAAGGGGTCTGACATTTGGGAGAACAAGCATCCCTTCCTCAGGAGGTCTGGAACAGATGGAAATAAAGTGGAGTGGGCTTCCATCCCACAGGGAGTGACTGAATCCCGCCCACCCCCCCCATCCTAAGAAGGGCCCAGCACGTGGTGGAGGCTGGCTACTCAGCGAGGAGTTCATGATCAGTCGGAACTCCATTGCTTCTGGGAGGGAGATGGTGCCCGGGATCCAGGAGCAGACGGACCAGAATTCAAGTCCAATCCGTGCCTATTCTCAGCAGCCCTGCAGGTGGGGGCAGGGCCGGGGAGCAGGCACGTCCCGGAAAGGAGGAAACAGACAGAGGTGTTTGCACGTGACCTCATTTCATCTTCTCCAAGGTGCAGCCTCTGCCTCTGGTTTGCAGATGTGGAAACAACAACTTAGGAAGACTGAGCACTGTGTCTGAAGTTGCACAGCTCCTGTGAGATTTCCCACGGACGAGAATTCCCAGACCAGCGACACCCACCCTGCCCCGTGGCTGTTTGCCACATCTGCCCGCCCCCGGCCTACAGCTGGCCGGGTAGTTTTCTGCAAACCAACTTACTGCTCTTTTCTATTTAAATGCATCTGTTTTAAAAAGAGGCTTTATATTACTCACCTAAATGGAAAGTCACAAAATTCATGGGCTAGTTATGTACATTTTTATAATGCACATTAAAATGGATTTATCACCGTAAAAATGAAATGGGTTCATCCATATACCATGTAAAATTGTCCCACACACTATCTCTGAGAACTGGGTCTACACCTGCCCTAGTTTCACTGAATTGTAATGTTATTAATGGCTATCATTTATTAGGGCATTCAATGTTCAAGTGGTTTCCCAGCACAATGAAGTCCAGGCGCCCCAGCGTGGCTCAGGGTCCTTGTGACCCCTGCCTTCCTCATCTCCTGCCACTCTGGTTCTGCTGTTCCTGGGCCAAGCAGGACTTTGCTCTCTGCATTGGCTCTGTAGCCAGCAGGAGCCAGGAATTGGACCCCAGAGGAGAGACTTGGAGCCTGTGTGCGTAACCTGCACAGCATACTGCCTTTCTGGGATGTCTGGTCTCAGCAAGGCAGGTGACGAAAAATAAACAGGCTTGAAAGTGAAGGAGGGGAGGGACCGACTGGGTCACCCAGAAGCCCCAAGCTTGCTGAGCCCCCTTGGTCTCATAGGCAAACAGAGAAAGGTTTGGGTAAGTCTATCAGCCAAGTAGAGCAACTCTCGCCCCAGGGTCAGGAGCACAGAGTCCTTTTATAACCTCTCCCGGAGCAGAAAGGATGAGCAGCTGTGGCGGCCAATCCTAACTCCAGGACCTGATGCGAGGGCGGGACTTCACGGCAGGTCCCCGGGAGTCCTCCGGGAGAAGCTGTATTTTGCAAGCGAGCTCAGCATCGGCACAGAGCAGAATTCTGGCAGGGATTTCCCAAGAGCCTCATATCCCCTTCCTTTACCGCAGAATGGACCATTTATCACCTGAGAAGGGAGTTGAGATCCCAGCATAGCCTGTTAATAGTCATGCCTTATTAATTTCAACTTTTCTCAAGAGCCAGGGGGAAAATCCCTGATGGTGTGTGAGTCTCAGGGTCCCTGAGGCCCAGGAAGAGAGGTTTGACTGAGGGTATCCCAGATTTCTGTGAGGCATAGAGGAGCCAGCTGTGGGGAGAGCCTAGCCCAGGGCCTGACAGGTGACTGATGGCTTTGCTCAGTCATTACTCTTCAGTCCTGGTTTAGACAGGGCTCAGGAGGAACACGCTCTCCTCTGAGGCTCCGGGTACAGGGAAGAGAACACCAGCTCCAAGGGGCCCCCTCTGGGAGCAGTCGGCTCTCATTCAAATCCCAGTTCCCCTGTGGGCTGGCTGTGTGGCCTTGGCCAAATCACTCCCTCTCTCTGGGCTCCGGTTTCTTCCTCTGTAAAACAGGGCTAGTAATAGTACCTCCCTCAAAGGACTGAGGTGAGCATTAGAGCGATTAATCCAGAAACGCGCTTAGAACATATAGGAAATACTATGCAGTCACTACGTTTGCAGCCAGGCAGACCTGGGTTTGAATCGTGCCGCCAGCACTGACTGCTGGGTGATCTGGGCTGATTGCCTTGGCATCTCTGGACCTGTGTTTCTCTCCCTGCAAATGGGTTTGGTAACGCTACTTCTAGGAGGTGGGGAGCATCCAGTGAGCGGGGTGTGTGTGTCTGCTCAAACCCCAGCCTTACCAGACGGTAGGTGCGGAGGTGCCAGGACCTGCCCTCCACAGGGAAGCCCCCCCTCCGACCCCCTGGGGCTGGCAGAGGGCCAGCTGTGGGGCTGCAGGCGGCCTGTAGCCCTTCCCAGCTGCCCCGCCCCAGTGCTGACGACCCGGCCCCTGCCTGTCGGAGGGGCAGGAAGGAAGTGAGGAGGGTAGCCAGCAGCTTCCTCTTTTCTGTCCTGCTCCAGGCGCTGGGCTGTCCCCTCAGTGCCTAGGAGCAGGGGACGGCAGCACCATGGCCCCCCGCGCGGCTGCCGCCCGCCACACCTGCTGCTGCTTCAACGTCCGCATCGCCACCACCGCCCTGGCCGTCTACCACGTGGTGAGTGTGCGTGAGGGCGTGCGGGCGCGTGTGTGTGGAAGAGGGAGGCCCCCATCTACTAAGCCCCTCCGATGAGAGGACCGCCGCCCACCCCCGCTCCGCGGGACCCTGGCCAGGTCCCTTTCCTGCTCGGGGCCTCAGTTTCCCCTTTGTCACCCTGGGGAGGGGGCCCTGCAGCAGCTGCCGGAGGGGGAGCAGTGGTGGGAGGGAGGGTCCTCATTCTTAGCGAATGGAACTCACACTGTCTCTGAGGCTCAGTTTCTGCCTCCGTAAAATGGGACAAAAGAGCAGCCGCAAAAGTGCGTCCATCAGAAGCCAGGAATCTCGGGAGAAATGTGGGCTTGGACTGTTGCCGGGAGACAGAGTCAGGCCCCAGGCACAGCCTGACTCTTCCTGGAGGGGTGGGGGGTCCTGGGCTGCTGCGGGCGGGCGTGAAGGTGGGACTCTCTCCTTGGTGCTTCTCGCGGTGGGGGGGGGAGGGGCTGAATCCTCTTGGTTTATAACCCCCAAACCACTGCCTTCTCGCCCTCAAAGGAAACCTGAGATCTTGTGCTAATGGGTGGGGTGACCTGCCCGGCCCACCTGGCCCGCCTGAGGGGCAGGGGCCCAGCAGTTCCCCTTTGGAAGCTGGCATGCAAACCCCCCCGTTCCCCGCTCCCCAGCCGCTGTGGGGCCTTTGACTTTAAACTCCGAGTGACTCTGGGCAAACCACAGCCCCTTGGGGCCAGTGGCTCCCCGCTCTGTCTCAGTGGGTGCAAGTTGGGGTCTCCGTTCTGTCCTGCCTGGACCCAACCACCCCACTGCACGACTCCGGGCCACACCCAGCTCCCCAAGACCTAGGCGCCTTCCCTCAGGGTGACTCAGGGCCTGTGGTTAACAGTTCTCTCATGAGCCTCGAAGGGCTTCCTCAAAATTAGCCTAAATCCGGCATTCTCTGGGGGGCTGCTGGAAAGTGCTGAAGTCTGGCTGTATCTGCTTCCTGTCTCGAGCAGGGCAGGCAGCGGTGCGGCGAGAGCCCGGCCTTCGGAGGGGCGGTGCTCCTCTGCGGATCAGTGCACAGCCTCTGAGTCCACTCCTGCGTGCAAACTCCTCGTCTCCCCGCTTCCTAGCTGTGCAGCTGCGGACTGCTTACTTAACCTCTCTGAACCCCGGGTTCTTCGTCAAAGATAATAATACCTTTCCGACAGGGCTGTTGTGAGGATTAGGGAGTCAATGTCTACGAGGCACAAAAGCAGAGCCTCAGACGCACAAGCTGTCAGACCCCCGAGTGCTGGTTCCGGGCGCTGCTCAGGGGTTGTCTTGCGTACGTCCCGCCAGTGTGAGGATGATCGTGAGAGAAGCGAGTGGCGCCTGGGCCGTCCCCACGTGAAATCCGCTCAGCCTGGGCTACATTCTCCAAAGGACAGTGATGTCGGCAGCTGTGTCCCTGTGCAGAACGTGCCCCTGGGTCCTGACCCCGGCCCTGCCGCTAACTGCTTGTGTGACCTCGGACAGGTTTCTCTCTGGGGCCTCAGTTTCCCTCTTATAAGATGAGGGGAGGGGACGTGGACTGAGGCAGAGGTTTCAAACTCTAGCCTCTTGTGGGCCAGACAGGTCATGTAAGTGAGTGACCCTGCGCCAGGTCCACCCTGGGGGCTTGTCTCTGCTTCCGCTGATTGTTGTTACAAAAGAATGCGGCCCCAGGAGCTGCTCCCCTGACATTTAGAGAAGCAGGAAACACAGGCTTTTACGCCACATTTTCTGGCATTTCCACGTTGAGGGACCGGCTCAAGGTGAAAGAGAAATCCCTGTGCGGGTTGGACCGTGCCCACACGCGGGCTGCTGGAGCCTGGCATCTGTCCTGAAAACCCCAGGCTCTGTGACTCTTGAGGATTCTTCTTGATCGCACTGCCTGAGGCCCTCACCTGGACAAGATGAAGTGACATCAGGGCCTGCCTGCAGAGCTGGAGAAAGTGTGGGCCAGCGATCAGGGAAGCCTTCTCAGAGGCGGTGCCGCTGGTGGAGGCGTAGAGCCTGGGTGGGGAGGAGCGGGTGTGCTGAGTGTAGAGGCTTTGGGAGGGGGGGTGGCTTGTATCGGGGACACTACACGGACCAGCCCGGAAGCTTCGGCTTGGGGTGCAGGCCATGCCAAGGGCTCTGAGTGACAAACCAAAGAGTCTGGAACTTCACCGTAGCGTGCTGTTAAGATCTGGGGCTGGAAAACTCTTTGTCTTGGGGACTGGACTGTCCAACGTAGGATGTTCCGTACCTTGGCCTCTATTCACAAGGTGCTGGTAGCCTCCCCCTGCCCCCCCTCCTGCCCAGTTGTGATAACCAAAAATACCTCCAGACGTTGCCAAATGTGCCCTGGGTGCTAAGTCACTCCCAGTGGAGATGTCTGGTCCTTAGTCTTAGTTCCAATGGGGGGGGGAGGGGTTGTCCTCTGGAGAGGCCTCTGTTCCTTCCCAAAAAGGACAGGGGGCGCTGGGGGGCTTTCCTGTGGCTGCGCGGTGGGGGGCCAGGTGTGCTGTCCTGGCCTCTAACATCTGGATGGAAAAAGGGAAGCTATTGCCCAGATGTGCTGGCCGCCCAGGTTGCCATCATCTGGAGTCAGTCGTGGGTGACAGCATTCAGGGTTATTCATAGACTTGGCCTCCCTGGGGAGGGCTAAATCGGGTCTTTGGTGTGTTCAGGCAGCGCTACACTTTACTGGCCATCGGGGCCGTTACTACAGGAGGTCGGGAGGACCCCGGCGTCCGCGGGCTGGGGCGTGAGGGGCTTCCTCAGGCCCTCGCTGGGTTTGTGTCGACCGACCTCGGTCACGGGGTATTTCTGACTCAAACTTGCATGCGTAGGGGAGTCAGAGAACTTTCTTAAATTGGCCTCTCTGGCCCCGGCTCGTCTGGCATCCCAAAGCACGTCCTAGATCCAGGAGAGGAGGCAGGGATGCCCAGAAGACCCTCTTGCCCAGAAATCTCTTCCTCTCTGACTTCTCCCATCCGAGGCACCCGGACCCCCTTAGGGACACAGTGCTCGGGTGCCAAAGCGTGCAGCCGCTGTGATTTCAGAACCTCGTAGCCACAGGCGGGGGGAGGGAAGGAGGCCGGGGTTGGCTGTCTCTGGGCTATAGGGCTGTGAAAGCTCTAGTCGCTTCTACACTCCCGTATTCTCTGTATTCGGTACAATGAGCAAGTATGACTTTTTAAAGGAAGCTTAATTTTAGAACGGTTTTGGATTTACAGAAATGTCGCAAACCCGGTACAGAGAGCCGTGCGCCCCACACCTGTTTTCCCCTAGGGTCAGCCTCTTACACGATGGCTCCCCTGTCACAACTGACGGAAATCCACACTCTATTCAGACTTTCTCAGCTTTTTCCCGACATCTTTTTTTTTTTTTCTTTTCCTGTCTCAGGATCCCGTCCAGGATCCCACAACACGTTTAGTCCTCATGTTCCTTAGGTTCCTTGTGGGTGGGACAGTTTCTCAGAAGTCCCCTGTTTTTGGTGACCTGGACAGTTTTGAGAAGTCCTGGGCATGCGTTTTGTCAAATATGCATCCGATGGGGCCTGTCTGATGGTTTTCCCCCGGTTAGGCTTGGGCAAGTGTTTTCGGGAGGAAGACCACAGAGGTGAGGGGCCATGCTCAGCACGTCGTATCGAAGGGTATGGACTCCTGACATGTCTTAGCACTGTTGACGGGGACTGTGGTCACCTGGTGGCAGTTGTGTTTGTCAGGTTTCTCTCCACTGCTCCCTCCTCCTGTCCCACCCCCCAACCCCCCCTCCTGCCCCACCTTCCACACTCTCCCTTTGGGAAGAAAGTCACTTAAAGAATGGGAAGAGGGCACCTGGGTGGCTCAGTTGGTTAAGTGACTGACTTCAGCTCAGGTCACAATCTCACGGTCTGTGAGTTCAAGCCCCGTGTTGGGCTCTGTTCTGACAACTCAGGGCCTGCAGCCTGCTTCGGATTCTGGGTCTCCCTCTCTCTGTCCCTCCCCTGCTCATGCTCTGTCTTTCTCTCTCTCTCTCTCTCAAAAATTAAATAAACATTAAAAAAAAAAAAGAATGGGAAATTATTTCTTGAGGGCAGACAAGCTACATAATGCTTAGGATATTTGGAATTTCTCATGGGAGATTTGTCTGTTTTTCTCATTTGTTATAAAAGGAAACAGGGGCGCCTGGGTGGCTCATTCAGTTAAGCGTCCGACTTCAGCTCAGGTCATGATCTCACAGTTCGTGGATTCAAGCCCTGCATCGGGCTCTGTGCTGACAGCTCAGAGCCTGGAGCCTGCTTTCGATTCTCTCCCTCTCTCTCTCTCTCTCTCTGCCACTTCCCTGCTCGCATTCTGTCTTTCCCTCAAAAATAAATATTAAAAAAATTTTTTAAAAGCCAAAATGATTTATTTATTTATATCAGTAAAAATTCATGGGTGTTTATTTTATATTTGGGGCTACTGTCCAATGCTACTGTATTTATTGGGTTGCTCGAGTATACTACTTTTTAAATTGGCAAAACAAAGTAAAGCCATCTCTCCTATTTGAAGGAGTTTGTCCTTAATGAAGATACATCCTCCAACATGCCGAGCCCCAGGCCAAGGACAATGGTGATAATGGCTTTGCTGGATGACAGTGTGGGGGCACAGATGAGGGGCCTCTTCCCAGTCCTTGAACAGAGTGGGGATGGGGGCAGGGAAATCAGGAGAGGCTTCTTGGAGGCAGTGGCATGCTTAGGGATGAGCAGGCCTGAGCTTGGGGCTGTTGGGGAGAGAAGCACAGGCCAGGTGGAGGGAGCACCTTGAGCAAAGCCTTGGGGGTGGGAAAGACCAAGTGATGTTTGGAACTCGGGGAAGTCCACGAAGCTGGGGTTTAGGGAGGGGTGGCTGTGAGGTGTGGTGGGGGAGGCTGGGCTGAGGCCCTTATTTCATAGCCACAAGGAGGGCTCTCTGCTTGGTCCAATTCTCTCACTTTATAGATGGGAAAGCAGAAGTTCAGGAAAGTTCCCCAGGGACAGGGAACGAGCCGGTGAGTGAACAAATGAATTCCTTACCTGGCTCGTGGCCCGTCTAACTGGGAGACTCTGCCCTCACCCGTCTTCATTTCTTCTTTACGGTCCAGCGCATGGAAGCTTCCTCCTCCAGGAAGCTCTCCTGCTTTGTCTTTCTCGGACTCTCGGGGGCTATTCTTTTCTCCATTTGGGACTGAAAATCAGAGAGCCACCTCCATTGCTAACCTGGGGCAGACAGGCAAGCGCTTTGCTGTCTGGACCTCAGTTTCCTCATCTGAATGGGGTCGGTAGTCTCGGCCTCAAGGGCGAGTGCTTTGGGGCACTGAGCTGATGCGGCCCCGTTGGAGTGAGGAGTGCAGGCTGGTGCCCAAGGTGGGCTGGGGGCGCAGACCACACCTTGGAAAGCTCATCTGTGTGGGGTCTAAAAATAGAGGCCCCAACTGCCAGGTGGGGAAAGCCCCGGATGAAGTCTGTTAGAACCTCCGCCTTCATGCCTGATGCCCCTGTGTGGGGCAGAGAGTAGCTCCGTACCTTCCTGGAGGGGTGAGGAGGTCAGAGGGGTGGGGCAGGGCTTGTGGCCCCTCCTAGTGCCGTGGCCCAGGGGCCGTAGTGGGAACTGAGCTGTGTCCTCGTCTTCTGGGATGTGCACCCCACCTTCTAACTTATAAAATACTGGAGGCCCACCTGGCCACTTGAGGGGGCTGTCAGACCCCCTGGACCGATGGGAGGGGGCTGCATGCAGGGGCCCCCCTGGGGGCAAAGTTAAGCATCTCCCGTGTCACCAGACCCGGAGGGCTGAGTGATGGAGCTTTGCAGCCTGTGACAGGGGCGAGGAGAGGCCAGACCCCAGGCTGGGCCTCGTTCTCTTCCCACTTCCTGGTTCTCAGGCCCAAGGTTGAGGGCGGGAAGGGGCTTCCGGGCATGGGGTGTGTGTGGGGTCTCAGTCTTTGGGAATCAGCCGGGTTGGAAGGACCCACTGCTGGCAGAGGAGGGCCAGGTCTGATGGGGTGACACTTCTCAGTCAGTCAGGGGGTGAGTCTCCTATTTTGAGGTCCTGGGACCAGAGCCTCGCTCCGTGCTCACGGCGAGGCCGGTGCTGGTCTCCTGTAGGGAAGGGGCCCGCAGGGGCCCTAATGAGGCGGAAAGCTGAGCAAGAGGCTACAGAGGTGAAGGTTCTGGCTCTCTTTCCAGTCCTCAGCCCTGCTGCAGACTGGACCATCCCTCCCCTCTCCCAGCCTCAGTTTCCTCCCCTGTCAAACGGGGGCCAGTGACCCAGAAGCGGGGGCCATTCCGAGACTCACAGAAAACCGGGTGGAGACGACTCAGCACCTAATGAGCACCCCACAAATGGCAGCTACCGTTGGAGCCCCGTCTGGCAGGAGGGAGCAGGCTTGGGGGCCAGTCGACTGCACAGCCTGTGGCGGATGAAGGACAAGATCCCGGGGTGGCGGGAGGTGTGTTGGGGGGTCTTGCTCACGGCCCAGACCGTGGTGGGGAGGGCACGCTCCTTGGCAGTGACAGGGGAGACATCAACTGTAAGACCTGCGGGGGCCCCATTAGTAGAAACTCAGAGCCCACATGTGAAGACACAGTTTCGATTTCACCTGCACAATGGGGAGAAAATGAGAATAACAGAACTTCCCTCCCGAGGCTGAGATGAGGGCAGAGGTGTGCGGGGCCCAGAGGAGGCCAGGCCTCTCCTCTGTGCCCAGTGGTTATGTTAATTTTCATCATGGCAGCGGGGTGGGGGGCTTTGCTCTGAGGGTAAATAGGGAATTGATGGCTTATGGGGATCGTTTGGAGCATGCAGGGTGTTCCCCTAGATACTCAGGAGGCTGAGGATGAGGGGTGGGGCCAAGCCTGGACAACAGCTCTGAGCCCCCTGGGAAGAGCTCCCCGTAAGGGGAGATGTGATGACCCCTCCCCACTCCTGAAATGGCAGAGGCCACTGGGATTCACTGGGCCAGGAATTTCACTGAAAGCCTTTTGGCACCCTGTCTTCTTTCATAGGGGCAGGTCTGGGAGGACAGAGGGCAGAGGGCAGGCCTTGCTGGGCTGTCACAGGCAGAAGGCAGGGGGTCCCTGAGGATGGAACACTGGCCCCCCCAGACGGCCCGGGCCAGCATAAGGTCCTCCCCATGTGGTGCTCCCATCTTGGCAATTCTCACGCTACACTATGATAAACCGAGGCATGCGCCATCTGCCTCAGGTTCTGTGAGCTTCCCGCCTTCGGACGAGCTCTCCTCTCCGCCCGCAGTGGTCTTTCTCCTGCACTACCAGTCCCGAAGTCACTGCCCCCGGGAGATCTCCTGCTCCCCCGGGTCTCCTACATCCCTCTGCCAGCCCAGCCACACAGCCGCTACCATTTCCTGGGGGCCTGCTGGGTGCCTGGCACGGACGACCCCAGGCTGCAATTGCCTTACAGTTCCCTGAATGCGGCTTGCCCTTCCCTCTGTCTGGAACACCTTTCCCACTGCCCTTTGGGTGAAAACATCTTTAAGACTTCCTGCTTCTCAGAAGCCTTCTCCCTTCTCAGAAGCCTTCCCGGAGCCCCCAGTCCTGGACCCCGAACTCCCGGTAGTCACCCCCATCCCGAGGCAGCCCCTCACACCCCACCCCTGGAGCCCTGTGGATCATGTCTTCTGGCCTGGAGGCCCGGAAACCTGGTGTATCTTTCTAATATCCCCAGGGCCCGTCACACAGTCCATGCCAGCTAATCACGTTTCGAGGTGACATTTGCAAAGCTTCTAGGGACGCATCACTTACATATCACGAGTGCACGTCTTGAACGTTTACAAAGCGAACACACCGTGTGACCTCCACCCAGATTACAAAGTAGGACAAGGCCAGCACCCAGAGGCCCCGAGTGACATCTCCTCGTCACCACCCTTGCACCACTGGCTTCTTCCAACATGTGTTCTAGAACTAACCAGGATGAGATTTCACAGCGGGCGCCATGCTGTGTCTGGCTTCCTTCTCTCATGCCGTGTCTGTGACCCTCTTCTGAGTTGCCGGGCGTAGCCAGCAGCCCGGCTGTATGATGTTTCACTGAATGAATGTACCGCCGTGTATTTGCCTGCCCTCCTGCGGGAAGGCTGTTTCTAGTCTAGGGCTATTACAGATAGGGTGGCCATGGCCCTGGGGACTGGTGGTTGGGTGTCCACACACAGGCACTTCTGCTGGTCAGTGGGTCTTTCTTTTTTTTTTTTTTCCAGTGGGTCTTTCTGAATCACTTCATCTGCTGCTCATAGTGGGCGGATCCTTCTTTCTGTTCTGCAGATGGGGTGACTGAGGCCCAGAAGGTGGGGGCAGTGAGCAGGGGAGGAGGCCGGGGAGGGCAGCCTGGCTGGGGCCACCGTGGAGCCCTGGCTCTGGGTGGGGAGGGTGGAAGATGATATCTGGGCTGGCTGGGGAGGTGGCTGGGGTGATAGTGCTGTGGGGGAATGGCCCCCACCCAGTGGCCCTGATAAATGTCGCAGGAAGTATGGGTGGCGGGGGAGGGGTGGGGAGGGAGAGCTTCCTCTTGACGTTGATGCATCTGGCTGTCTTATCCTCCTCCCAGATAAGCGGGAGTGGGGAGGCGCAGGGAAAACAGAGTGGGCAGGAGAGCTTTGGTGGTGATGATGGTGATGATGATGATGGCCCGAGTGCACAAGAGCCCTTGGGTCCCTAAGCCACCAGAGGCAGAGGACACGGGGTCTGGGTGGAGCAGCCCTGCGAAGGGAGAGGGGGCAGGAAGGGGTGCGCACCCAGGACTCATTTCCCATTTTGCAACTTGCATTATGTGTTGAGGGAGGGTTGAGGGCAAGCCCGGGCCTGGCTCCTTGTGCAAACCCAGCCAAGTAACACCCAGTCCCCCCCCCCCTCCCCGCCCCAGCTCTCCTTGGATGTAAGTTGGGGGGGCGGTGCACAATCTGACCTCGCAGGTTTGTCAGGAGTAAATAAAGTGAAAGGCCAGGGAAGTGCTCTGCACCAGCTGGCACGAAGTAGGTGCTCACTGAGGGGTGGGTCTCTATAAATGGTGCCCCTGGAATCTGAGAGGCTGGGGCCCTGCCTGCCTGCTCCTGGTGTGTCCTGAGCGCTGGGCGGTCCAGAGAGTGGGCCCACCTTCCGGGGCAGGGAGGTGGTGGCAGAGCCCCGGAGACGGGGAGCTCATGTCCCTGCCAGCCTCACTGTGATTGCCATCACCACAATTGAACCAAGGCGCCACCATGGTCATCAGCATCTGCAGAGACATCAATGACCACTTCCCGGCACGTTCCCCTGGACTGACTCTATCACCACCACCCAGCCACAGCCACGGTCACAAACGTCATCGTAACTGTCACCATCATGCCAAACCCAGCCACGCGACAGCCAGTCCTCACCTCCCAGCAGTATCCCCGGACTCAGCCCCACCCGACCCGCATTTTGTCCCTTACAGGCAGCCGTGTCTTCACCGTCACTGTGGCCGTGGCCGTGTTCCGTAGCGACCCCCTTCCTCCCGCCGCTCCTCCTCCAAACCCTGCTCTCTCTGTTCCAGCTCTTGCTGTTGGGTGCACCTCAGAATCCCCAGGAAAACATAGAAAATCTCCCAGCTTCCTGGCCGGCTCAGCTCAGGGAGGTTGTGTTTGAGAAAGAAGGGGCAGGTAGGGATAGGCAGGGGACTGAGCCCGGGGAAGAGCAGAGGGAAGAGGTGAAGGGGAGGGATGGAGGGCAGGGGTGGCAGCGGGGTGGGCTGAGCCGGGTCAGGACTGATGTGATCTTGCAGCCTGAGCCCTGGCTCGGTGTCAGCACTGAGGCTGACTCTGGCTCTGCGACAGACTTACTGTGCGAACTTGGGCTGGTTGTTGTGTCTCTCTGGGTCTCACTTGCCCGTTGGTAACATCCCCCACCGCAGGGAGGCATCCCTGCCCATGAATTTCCGTGGGTCTGCACTGCCAGCCTCTGGGCCTCTGCATATGACAGTCCCTCTTCCTGGAATGCTTTGTTCTCTTCTCTGTTGGGAAACTCCTACCTATCCTTCAAAACCCTACTCACTTTTCCCATTGGTGAAACCCTCCCTGAGTCTTCCAGACAGTGGTGATCACTCCCTTATCAGGGACCCTCAGTCCTCTGCATGTCCTTTGTGGTGACTCTGAACACACAGGTCACCCATGGTTCACACCCAGGGACTGTGCCACCAGCAAGCCAGGCCAGGATGAGTGGCTTAGCTAGACAGCACCTGCGGCCGTTATGTGCTCAGAGAGCCTTTGCTGAAGGAACAAACACAGGGAGTGAATGAATGCCTACACAGACGAATGCACACTGCCCGACAGTATTTGTTTATGGATCCCCTGCTTGAAGGCTGGGCCCCACGCTGCCATGTCATTTGACCTGACAGCCACCCTGTGGGGCGAATCTGGTTAACATCCCCATCTCCCAGACGAGGAGACGTTAGTGGCTTGCTCAAGGGCACAGAGCTTGGGTTGGACTCCGACCACCCGATCCAAGCGCCCTGGCTCTTCCTTGCCTGATCCCACTGCTGAAGAGGAAAGGCAAGGAGAAAGGTGCTGCTGCGGGGGAGGGGGGGGACAGGTGGAGGAGCGGGCTTGTGGGAGGAGAGGGGCCCTGTCCTGTCCCCGGGGGACAGTGGAAGAAGGAATCAAACCTAGGGCTCATTGGCCTGGGTTTGAATCCTAGCCCTAGAGATTTCCAGCTGGAGGCCACAGGCAAGTCACTAGACCTCTCTGAGCCTCCCTTTCCTCATCTGTGAAGTGGGGGTGGGAGTGTTCGGAAGAGCTCCTTTGCTGGGTGTGGGAGGACTGTGGGGATGGTGTGGGTCGCATGGAGGGCATACACGTGTCTCTGCCCTTCCCTCCTCTAATCAGGGCCGCAGGATAGGGTAGGGGTGGGGCGGGAGGGGGTGGCTGTGATGCCAAGGGCAGGATCGCAGGCACAGTGGCAGGGCTGTGAGCCGTGTTTTGGGCCAGAATTGAAGGATTGGAGACAGCTGTGGGTTAGCCTTCGTCTCCAAAGTGCGGTGATGCCCGAGGTGACCACAGGGGCCTCAGGATGACAGTATTAGGGTTTCCAAAATTTTCCACTATATTCTTTATCAACTTCTGGATGTGTATATGTGTGTGTGTGTGTGTGATAATGTTCATGGTAACCAGAACAGTGGCACGTGCATACGGTTTTGAAATAAAGAAATATAGAGGAGTATGTTCAAAAGGTTTTACTGACCCAGGTACATGGTCAAAATATCTGCACTCTTTGGGGTACGGGCTAACGGGGCACTGAGGTGTTTTGGGGAATGGGGTGTGCGCCAAGGAATCAGGAAGGCCCTAGGAGACTTGGCCTCCAGTCTCCACTCTGTCCCCAACTTGCTGTATGTCCTTGGGCAAGCCCCCTAACCTCTAAAACAAGCTCCTAAAACAAGCAGAGGGAGCTTATAAAATGAGTGGGGTAGAGGCTCTTTTGAGCAGCTGGAGGTCAGGATTGTCTGATGCTGAGCTTCGTTTGGGACTTTCCATGTGCCCTTCTAAGCCCAGCTGCATCTTATCCATGGTTTTCTCTCATACCCCCAGGGATGGGGAGCTCACCACCTTGCAGGGTGCCCTATTCTCTCCTGGATGAAGTTTTCATCTACCTCCCTTCCTCCTTCCCTCATTAAAGGTGAAATGGAGGCGGGATGCAAGGGGCTGAAACCCCAGCATTTCGGGGCTGAGGAAGCAGCTCTTTACTCTTGGGGCTGTTTCCTGTGGGTGCCAGCCACAGCCCCCAGAGCATCTGCCTTCCGCTCGGGGCTGCTCTCTACCTTTCTGGTGAAACAAAGCCTTTTATTGGGTCAGCTCACACCAGGTAGAAGGGACAGCTAGAGCGAGCTCGCTGTCCACCCCCTGGCACCCTGCCCCTGGTACCGCTCCACCACCTCATGTGAGCTCACATCAGCCCAAAGCAGAGTGTGTTTGCTGAGGCCCCACTGCATGTCCCAGGCTTGGTGTTTTGCAAACACCATGCTATTCCTTACAAAGTCCAGTGATTGCCAGGTTCCAGATGAGAAGGTTCCAAGAGGTGAAATGACTTGCCCAAGGTCACGTATTGATCTGGATTCAAATCCACCTCTGTCTGACCTGGAGCTCAGCTCTTCACCGCTCTCCGGTTCTGTCCCTTAGTGCCCCCATGAACAGAATGTAACATGGCAGGAAGACAAATTGAGACCTGTGTCTGAGCTTAAAAAAAACGAACCACATAATCAGCAAGGGGGAAACAGATGGTAGGTGTCAGCTGAGCATGAGTGACTAGTGCAGGGCCCCCCAGAAAGCCAGTGTAAACTCACGCCATGTTAATGGAGGTAGGGCAACCACTACAAGGAAGGAGATAGTCTGGTGATTCTCAGTGTGGGTGGATGGTGCCTGGAGACCGTGTTCTGAACACAGTAGAAGTACTTAAATAGAGGCTGCATGGCACAGGAATCCTGCATTGGAAGGCAGAGGGCACAAGCAAGATCATGTCCAAGGTCCTTTCAAAGTGCAGTTTTGTGGCTGGACTTCAATTGTCACCAGGGCCACAACACTCAGGCCTATCAGATTTGGATGAGGTTTGTTCATTTGTCTGTCTGTCTGTCTATCCATCCACCCATCCATCCATCATCCATCCATCCATCCATCCACCCATCCATCCGTCCGTCCATCCATCCATCCACCCATCTATCCATCCACCCTTCCCTCCATCCATCCACTTATCCATCCATCCATCCATCCCATCCATCCATCCATCCATCTACCCACCCATCCATTTATCCATCATCCATTCATCCATCCACCCATCTATCCATCCATCATCCATCCATCCATCCACCCATCCCATCCGTCCATCCATCCATCCACCCATCTATCCATCATCCATCCACCCTTCCATCCATCCATCACCTATCCATCCATCCATCCATCCATCATTAATCCATCCATCATCCATCCATCATCCATCTATCTGTCCATCCACCCATCCATCCATCATCCATCCATCCATCTACCCATCCACCCATCCGTCCATCCATCCATCCACCCATCTATCCATCATCCATCCACCCTTCCATCCATCCATCCACCCATCCATCCATCATCCATCCATCCATCCACCCATCCAACCATCCGTCCATCCATCCATCCATCCATCCATCCATCCATCCATCCATCATCAATCCATCCATCCATCTACCCACCCATCTATTTATCCATCATCCACTCATCCATCCACCCATCTATCCATACATCATCCATCCATCCATCCATCCGTCCATCCACCTATCCATCCATCTATCATCCATCCGTCCATCCGTCCATCCATCCATCCATCTGTCCATCAATCATCCACCCACCCATCCACCCATCCATTCAATATGATAGCTAGAGCAGTGAGCAAGAGAGACACAAGCCTTCCCTGCTTGGAACCTCTAGTCCAGTGGAAATAATAGCAATAACAATAGTAAGCATAAGTGAATTATTCCATCTGGCCCCACTACAACCCTGTGAAGCAGGCATTATTATCATCAGTTTGCAGATGGAGAAACTGAGGGCACCTGGGGGACAGGATTGATAGGGCTCCCCGGGATTCATGGAGCAGGTGCTCTCAGGCCTGTGTTGAGAATTCCAAGAGCTTGAAGCTTTATGTACTCAGATGCCGTGACTAAGATCCCATCATGCCCAGAGCCTGTTGTTATAAAAAACAGGGGAGAAGAGGGACCAGCCATTGGTGGGGGACCTCAGGCCCCTCACTGCCAACCTTGACCTTCAACAGTCACAGTTATTGTTTTATCAAGAACCAGGCATGGTTCTAAGTGCTCTCCCAAGATGCTCTGACTTACTCCTCATAATAACCTTAGGTAGCTACTAGTATGATCCTTATTTTACAGATGGGAAAACTGAGGCACAGAGAGACTGAGTAACTAGCTGAAGCTCACACAGCTGGGAACAGGAAGGAGGACTATGGGCTTGAGCTGTCTCTCTGTTTAGGCCACACCTTTACCCAGGATGCTCCATGGGCCTGGCCTTCCATTTCCTCCAGGAACTTCTGCACAGGCCCCGAATTGCCTGCTACCAGGGTGGGAGGGAGCAGGGGTGGGGGTGTGCGGGCCTCACTGATGGTTGCTCTGTCTGCCCACAGATCATGAGTGTATTGCTGTTCATCGAGCACTCGGTGGAGGTGGCCCACGGCAAGGCCTCCTGCAAGGCCTGGCAGACAGGCTACCTCAGGCTCGGTAGGTCCGGCGGGACGGGGAGGGGACCCAGGAGGGGCCCCGGCTGTAGGTAGGACCCCCCTGGGGTTTGATGCTCTGCCTCTTCCCTTCTGAGCCTCAGATCTTTCATCTGCAAATGGAGATCTGTCCCCACCCAAGTCTCTAGGTGGGAGAGCAGAGGGGCTGGTGCTTTGCAAACCTAACCGGCCTGGGCTGGTGATGTTGTCCCCTCACGCCTCTGTCAATGGCTGCCCCCAACGCTGGAATAAACTGGAACCTCCCGGCGGTGGGACCCGGCCTCTGAGAACCTCTCCGGCTGCACTGTGCAGCATCCCTTTGCTCCCTGCCCCAGCGGTGCTGACCCCACCGAGCTCAGCCCTGTCCCAGACAGGCCGCCTCCTCAGAAGCCCTCCCTGATCTTGCCCTGGCTACAGCAGACCCAGGCCACCCTCCCACCCTGCAACCTGTGTTGCCCGAAATGTCCTGTCTTTGTGGTCCCCAAGACTGAGAACTGCAGGAGGCCAGGGCCTGGGCTTGCTCCTTCATTGTCACAGCCACACCACACCAGTGGTTCCCAATATGTGGTCCCCGGAACCTGCATGGGGTTCCCGGGGGCACCTCTGGGCCGCTCACTGCTCTCCCTTGCCTTTCAGCCAACCTGATCTCCAGCTTCCTGCTCATCACCATGCTCTTTGTCATCAGCTTGAGTCTGCTGATTGGAGTGGTCAAGGTGAGAGCTTGGTTGGGTGAGGGGGAGGGGGTGGGGCCCTGGGGATTGGCAAGGAACCCCCAGATGCCTTTCCGCCCCCCTTCCTGTTCACACCCACTGAGTGGGCAGCACTGGCTGTCAAAGGGTGGGAGTTGGGTATTTTGGGACCCCCTCCCCCGCCCCTCCCCCTAGAGATCTTCACACTTACTTACTGTTTGGAAAGCCTCGTTTCCATGCCAGGCTCCTCGGGCTGGAGGCCTTGGTTCCCCATTAAAATGCACGCTCCCTGGGTGGGGGCTCGTGCACCGATGCTCTGGTTGTCATAGCTGGTGACCCATATGCTCGTGAGCTGCAAATGCAAGCAGGGAGTTTTGACAGCGGAAAGAGGAAGGGTCATTCTGAGGCGTGGGGACAGAGGAGAAGGCAGTGCGTTTTGTCCTCAGTGAGAGGAACCAGAACAGAGGGGAGTGTAGACGCCTCCAGCTCCGTTCCACCCAGCGAGCAGATGACACAGAGACAGACAGACTGTCCCTGGGCCCCCAGGAGACAGGAAGCAAGGGCCTCGCCACACAGCCGCCAGAGCCTGACCCAGCGAGAGAGTTTTGGGAAGGATTTTACCCCGTGCAGAGCGGGCTCCCAGGGTGCTTGAGCAGCAGCGCAAGTGGTCCGGCTAGAAAAGTGGATCGGGGAGTCCCGGAAGGCTCTGAGATTGAGCCTGGGTTGTTCTGGTGGCCTCCTGAGTGATCTTAGCCAGCCATCTGGGAGACCACAAAGCCACCCCCCCTGTGACTTTGTCCCCAACAGCAGGTTCGAATGCACTCATCCTGGCCACCGGAGTCACTAGCTTTCAGTTGAAGGAGAGGGACTCCAGCCTCAGGCTCCCAGGGGCTCTAACCATGAAGGAACGCCCTGGGAGCGGTCACACAGGGAAGGGTCCCGCCCAGTGCAGACTCTTCCCCACCCCCGGACCTTTGCTCAGCCCTCTTCTGCCTCCATCAGCCTCCCATTTCCCTCGTGGTTCTTTCCAGATCTAGCCTCAGCATCCCTACGTCCAGGAAGTTCTCTCTGATCCCTCCTCATCTGTGAAATGAGTTCTTGAGAGCAAACTGGGTCAGACCCTGCCCCTGGAGGCCCCGGGGGGGCTTATCTCTGTAGATGGGAATGTTTCCCGTGTCTCCTGGGACATCGAGATGCCTTGCGTTCAGGGCCTGGGGCTGACCTTCTCCCTCATCCCCAGAACCTCCCTCAGAGGAGGGCACGTGGGTCCATGGGGAACGACCTCAGCCAATCCAGGAGGGAGAGGGCCATACTCCCCAGGGAAGGGAGCTGCCGGCGATGGGGGTGGGGGTCCCTGGGGGGCGTCTGGCTGCGCAGGGCTCCCTGACTGTGCCGGGCCTGTCTTCCAGAACCGGGAGAAATACCTGCTGCCCTTCCTGTCCCTGCAAATCATGGACTTCCTGCTGTGCCTGCTCACCTTGCTGGGCTCCTACATCGAGCTGCCCTCCTACCTCAAGTTTGCCTCCCGGAGCAGCCGGGCGGTGAGTACCCAGCCCTGACCCACGTCCCACGACCGGCCCTGCCCGGGGAGGCGATAGAGGCTCAGGCTGGTGAGAGGGGGAGTCCCCGGGGCCCCTCCGGAGGTGATGAGCCCAAGCCCCGTCAGATCACCCCAGGTCTCCTCCTCTGTAAAACGTGCCTGAGACGGCACATCAGCACGTGTCACGGGCATCAAATGAGGGAAGTGTATACAGGGGGCTCAGCACCTTGCGGGTAACCAGCCACAGGGAGGGCGCATGCCCATCTCAGCCTCCAGCCCCTGCTTTGTCCCTCCTTTGCGACTGAGTGGAAGGAAGGAGGGTAAAGATGATTGAAGCCAATGCTGAGGGCAAATATCCCATGACAGAGGGTGCCAGTCCCTGACTCGCTGCCCCAAAAGTGATCTTCGAACTTCCCCTAACTGTTTCCCTGGAAGAGACTGAGTTGTTGGACGCAGGCTGGGCATCAGGAGCCCCCCGGGCCGGCTGCCAACTCTTGGCGGGAATCTGAGAAACGGGCATCCGTCTCTTTCCGGGTGCTGTGGGCTAAACAGTCACTGGCATCCCTGGCTGACTCTCTGGGCTGAGGGAGCACTGCGTGCCCCACAACGCGGGGACCTCTGGGTCAGGGCTTCATCGCCGGTTGTCTCCTTCCTCCTGCCTCCTCTGCCCTCCCCAGGGCACCCCCAAGGTCCCCCTGATGGCGCTGCAACTGCTGGACTTCTGCCTGAGTGTACTGACCCTCTGCAGCTCCTACATGGAGGTGCCCACCTATCTCAACTTCAAGGCCATGAACCACATGGTGAGTCAGGGCTGGGGGGCGCTCACATTATGGCTGTGTGGCCTTCAGCAAACTGCTTGCCCTCTCTGTGCCTCATCTCTCAGGCTGGGCTCCCTACCTAAGTGGAGCCTGGGGTAGGAGGACTCTTGTTGTGCGAGTGATTTATTGAGGGAGCCCTCTCTGGAAGTCACTTGAAAAGCAGTCAGAGAGGGGCGCCTGGGTGACTCAGTTGGTTAAGCATCCGACTTCCGCTCAGGTCATGATCTTGTGGTTTGTGAGATCGAGCCCTGTGTGGGGCTCTGTGCTGACAGCTCAGATCCTGGAGCCTGCTTTGGATTCTGTGTCTCCCTCTCTCTCTCTGCTCCTCCCCTGCCTGCACTGTCTCTCTCTCAAAAATAAATTAACATTAGGGGCGCGTGGGTGCTCAGTTGGTTGAGCATCCAACTCCGGCTCAGTTCATGGGTTCGAGCCCCATGTCAGGCTCTGTACTGACAGCTCAGAGCCTGGAGCCTGCTTTAGATTCTGTGTCTCCCTCTCTCTCTTCCCCTCCCCTGCTCACACTCTGTCTCTCTTTGTCTCTCAAAAATAAATAAATGTTAAACATTTTAAAAAATAAAAAGTAAAGGAGTCAGAGAAGCAGGAGAGACAAAGCAAAGAAGCCAGACGGACATGCGACTTTGGGAGCGTCCCGGCTCGATCCCAGAGGGCGCCCTGGTGTGTGAATTGTGTCGCAGAGATAATATTCATCTTTTTATAGCTGTCTGGGAAATCGTCCCCAGAAGTAGTGACTTGGAATGGCGAGGCTTAGCTGGATTGTCAGGGTGTCTTATGAGGTTACCCCTGAGGCAGGGATGGGGGCTGTGGACGCCAAGGGCTTGACTGGGTCAGGAGGGCTCACTCCCGAGATGGCTCACTGGCATGGCTGGGACGTCCCTCCCAGGTACTTTCAGACTGGGTGGCTCTGCCCTCTGGAGAAGGGCATTCAGTGGCCCCACTGCAGCGGGGGGACGGGTGCTCCAGCCGGGTAGGCCCACTGGGAGGGTATGCTTAGCTCGCTGTCACGCCGTGTCATTTCTCCGCGCGCGGACGCTGGAAGAGTTCCTTGAGGGCTGAGGCACTGACGCGGCCCCCAAATCTGTTGCAGAATTACCTCCCCAGCCAGGAGAGTGTGGCCCACAGCCAGTTCATCAAGATGATGATCATCTTCTCCGTTGCCTTCATTACCGTCCTCATCCTGAAGGTGAGAGGCCCCGCCCCACAGCTCTGGGAAAGCCCAGGCCCGCCCACACTGGCTCCTTGGGCCCCACTTAGGTTCCCCGGGAACATCCCATTGACAGGGAGGGGATCTGCGAAGACCACCTGCGCTCAGGTGTCAAGGACTTAACATGTAACCGGGAGAGACCCTGATCCAGGAAAGGAGGAGGTGTTCGGTCTGGAACTAGATTCAGAAAGTCTTGGATGTGAGTCCCAGCTCTCCCCTTGCTAGCTGTGTAGTTGGTGTTCCAGCCACTTCTCTCTGGGCCTTGGCTCTCATCTGTGAAAGGGACATAATTAATATTGCTTTGCCCCTGTCACGGGTTTATATGACTCAAGCACCAAAATGTAGATGGGTCCTGAGGTCATATTACTAGAGGTTTGGTGATGAGGGAGGGAGGGGAATGGTTTTATTCTTCTCTGAGGTGGTCCGGCCCAGAGGATAGAGTCCCCTGTCAGGTCCCAGACTGAAGTGTGTTAATAGCCGCACGACCAGGAGGGTGGAGAGATAAGAATCCTGTCACCTGAGGGGGCCGAGGAAACCAGGGCGATCCAGCTGAGAAAAGCGATGAGTCAAGGGGGACATGATCACTGCCTCCAAATACCCGAAGGACCGTCATGGGGATTCCAGAGGCAGCCCTGGAACCCATCACCCAGAGCCACGGGGAGGCTGACGGCGACTCTGCGGAACTTTAAAGTGCTCTTTTCTGCTTCTGAAAAGATGAGCAGAAAGGAGGCAGTCAGCTCACCACCCACCACCCTCAGGGACCACGTCCCCATGTCTGGGTGCATTTCCTCCCTGTCTTTCTGTGTCACCGGACGTCACTGCCTCCTTTAAGGCAGCCTGGAAATAGAACTTCACTCCTTTGAATCTTCCCTCTAAGGGCCGACCGGCACAGGGGCTTTAGTGAGGTGCAATGAGAACTTTCTGGAAGGCTTGGGGGGACCGGCTCGGGGGTTGACGTCACACACAGTGCTGGAGAACAGCTCCCCGAGGCTCACCACACAGCCCCCCTTCTTTACCCCCCAGGGTCCCACACGCTGCCTCCCTGGCCACCTGCCCCCTGCTAGTTTTCCAGGCCTCTCTCACTTCATTCTTTTGTAATTCATTTTATTCATTCCCCGCCACCTCTGCGTCCCCATCACGGGATTCCGGGATTCCGGGATTCCGTAAAACAAGAGCTTCCCAAGACCCACTCTCCTCCCTTTAGGGGCAGAGAGAGACCTATTGGCTATTGTCTCTTGAACAGATTCTCCGGGGCTTCATTACCCCCCCACCCCCCAGGTCTTACATCAGCCGCTAAGAGGAACCAGTTGCTCACATCATCTACCAGATGTCTACATCTGCGCATGTAGTTTTTCTGCACTTATAGACACGGATACTGCTGCCTACACTGTTTGTAATCTGTTCTAAAGAATGACATATCCTAAGCAATTTGGAAGAAAAGGTTTCCCACCATCATCCTTGGTTCAAGAAGGACAGGGCCGTCTCAGGAGGTAGTGAGCTTCCCGCCTTGGCAGGGGGTGCAGAAGAACGATTTGTACAACCGTTGCCAGGGAGGCTGGAGGGGGACCCGGAAGCCCCCAGAAACCCCCTTCTGCACTAGGTCTGGAGCACCTGGGGCTGGCCGGTGAGGCACCCTTCAACCGGGACAGGGCTCTGAGGAGCAGCGGCTGGATACTGCCTTCCGGGCGGAGCTGGGGGTCCCCGGGAAGTGCCCAGCCCAGGCCCTGGACGCGCTGGGACAGCGGGAAGAAGGGTCAGCAAAGCAGAACCTGACCCGGCTCTTTTTCCAGGTCTACATGTTCAAGTGTGTGTGGAGATGCTACAAATTCATGAAGTACATGAACTCAGCTGAGGAGAGGAGCGGCTCCAAGGGGCTCCAGAAGGTGAGCCAGGGCAGGGGTGTCAGGTCCAGCCCTGCCGTTTGCTGTGTCATTTGGGGCAAGCCTCTCCCCCTCCCTGGGGATGCTAGAAGACTAAGACGCTACCTTGTGCCGGAGGCGGGGGTGTATAGCCCAGAGTGAATCCAGATACAGAGACCTGATTGGAACTCAGGGTGAAGCATGGGGGAATGACAGTGTAGAGGAGGTACTTGGCCTCATCTGGGGTATCAGGGAAGGCTTCCTGGAAGAGGTGACACTTGACCAAGTCTTAGGCTGTCAGTTGATACAAGTTAGCTGGAACAGGGGAAGGGGCCTTCTAGGCAGAGGGATGGGGTGGACTTAGAAGCAGCCGATTGGAGATGTGACTGGCCAAGTGCAGCTGGTTTAAATTTCCGGTGTCAGTTTCCTCACCTGTAAAATGGGGATTGTTTTAGTCAAGACTCTTTTGGTTGCAAATGGCAGAAACCAACTCGGTCTGACTCCAGTGCAAAAAGGGAATTTATTAGCTCCCAGGACTTGAAAGTCCAGTGTAAGGCTGGCTCGGGCTGGCTGACTTGTGACATGGAGGTGTGATCTCACTCTCCATCCCTTGACTCTCCTCTTCTCAGTGTTCGCTCCATTTGCACTAGCCCTTTCCTTGTGGTGGCAAAACGGCTGCCAAAGTCCCTAGGTTGACGTCCCACCCTCCCGGCAACCCCAGCAGAAAGTCCCAGCAGCTTGTCTGATGGACCAGCTTGGGTCACAAGCCTGTCCCTAAACCAAGGATGATAGCCAGGGGGGATGAAATTCTACTTGGCGTGGCCGTAGGGGTCCCATGTCCCCCCACCTTGGACTTAAGGGGTGGGACCACTTCTGAAAGCATGTGGACCGAGAACATTTTCCCAGGGATAACAGTGCATGGTGACCCAAACAAGGGGGCTTGAGGCTGAACAGGTAGAGACAAGCCTGTCTCCCATAGGAATAGACCCTACACCTGCCTCGTGCATGCCCAATAAGTACGCAGGGTACTTGGTGTACAAGATGCTTGTCATCATTATTCATTTGGCCAGAGGTGGGCATTGGGCTCCAGGTTGGGAGCCTGGTTCCTTCCGGCTGATCTTCAGCCCTCATCTCTCTGTTGCTCCCAGGTGGTCCTGCCGACCTACGAGGAAGCCATGTCTCTGCCATACAAGACTCCAGACGGGGACCCAGCGCCACCCCCCTACTCGGAGGTGTGATGTCCGCCAGGCCCCAGCCCTGCTGATGGGAAGGGCGGAGCTATCTCGCAATCCGCTTCTTCTTCGCTTTGGTGGCCCCTGCGGCCGCGGGGTGAACTGCCCGGCTGACTTCCGGACAACTGGCCCATGTTCCCCCTGCCCACTGGCCTGCTTTTCCTGTGGGGCCCGGGAGATGGATGCTCACAATGGGGTTGCCGCTTGTGGCTGGCAGATTCCTTGAGTCTTTCAGAAATTCCAACAAACCTCAACTTATTTTGATCAACGCTAACCTTTGTTTCAACTGCTCGTCGTTCTAAATTCAGTGGGTTTGGTTAAACAGCTCGCACCTTGACCAGTTGAACCACGAGGCTGACTGATCAAAAACACACTTCTCAGGGCAGGGAGGTAGCAACAGCCCTTCGCCTTGGCTTTTAGGCAGTTTTCTATTCACACGACAGACAAGTCCCCCCCCCCCCACCAAGCCCAGACCTCCAGTTTCTCCAGATCGCTTGTTTCAGCTGCTTCGGCCAGCCAACCATGAGGGACAAAATTCAATAAGAATAATAATGATACAAATCAAATTAGCCCCCAAGCCATTCCATGCAATCAAGTCCAATAACTGGGTACCCACTCTGGTCAATTTGGTACTGCCGAGCGGCTGAATAAATTGTTCATTCAAATAAAAATTCAGGCAGTTGTCAAACATCTTCCAGAAGCCACTTCCAGGAAATAACAGTTGTTTCCATCATGGGACCGTCCCGACACATGATTGCTTTGCTGGAAAGTCGTCATCACCAACAACTGGCCACACGTGGTCCATGGAGTCACGCAGCAGTGGGGGTCGGCTGTGAGGCGTCAGTCCATTCCGCAGGGTGGCCCCTCCGTCACCAATTCCCACACAGGGGACTCGGTCTGGCCCAATGCTTGTGCTTAAGCAGAAATTTAGCCCTGATGCCAGGCAGGTCTATTTGTCAGACTAAACCCACAGGTTAGTTCAGAGCAGGCAAACCCTGTGGGCACAGACCCTGCCCTGGGCGCTCGTGTTGGTGATGGCAGAGGGAAGGTTTGGGTCCCAACACCCCCTCTTTTTCCTGTTTCTGGGATTCCCGAGGAAGCTGACCCCAAGGCAGAGACAGGGCCATGGAGACAGGTTCTCTGGGGTCTGAGAGGGGGATACAGAGGGAGAGGGCTGTGCAAGAGGGTCCCTGCCAGCACCCCCTTGTAGAATTGCTTTGTGTGCGATGGAGAATACATTTCAATAAAGCAGCATCATGCTTCTCTTTGGCTGATGTAATTCTTTTTTATGTTTTCAAATATTTTTTTAAAATATTTGAAATTTCAAAAAAATTTTTAAATGTTTTTAATGTTTATTTATTTTTGAGAAAGAGAAAGGCAGAGACAGAGTGTGAGCAGGGAAGGGGCAGAGAGAGAGGGAGACACAGAATGCAAAGCAGGCTCCAGGCTCTGAGCTGTCAGCCCAGAGCGCAATGCGGGGCTCGAACTCACACTCAGGGACTGTGAGATCATGACCTGAGCCCAAGTCGGACAATCAACCCAGGTGCCCCCATGTGATTCTTTTGTTTGTTTATTTTTGAGAGAAAGAGAGAGCTATCGAGCACACAAGCGGGGTGGGGAAGGGGGCAGAGAGAGAGAGAGAGAGAGAGACAGACAGACAAAGACAAAGGATCCAAAGCAGGCTCCGTGCTGACAGCAGCGAGCTCAGCGCAGGGCTCAAACTCATGAACTGTGAGATCACGACCTGAACCGAAGTTGGACGTTCAACCGACTGAGCCACCCAGGCGCCCCTAATGTGATTTGTTAAAATGTGGTGTAGGCAGGGCTGGGAGCTCTGTGAGTTTCCTCCAACACACACACACACACACACACACACACACACACACACACACACACACACACACTCACACACTCACACACTCACACACTCACATACACAGAGTCTCGTTCAGTCTGGAAATTCACAGGGGCCATGCTTAGCTACAGAGGGTCATGACCCTGCACTGATCACAAGTCATGGACTGCACATGTACCCTGATGTCCCCTGACAAGGTGTGAACTCCACTCGCCTGGAGAGTGCCTATGTGTACTCAGGTCCTGTGCTGGGAACCAGGCGTGACCGTAATGGGTCAGACTTGCTCCAGCGGCCCATGGTCTGGGGTGCGGGGAGCCAGACCATAGTGATTACAATAGCCCACTACCAGGGGAGTCCCAGAGGCCCTACAGTCGCCGAAGACCCCTTGGAGGGCCTCTCACTAGGCTGAACTAGAACAATCCGCAGTAAACAAAGCAGGGGAAGGATGCGGAGGGCCCCGGCGGAGGTGGGGAGAGGAGGAGTGGGCAGGCCGGTGCGGCTGCAGGTGGGGCCGGGGAGCCTGGCAGGGTCGTGGGGCCCGGATCATGCAGACATTAGGGCCCTTTGGCCGCGAGCCCACCCTGGCTCACTTCGGCCGAGATGGGTGTTTGCAGGAGGGACATGGTTGCCGGGAACAGAAGCCTTAGTGAACCAGCTTAATTAAACAAACAAACAAAAAAAAAGGTGGTGGTGATAGTTCTTGGCTCACATAAATGAAAAGTCCAGAGATTTCTGGCTTTGGTCATGGCTGGACCTAGGAATCAAATTCTTCAATAATCTCTTTTTCTCTCTCCATCCACCTCTGGCCTTCAGCCTCCGAGGCTGAGCGGCTGAGAGCCTGCCTGGAAGTGAAGTTGACAGAGAGCCTGGGGGCAGCTTGAGTTGGGCTTGGTCACTGGACGGACAGAGCCTTGAATGGTCACCTGACCAACAGGGTCCCAGGTCTGGGCTGTAGGAAGGATGAGAGTGGAGGCAGGGAGCCACAGGAAGGCTGAGGAAGGAGTTGTCAGCTTTTCTTGGGACATTTCTTTGTTTTTTATTTTTATTTTTATTTTTTAAGGTTTTTTTTATTTACTTCTAGGAGAGAGAGAGAGCGCGCGAGCAGGGGAGGGTCAGAGAGAGAGGGAGTCACAGACTAAAACAGGCTCCAGGCTCTGAGCTGGCAGTCAGCACAGAGCCCGATGCGGGGCTCGAACCCACGAACCGCGAGATCATGACCTAAGCGAAAGTCGGACGCTTAACCGACTAAGCCACCCAGGAGCCCCTATTTCTTTGTTTTTTAAAATTATACTTGTATATTTTTTTTAAGAGACAGAGAGAGAGAGAGCTGATGCAAGCAGGGGAGGGACCGAGGGAGACGGTGGGGGCGAGGGAAGGAGAAAGAATCTCAAGCAGGCTCCGCGTCCAATGTGGAGCCTGATGTGAGGCTCGATCTCACGACTGTGAGATCATGTCCGGTGCTCAACCAGCTGAGCCCCCCCAGGGGCCACTCTTCATGGCTTTTATTGTCCTTTGTCCCCAAGGAACTGATAGCTTTGCTCTGATGGACATGGATAGCAAGCTGCCATTCACACCTGAAGGAATTGAGATCCAGAGACATCAAGAGGCTCCCCCGAGGCCACAGAGCCGTCAGAGATTAGACCCTGTGCCTTTTTTCTACTACAGTGGGGGCTGCTAGGAGGGTTCAAGGACCCAGCATGCGTGAGCTCTGGTTTCTCAAGAAGATCCAAGCAAAGGGGCAGGAGCCCCCGTCAAATGAGCACTGGGGTCAGAGTTTAAGGGGGAGGGGATTGCTCTTGTCCCCAGCCTTGCATCCTCATCAGGAGGACCCTGGGGGCTGTGGCTGTGTGTCCGGAGCACCAGCTGAAGTGACACTCTCCTGACCCCTGGCCCTCCTGGGCTGAAGCCAAGAGGCAGACCGCGATGTACAGTGAGGGATTGTGCCCTGTGGCCAAGCGGCCGGGAGAAGGCTGGCCCGAGAAACAGGAAATAGCTGGGTTTGGGGAAGTCGCGTGGCCTGACCAAGCCAAGCCAGCCCACCAGCCACTGGGCAGCCCTCACTCCGGCCCTATCAATGGCCCGTTTGAGGCTCACACAGGGGTCTTTTGACAGGGCCGAGCTGGGACACACTGAGAAGGCCTGTTTGAGTGGGACACCCGGAAAGGAGCCAGCCCCAGGAAAGGGTGGGCTGTGTGCGGGCCGGGCAGGTGAGGGCCGCCTGCACAGCCTGCCTCTCAGAGGCAGGGAGAGTCTGCAAAATCGGATCCGGGTCCCCAAGCAGGAACTTCAGTTTCTCGGGACAGTGTTGGTAGCAGGCACATTCCCCTGCAAGTGAATAGAGTTCAGGGTCATCTCCGTGACCTCCCCGCAGGCCCCGTGTGGCAGGTGCTGTGTGATGATTGAGGCTCAGAGCAGGCAGATCACTTGCCCGAAGTCATGGTCACTTGGAGGGCAGAGCTGGGGTTTGACCCCAACTTGTCTCTCTGGTCCTTTCCAGCTTCCCTCGTCCCCTGGACAAGGTGAGATGATCTGGGGCGTGTCTTTAAGAGCTTGGCCAAGCCCCTGAAGGTGTGTGTGGCGCACAATCACAGCTGTGCACCTGGCACTGGGGACGGGCCTGGCTCAAGGTGCCGCTTGTGGTCGACATGGGGGTCCACTGTGGGCGCAGGGCCCGGGCTGAGCAGGGACGTGGTTCGGGGGGGAGGCTTTGGGCAGGCACTCAGGCAGGGGCCACGGGGCTGGGTAGACTCAAGATGCATTTTGGGAAGAAGAACCCCCAAGGCATAGATGTAGAGGAGGAAGGGGGAAGGTCAAGGCTGGTGCCCATGTTTGGAGTGCATCTGAGACGGGGTGCCCGGCTTCGAGCCAAGGACACAGGATGGGGAGCAAAAGAAGGTGTTTTGAGCGTTGTTTGCACTTAGGGTCCCTTGGGGACACAGGATGTGGGCGCTCAGAGCAGCTGTGTCTGTAGGTCTGGAGGGCAGTGGGGCGAGGAAGGAGGGAGGCCAGCACGTGAATGCCATCTGTGGACATACAGGTGGCATGTCATGCAGGAGGAGTGTCACTGAGGTGGCACAGAGGCATTAACCACCGGGGGCCACATGCTGACCTGTGGCCATGCTGGATGTGTCCTCAGGTGAAAGCTTCCAGCCCTGTCTGCCTGCTCATGGGGTGTGTGACCCAGGCAGCACGTGCATGGCTGGAGGGGCATTCGAGAGGCTTCACCTGCAGGGGCGTGACCCGAAGGGGCCCGCGGCCAGGAGGGGCACCAGTGGAGCCTCACCAGCCCCGGAATGTGGGGGTGAACACACCCCCTTTGCAGACCAGGAAACCTTGCCCTGAGTTTGCAGGGTGAGTTCTCCACTTTGAGGGGTCCCTACAGGCTTTTGAGGGAGATTAGATTCATATGTCCCCAGTTTGCAGTGAAAAGTGTCAGGAAGAGCAGGTCCCAGGTTAAGGGAAGGGGTTGACCCACCCGTGGGCCCACCTTGGGTGCTTCTGGGGGGCACTGGAGCCTCCTTTGTGGGTGCAAGGAGCAGCTACTCTGGCTGTGTGCCCACTACCTGCTGGATGGGCTCTCTGGGAGCCTGAGCTCGTGCTCCAGTCTCCAGGCGCCACGCCACGAGGAAGCCTGCCTAATTAGCCACCGAGAGAGTTCTGATAGGCAGCAGGCTTGGCCAAGAGCAGCCGGCACAAGGGAGCAGGAGCCCTAAATAAACACAGTCCATCTGGTCAACCTCAGGGCCAGCTGGTCAGGCAGGACGCTGGCCTTGCAGTCTCATCTGCTTCACGTACTGAGGGGACGACTGAGGCAGGGAGACAGCCCGGGCGAAGACCCAGAGATGGGACCCCATGTCAGGGGTGACCCCAGCCCGGGAGTTCTCACCTGCAATGCCTCACAGCTTACATGATTACACTCAGCCTTGACCTTGACCAAGTTGCTGATTTTGGGAAGCGGGGTCAGAGAGCAGAGAGAGGAAGAGAGAGAGAGAGACAGAATCTCAAGCAGGCCCCCCAGTCAGCGAGGAACCCAACTCAGGGCTCAATATGACCGCTCTGGGATCATAACCTTAGCTGAAATCAAGAGTCGGACGTTCAAGCGACTGAGCCACCCAGGCGCCCCTAAGTGGTTGAAACTGCATAGTTGGTGGAGCTGAATTCCTGACAGAGGGCTTTGGGAAAAGCCACAGTATTCTAAAACATTTCGAATGGGCCAATGGGAGAAAGTAGAACACACCAGGAATCTCCTGCACACCTTCCTGGCTCTTCTGCCCTGGGCAGGTGATGTCAGGTGTCTCCGGGGAGAGTGGAGGGAAAAACTTAAGTGTTTCTGTCATTGGACCTCCTTGCGAAGGCTGTAGGGGGACAACCTTGACACTCAGATACTCCTCGTTGCCTGTAGCCATGGTGCGAGTAAGAACAGGGCTGACTTTGCTCCCTGGCCATCAAACTCCACAGTGTCTGTGTGGGGGGTGTTTTCCCACCACCCTTCATCGTGGAAGCCACCGTGCAGGGAAGGGTCTATAGGCCAAATTACGAGACTAACCATCAGACTGTAGTTTGGGTACGTTAGTTAACACCTAGCCCCACCCATACTTACCCTGGAGCAACTTTCCACCAGTTGAAGATTCTGTGCTTCCTTGTCAATCTCATGCCCCCTACCTCATTCCTGCCGTCCCTCATTCTACACACATCTAGGCCACCTGCAGTAGCCAGAATTCTGCGATGGTCTCCACTGACCTATATCCTTGGGGAGTTCTCACTCCTTGGGTGTGGGCAGAGCCTGCAAGATTGATGGGATAGTCACTCCTGTGAGTAGATTATGTTTCATGGCACAGGAGATCACCCTGGGTGAGCCTGGCCTAATCAGGTGATCTCTTAGAGGCGACTCGGCATGGGAGGGATTTGAAGCCCCAGTGGGCTTTGGAGGAGACCACGTGACAAGCTGCTGAGTGTGGCTGCCGGGTAACGACCAGCAAGAGGATGGGGGTCGGGGAGGGGGTTCAGTCTGACAACCGTGAGGAAATGAAATCTGCCAACCCCTGTGTAAGCTTAGAAGAGGGCCCTGAGCTCCCGAGGGATGAGGCCCAGCCTACACACCTGGATTTTCCACCATGTGAAAGAACACCCAGCATGGTGGTGCCCAGACCTCTGACCTCGACCTGCGGAAGCTGTGAGTTAATACATTTGCCCTCTTTTAAGCCACTACGTTTGCACTAACTTGTTACATAGCAATGGAAGAACGAAGGTATCGCTCTTCCCCAATTTGGGGGACCTTCTATTTTTCCCTCCTTAAACTTCTAACTGGAAACAGAGCCAACAGTCTTCAGGATCTGAGGTCGTGGTCAGTGTAGACGTTGAAGGATGGAACAGGTGACCTGACTGCTGTTTGGACATCTTCGTATGATCTTCTGGGACCTCCGGATGCTCTGTTTTGACGGTGAGGAAAACATAGTGGCAGCCTCCGGCGGCTTGAACAGAGGTGAGGTACTCTGGAAAATGGAGGAGAGAATATATCCCATTCTGCCAATTGGATGATTATATTAAAATCAGAGCTCGAACCTTTAGGAGGGAGAGAGACAAATGAGAATCCTGTGGGAGCCGGCACCAGGCTGGATTTTCACAAATCCGTGTATTGTGCAGGATGGCTGTAGGAAATGAGGAGCCTTGGGGCACCTGGGTGGCTTAGCCGGTTAAGCGTCCGACTTTCGCTTAGGTCATGATCTCGCGGTTTGTGGGTTCGAGCCCCGCGTCGGGCTCTGTGCTGACTGCCAGCTCAGAGCCTGGAGCCTGTTTCAGTCTGTGACTCCCTCTCTGTGACCCTTCCCTGCTCGCGCGCTCTCTCTCCCTCCTAGCAATAAATAAAACATTAAAAAAAAAAAAAAAAGGAAATGAGGAGCCTTTCATCAGGGAACAATCAACGCAGTGGGGCCCTGACCATGATCTTCAGGCCACTAAACTTGGGGCCCGGGAGACCTGCTTACTCTCAGAGCTGGATGGGCCACTCTGCGGTGAAACACACCCCTGGTCTGAGAGGTGTTCTTCCAGGGGGCTAGACAGCAGCTTTCTGAGACACGGAGAGAATTCATATTTCATATGGGTGGTTGGATGAGTCTGTGGTTTATTTACATCAGAGCTAGAGACAGCTTCACTACGTCTGGGATGGACCCTGGGAATCTCTAGTTTTCTTTTGAAGAATCTTAACCAAATGCTCTAGATGGTTTGTGGGTAAGTGAAGGAGGTTCGAAGCAGAGACAAAGTCGTAAACGCAGAGAGAAGATTCTGCTTAGAGCCCGCGGATCCCAGCGGGCTTCGGGGTCGGCACCAGGTCTCTCTTCGCTGCCCTCATCTGCTCTACCTGTCGGAGGCCTGTTCTCCCCCAGCCCCAGGAGGGTCCCCAAACACCTCCCCGGCTCAGTCTTCCACACCTGGGAAAGCTCTGCATTTGCTTTGTTTCCGGTTCTCCCCAAAGCAGCTCCTGAGCCCAGGACTTGGGTGCAGATGGTTTATTGGGGGGTGGGGAAGGGTGGCCCCAGGAAACACGATGAGATGGGAGGCGAGGCCAGGAAGGGATGGAAGCCAGTAAAAAAAAAAGCATCGATAAGCAGGCCACCTCTGCAGGCAGGTGGGGCTCAGGCCTGCTGAAGACCCTCCGGGGAAGCGCCAGAACTGCCATCTATCTGCAGCTCCCATCCCTCACTGGCCATGGGCCACCCTGGAAGTGAAACCCCCAGGCTGCCCTGCTCCCTGTCGGTGTGCATGGGAACTTCCCGCGGCTGTAGGCGAACCCAAAGCTGGGCTGAGGGGCCATGGGCCGGGGCATTGGCCGAAGTTTCCAGCACTAAACCTCAGCCTTTCCTCCGAATGCACATTCCTTATGCCAGTGTGCCTGACAATGCAAGCCCCCCCGCCCCCCTACTCCTCCCCAGGAAGGGGTGTGGACTGACCCGCTGGCCCTAAGAGGGCATCTGACAGAGCTGACTGTAATTTTGACAGCCTCTCCAGGTGAGTCTGCTGGGTGGACAGGCTGGATAGAACATTCTGGAGGATCTTCGAGTTTCCTTCAGAGCCTGAGAGTCAAGACTTTGTGTTCTCCCCAAGGTAAAACGAGTCTCCATATACTGAGGGCAAACTCCATAATGTGCTACTGCAAACTCAGATAATGCGCAGGTACAGACTCCGGTAACGCGCAGGTGCAGACTCGGATAACGCGCGGGTGCAGACTTGGGTAATACGCAGGTGCAGACTCGGGTAATGTGCAGGTGGGAACTCGGATAATTTGCCGGTGCAGACTTGGATAATGCGCAGGTGCAGACTCAGATAATGTGCAAGTGCGAGCTTGGATAACGTGCAGGTGCAAACTTGGATAATTCGCCAGTGCAGACTCAGATAATGCGCAGGTGTGAACTCCAATAATGTGCTAGTGCAAAAGGCAGAGGCCCTACCTTGGAAGGGTAAAACCCAACATGAAATCTGCTGGAAGGAAGGGAAAAGTATGCTTTGAGAACACTGAGGAGAGACTGACTCACTCTGGGGCACAGAAGAGAGGGGACAGAGCAGGGCAGGGAGAGAGACCGGAATGGCCTGGAAAAGGTGGCAAAAACCAGATTGCAAAGAGGCTTGAATACCCGGTTAAGTATGAATTTTCCTGTAGAAGTGAGAGAGGACTAACAGAAGCTTTTATGCACTTGGGAAGATGATGGAGGGTCGCTGCTCACGAAATACCCATGTCCTGCCCCTGGGCATCTAGGCAGAGGCAGGTGAGGTGCACTCCTTATCTGAGGGCGTTAATAGAGACTCTCTCGTTCCTGTGGCTGGAGACAGAGGACTTGGAAATGGTGGGATCGCCAGGTGAAGGTGGCTTTGGGAGGGGTCTGGGCAGGGGGACACCTGTCTAGCGCCAGACCGTGTCACGAGAGAGCAACACACCCTTGTGTTAGGCCACCGCCATTTGAGGTCTTATTTGTTACTGTGGTTTAGCCTGCTTTATCCTAACTAATACAAGAAGGCAATACGAAAACAAAATTAAAAAATAAATAAAAAAACTCGGACACGGTGTTAGTACATGCCATTCTCAACCACCCTGTGACGTCGGCACAGAGGTCTCAGCTTCACAGACGTGAAACGGAAGAGCGGAAAAGTGAAGAAATTCCCCAGAAGTCAGTGCAGTCGGCGGGTGGGGGAACAGGGACTCGCTCACACGCGGCTGTGTGAGATTCCGACATTTTGCGCTTGGTGGGATCCCTCCCAGGCTGGCGCACCTGCCACTGGCAGAAGCCAAGGCAGTTTTCGATGACGCGCGGATGCAGAAGTTAAATTGCATTAGTTTCGCGTTTATTTGAAGGTGAATCGGAACACCACACACCGCACATCAGCCCAGCGATTTCACGGCTGTTATTTGTTCGAGGAAGAACGATGTTCACCAAGTGAGCTGGTTGGTTTGGAGTTCAGGAGGCAGAGTAAATAAACAATGGTAAAGGAACACGTGGAAACGGCGTGGGCCCAGCCAAACAGGGCAACATGCAGCCCTCGCCCCCAATGCGTCTCTGGTCTGCAGATCCTGAGATAATCAGATCTGCTCTTCAGGAAAAGAGCAGAGCCTTGGGTCTCGGGAAGAAGAGACTTATGCCCTTTCCAGGGAGCCACGCCCACCCCGGGGCTTCTGGCTTTATCACAAATGCTTTCTTGGATAAAACACTAGAGGCTTTAAGTTTCTGGAAACCCGAGGTATGTGAAAACAAGGAGAGGGAACAGTGGGAGCCCTTCACGGCTGCCTGTCTGACTCGCGAGCATTTTTTTTCCCCTCTGGCTCATACCGGACACGCCGTTCCCAATTTTCATTCCTTGGGGATAAAAGGCTTCACATTCTGAAAACACAAATATTTATTCCCTTTCCTCAGTGTCTACGCTGCACTTCCTCCCCCTAAGCCCTTGCTCTCGCTGTGGAATGTGGCAGCCACCCCCTTTTCGGGGACCCTATCTCTGCCCCTGAAGGCTTACCTGTGGCACATTTCTGTGGCCCTGCTAATGAGCGGAGGGGTGACACAGAAAAGGGGCCTGTGTTCCTCTGAGGGGTCCATAGAGCAGCCATTCAGACGAGCAGCTGAAAGAGCTATTTCATGGGTCCAGCTGCGGCCGCGGCCAAGAGGTCTGGCCACAGCCCCGTGCATCGAGGAGGGGACCCCGAGCCAGGAGGCTGACACTCACGTTCCCCTCGTGCGCCTCCAGCAAGGTAGCGGGCAGCACCCTGCATCCCCGCCCCCCATCCCCACCGCGGTCACCGCTGCGGACCCCGCTTTGACCCTTGTTGGCTCACAGGGGAAATGGAACCGTTCGCCGTCTGTTTCTTCTTTCGATTCCTTTCTTCATTTGCTTACGGGATCCCTCGCTCCGGAGTCGTTCCGGGTCCCGAAGTCCCGTGGTGACTGTGACGGGCAAAGCCCCGGCTTGGAGGGTGCTGGCGGCCAGTGGAGGAGCCGGCTAATGCATTCAAGATGCAATTCCAGGAGGTGACAAGCAGCGTGGTCACGATGCCTGCGGTGTCTTTGCAGAAAAGAATCACACTTGAAGGTGGAAGAGGGGAAAGGAACCGGCAGCCTCAGTTGGTGTTTGGAGCTGAGGTGGGGTGGGGAGGAAGCTATGAATGACAGGAATGAATTAAATTTAAATGGGGAAGGTCAGAGGGAAATGCTTTGGGCTTCCTTGTTCTCTAAAACTGGGGCAAAGAGGGCTGAGGCCCGAGTTCTAGGCGGGCTCTGTCCCTAAACCAGCTGTGTGGCTTCAGGGAAGTCATGGGCTTTTCCAGGCCTCAATTGCCTCATCTGACAAGTGGGCTGATGCCCTTGGAGCTGCTGACCTCACAGGTCTGTCTGGAGAGCAAGGAGACACAGTAAGAGCATGACCGCCATGATTGCCAACGATCGTGAGAACAGTGGTTGGGGCACTTTTAATTTTTAGTTTGTTTTAAAGTTTTCACTTATTTATTTTGAGAGACACAGACAGTGTGAGCAGGGGTGGGGCAGAAAGAGAGAGAGGGGGAGAGAGAATCCCAAACGGGCTCTGCTCTGCCAGCACAGAGCCCGACGCGGGGCTCAAACTCACGAACCATGAGCTCACGACCTAAGGCGAAATCAAGAGTGGGATGCTCAACCCACTGAGCACTGGGCACCCTGATGGTGTCACTTAAAAAAAAAGTCCTTACGTTTCTTTTTGAGGTGTAACTTACACAGAGTGAGGCGCATGGGTCTCAAGTGTTATGACCCCATCCCCTGGAAAGATGAGACCCCTTTGACCATCATCTCTACTTCTGTCTTCTCACCGGTCTCTTCACATGGTCCCGGTGAGGGAGGCAAGCCAAGAACTACCATTCATTCCCAATGCATACCAAGCTGAGCCTCAGAGAGGTTACATCACCAGCTCTAGGTCACACAGCTGTTCAGTTAACGGGGGTGGATCTGAACCTGGGTCTGTCAGTTGGCCAAGCTGATGCTCTTTCTACTCTATCCTGTCAACTACTGGACCTACACGCAGCAGCAGGGGCCATGCCTGGTTCTCTGTTCCTTTATGGATGAGCCTTTATTCTGCCTTCGCAGCGCAGACCCTGGGCGGGGCCTGGATGCAGAGATGAGCCAATCAGACTCTCACCAGCTCTTGGGTGAGACACATGGTGTAGGGAAGCACAGGGAGGGGGTCCTGACCTTGGAGGAGTCGGGGAGAGGTAGGGGGGCTAGCACGCTGGCCTGGGGCCCTGTTCTGGCGACGATACCTCCTAGCGATGTGGCTTTAGACCAGTCACTTCACCTCTGCTTTTCGGCTCCTCTGCAAAATGGGCGTACTAGTAGCAGCTGCATCCCAGCGATGTCAGGGCAACCCCGTGAGAGAGGCCTGTAACCCCGCTCCTCTAACCCACCTGAGGAGGTGGGCACAGCGAGGCGAAGCCACTTGCCCATGGTCACACGGGCAGGATGCAGCAAACCCGGGTGATCTGGCTTCGGGTCTGTGCTCGCGACTCTTCGCTCTGTGGCCTTGCCTTGCACATGCGTGTCGGTTCGAGCTATCATCTTGAGGGGCTCTGTTAGGCAGAGAGGGAAAGGGAGGGAAGGGCGTTCGGGCGGATGGCCCTGCGGTGCAGCGGCCTGGAGCGGAGCTCTGGGAGGCCCGGCGTAGCTGCACGAGTGTGTGGAGACGCAGGGGAAAGCGTGCTGGAGATGAAGGCAGGTGAGAGGACTGTGGGAGGGGTGGGGGGTGAGGGTGCAGGGCAGGGCCCGGGCCTCTGGCCATCGCGCTCGGGCTTCCCTGGGCTTGGAGTGGCGGCTTTGGGTCTGTGCGGGCTCCAGCGCCTGGAGGAGCCACCCTCCGCCCACCCGAGATTTCCTGAGTTCCAGCTGCCGTTCTAGTTCCTTCTGCATGCAAAGGAGCCCTTGTGGTCGGAGGGGCCTCCTGAGCCCAGGCCAGGCGTCTCCCTCCCTCTCTGGGCACACACACCTCCATTCAGCCCGGGCCCCGCCCCCGAAAGGGGCTAGGGGCCCCGGGCAGCCACCCCCCACGTCAGTGGGGGGCCCGCCTGGCTTGGAGGCTGGGCAGCGAGGTTGATAAGCCCTGGACCCCAGCGGCCCCACCACTGAGCCGGCTGCTGCCCGCGCGGCCAGAACCATGAGGGCCACCTGTGGCATCAGCCTCGGGCTGTGTGGCCTGCTGCTGCTGCTCCGGGCCCCATGCTCGCTGGGCCTCGCCCCCCCGTCCAGAGGTGAGAGGGTCCCCCGCTGGCCGACAGCCTGGGGAGGGTGGCTGGGTGCTGAGATGAGTAGAGGCTAAATGGGATTCAGAGTGGGTGGGGGAGGGGGGAAGGCAGGGGTGGCAGAAGGCTGGCACCCAGGGGCAGACAGCCATGGTGACACTCGCAAGGGTCCGGACAGGGGTGACCCTCTGTCTGCCCTGTTGGGGGACACAAGGGGGGCTCTCTCTGCAGCCTCAGAGCCTTCCCTGAGGTTCCTGGGCTCCCTGGCCACCCTCAGGGACCGTGCATGGTGCAAAGGCCAGTGTAGGGGGTTGTGGGGACAGAGGCTCCACAGAGGGCCAGCTGACGCCTGGAGCTGCACCGAGCCCGGGGCAGCGCCCATGGCTCCACTGACTGCAGCTCTGGGGTGGTCAGGACTCCATGCCTCCTTCCCCGGCCCTTCTGGCAGGTCTCAGGGTGGGGTGCTACCTGCTGTTCTGTTCCCAGAGCTCCAGCTCTGGGCACTGAAGCCTAGAATGCCTCACTCTTCCTGTAAGGATGGGGAAACTGAGGCCGGAGAAGGGAGGACCTAAGACCACATAGTGAGATAGCTCCAGAGCCTCCTGGCTCCTGACCCCTCTGCCCTGGGGTGTGGCTAATTCCCTCACCCGCTTTGGGCCTCAGTTTACCCATCTGTAGCTTACCCATCTGTAGCCTTAACTAGTAGGGACCCAGGAGTGTGGCTGCAAGGTCATTTCTAAAGCCCGTCAAGGGACTCTGACACCTAGGGTGCTGTGGTTGGGGCGCTGGGACAGCCCAGCAGACCGTCCCTTTCTAGATCCTTCCTCCATGCTCACTGGGGAGCAGCTCTGCTTGGTTCTGGGATGCAGAGGGAGGGGCCTTTGTACCGAGCCCTGCCCAGTTGCAGGCCCAGGCCAGTGACAGCATCAAGCAGCGAGCCTTATTCTTCCCACTGCACAGGTGGGAAAAACAAGGCTCCTAAAGGTGCAGTGAGCCACCCAGGGCCGCAGGGTGGCTGAGCCGGGACTCGAACCCCGCTCTGTCTCATCCCAGCTCCACGCACTTCCCAGCACATGCTGCTGCCTCCCGGGGTGCCTGGAAAGACCTTCTTCTAGGGGATACAGAGCCTGCCTGCTCAGGCCGCCAAGGTGGCCTTGAGGAAACCCTGTCCTGCCCTCAGCCAGGGACAGCAGCCAGCAGCCCCCATGGCTGAGGGAAGCTGGGTCCACTTCGGGGACTGACTTTGATGCTGAGATGAAAGAGGCCAAGCTCCAAGCTCATGGGCACTGCACTGGACCCCAGGGCTGTGCCCTCCACGACCCCTCTCCCACCCCAGAGAACGCTGCCCTTGCTACGGCAGGAACTCTGGGCTGAAACCCAAGAAGTGTGATTTAAAGGCTGACTTCCTGGGGCACCTGGGTGGCTCAGGTGGTTGAGTGTCCAATTTCGGCTCAGGTCATGGTCTCACAGCTCATAGGCTCGAGCCCCGCCATCGGGCTTTGTGCAGACAGCTCGGAGCCTGGAGCCTGCTTGGGATTCTGTGTCTCCCTCTCTCCCGTCTCTCTGCCCCTCCCCCACTGGTGCTCTGTTTCTCTCTCTCTCTCAAATATAAATAAACGTTAACAAAATTTAAAAAAATGAAAGGCCGTCTTCTCCTCCGGTGCCTCCTGGACACCTGCTTCGTGCCCAGCCCAGCAGGCCCCTAACCCCTGCTCGTGACCCTGGAGGAGATTGCCACCTCGTGTGCAGACTCACTGTATGGGGAAACTGAGCTCAGACAGGTGAAGTGAGTTGCCGGAGGGGGACTGAACCTCTGTCCCTCCCATGGGCTGAGCTGTGGGGCCTTTGGCTAATGGTCTGCCCTGGGGTCCACACCCTGACAGAGCCGTCCAGCCGGCCTGGCCCAGGTTCAGTCCACGCTGCCCAAGGCCTCGAATCTCGGTCTAAGCAGCGTCTGACCTCCGCCCCCTGCCCTTTGCCTCCCCCCTCCGGCCCCCTCGCAGGGCACCTCTGCCGGACCCGGCCCACGGACCTGGTGTTCGTTGTGGACAGCTCGCGCAGCGTGCGGCCCGTGGAGTTCGAGAAGGTGAAGGTGTTCTTGTCCCAGGTCATCGAGTCGCTGGACGTGGGGCCCAACGCCACCCGGGTGGGCGTGGTCAACTACGCCAGCGCCGTGAAGCAGGAGTTCCCGCTGCAGGCCCACGGCTCTAAGGCGGCGCTGCTGCGGGCCGTCCGCCGCATCCGGCCGCTGTCCACCGGGACCATGACCGGCTTGGCCATCCAGTTCGCCATCAGCAAGGCCTTCAGCGATGCCGAGGGGGGCCGCGCCAGGGCCCCCGACATCAGCAAGGTACACGTCCGCCCCTCTCCCCCCCATCTCCCGTGCCAAGAGCTTCACCTGCGTGATTCCCAAAACCTCTGCCTTATAGTTGTGTATTAGACCCACCGGAGCTAAGTGGCGGAGCTGGGATTTGAGCTCAGATATGGCCCCAGGACCTCAATCTGGCGAGCCCTTGATTATCTCAGTTTAGCTGACCTGGGCTCCCCAAGGCAGAGTGAGGTAGTCCAGATGCTTCCTGATGGAACTGTCTGGATTCAAGCCCCCACTCCACCCTATTGGCTGTGCCACCCTGAGCAATCTATGCATCTCACTGCCTCAGTTTCCCTAGGGGCTGTGGGGAGGACTCGGATTTCAGAGCCTAAAGTGACCAGAATAGAACCTGGTTGCAATAAGTTTCATGTACTAGCTCATTCTTAAAAAGAATTTGTTTATTTTTTTAGAGAGAGAGAGTGCAAGCAGAGTAAGGGTGGGAAGGGGACAGAGAATCCTAAGCAGGCTCTAAACTCTAAGCACAGAGCCCAACATGGGGCCGGATCCCACGAACTGTGAGATCATGACCTGAGCCAAGATCAAGAGTCAGACGCTTAACCGACCGAGCCATCCAGGCACCCCAGCTCATTTTTTATTGAAAGGCTTCAAGGGCAGGGATTCTGAAAAATGCCACGATGTACCACAAGATGACATCAGTGAGGGCTCCGGGCAGGGTGCTGAGGGACTTCACAGACCTGGTGCCTGCAGTGTGATTTTCCAGGACTCCGCCCAGGGCCTGTGAGGTCGGTCAGGTGTTCTCTCCTCCCCTAGGCTCCCGCACCTCCCCTTCAGAGCCCTCAATGGCCCCAAAGAATCACCGTTTATCTGTCCAGGCCTCCCCTCCCCCCACCAGGGTATGTACTCCTTATCCCCATGCAGCACACACCTGACATACAAGTGCCCAATGAATGCAGTCCTGCTCGGAGGTGGTGCCCTCATTTTACAGATGGGGAAACTGAGGCACGGCGGACTTAAGCATCCTGCCCAGTTAATAAGTGGTAGGCATGTTGACGGACAATAGCATATAATCCTGGCCATGACAGGCCTCGAAGAGATGGCCCATTCGGTCTTACTTTGTGAGGCCCATTTACAAGCTCTGACATGAGGTTGACGGTCATGATCGCTGGGAGGGTGTGGCGGCCTGGGGTGACCCTAATGGAGAGGGGTGGTGAAGGGGATGGTGCGGACATCTGTAGCTGTCACACCTCCAGTTATGTGTCCGCCCAGATCAGGCCAGCGGCCTGGGGTGGGCAAGTGAGGAGAGAGGGATCTGTTGGGTGTGGGTGAGTTGGAAATTCACCTGTGGGAAGCCCCGACAAGGCAGGTTCATAGTTCCAAAGCTGGACTGATGGGGGCAGTGGGCCTCGGGGGAATGGGACAGCCTGCGGCAGTGGACGGTCAAAGCAAGGCGAGCTTAGGTCTCGGGGGTGGGGGGGCAAGGAGAGATGCTTCGAGATCACCCCCCTGGGGTCCACGGGAGTGATACAAAAAATTATAGTCCCCCTTCCTGGCTTCTTACCATGAATCATCTCACCAGGATGACTCAGGAAGGTGAGCTGCATTTCCAACCCAGGCCTGCCCTAACCACCATAATACGGGTCACCAGGACAGGGGTTTAGGCCCTGGAGGCCAAGGTGGGGGGGCAAGAATCAGAAGGGAAGGGACCCAGGGATCAGAAACAGACCTAAGGGCAGAGAGACCCAGGGCTCAGAAGCAGACCCAGGTCAGAAGCAGAGGAGCAGCCAGTAGGGCGGGATTCCGATCCCCAAACTTGAGCAGGGCTGTGAGCAGGCCCGGCACCTGTGTCTCTCTTTCTAGGGTACAGAGGAGCGGTGTGGAAGGGGAGCCGACAGTGCTGTCCCCTACGGAAAGGGCATGTAGCATCCTGGGGGAACGGAGGGAGGAAAGGGCTGCATCCTCCGTCTGTGGGAATGGCCTAGAGGGGAAGAAGGATGGCCAGACTGGAGGCCCAGACGCCGTTCGCTAGCCTCGCCCGCCCTCTGGTGGCAAAATGGCAGAACTGCATGGTGCCGGGCGCACTGCCTCAGCCCGGTGCTCAGAGGCCCCAGTCTGAGGAGGGAGGCTGGGTCCTGCGGTCAGATGATCACAGAAGTGCCTGCCTGAAGAGGGAGAGATCCAGAAGCCTTAGTCAGATGGGAGAACACCTCAGCCAGGTCTTTCAGTCAGAGGAACCCAGTGTCCTCTTCTGCTAGCCACGTTCTCGGCCCTGGGGCAAGACCGTGGCGTGGAGTCCGATCCACCTGTAGCGAACTAGCTTGTAGGACCTGGGCAAGCCTGGCAGGCCCCTCGGGCCTCTGTGTCCCCTGCTAGTGGCCCCGGGGGCTTACTGGAGGGCCCAGCCCAGCTCGGGAGGAAGGCCTGGTCCTCTCACGCGCCCCGCGTGTCGCAGGTGGCCATCGTGGTGACGGACGGGAGGCCCCAGGACAGCGTGCGGGACGTGTCTGCACGGGCCCGGGCCAACGGCATTGAGCTGTTCGCCATCGGCGTCGGCCGCGTGGACAAGGCCACGCTGCGGCAGATCGCCAGCGAGCCGCAGGACGAGCACGTGGACTACGTGGAGAGCTACAGCGTCATCGAGAAGCTGTCCAAGAAGTTCCAGGAGGCCTTCTGCGGTGCGCCGGGCTGGGCGGGGCTGGACAAGGCTGCGGGGCTTCCGGGGAAGCAAGGGACTGGAGGCGGGGCCACGAGTGGGCGTGGCTGAGAGCATGGGGCGGGGCTGGGCGGGGCTGGACAAGGAAGCAAGGGACTGGAGGAGGGAATGAGGGCGTAGGGCGGGGCCACGAGTGGGCGTGGCTGAGAGCATGGGGCGGGGCTGGGCGGGGCTGGACAAGGAAGCAAGCGACTGGAGGAGGGAATGAGGGCGTAGGGGCGGGGCCACGAGTGGGTGTGGCTGAGAGCATGGGGCGGGGCGGGGCGGGGCTGGACAAGGCTGCGGGGCTTCCGGGGAAGCAAGGGACTGGAGGCGGGGCCAGGAGTGGGCGTGGCTGAGAGCATGGGGCGGGGCCGGAGGGGACTGGACTCAGTCCGAATCCTGATGGCCAGGGCCCTGTGGAACCGGGATGTACAGAGCCCAGCCTGAGGGTCGGGGCGGGGCCAGGGATGGGGCGTGGCTAGAAAGTTAATAAGGGAGGGGCTGGACAGGGCGATGCTGAGAGGGTCTGCACAGTGGTGGCCAGTGATTCTGGCCCTGGACTGAGGGTCTGGGGGTTGGACCTCCCCTAGTTGGGGGCTTCAGTTTCTCTGGGTGTGAAGGACATCCTGGCCGAACGCCCAGGACCCTGTGACTGAGCTTCTGAGTCTCCTCTTGTCCCCACAGTGGTATCAGATCTGTGTGTCACAGGAGACCACGACTGTGAGCAGGTGTGCCTCAGCTCCCCGGGCTCCTACACCTGCGCCTGTCGGGAGGGCTTCACCTTGAACAGCGATGGCAAGACCTGCAATGGTCAGTGGGCTGGATGCAGGCAAGATCTGGGGAGGGTGGGGAGGAGAGGGGCTGGGGCTTGGCCACTCTCTAGGGAGCCCATCTGAGCCTCTCTGCACTTGTTTCTGGACCAGTCTGCAAAGGTGATAGATGCCTTCTAGAACTTGGTGTCTGCAGGAAGTTACCTTCTGAGTTCTGTCCCCCTTTCTGTCGTGGTGGGTGGTATGGTGGAAGGAGCTACATAGCCTTGAACTCAAATCTTGGTGCCACTGCTTCTGAGCTGTGTGATGCTTTTGGAGCCTCAGTTTCCAATGCCATATGAGATGAGGCCAGGAGCCTTGGCTTTCTAGGGGGAGTTCTGAGGTACAGAGTACAAGTACAGAGGTACCTGTACAGAGTACAGAGCTTGGTGCGTGAGCGGTACCTGCCCAGAGGCCGGGACAAACAGCCAGTCCCTCAGCCCCACCTCCTCGCCTTCCTGCCCTTTCCAGTCTGCAATGGTGGTGGTGGCAGTTCGGCCACTGACTTGGTCTTCCTCATCGATGGATCCAAAAGCGTGCGGCCAGAGAACTTCGAGCTGGTGAAGAAGTTCATCAATCAGATCGTGGACACACTGGATGTGTCGGACAAACTGGCCCAGGTGGGGCTGGTGCAGTACTCCAGCTCCGTCCGCCAGGAGTTCCCGCTGGGCCGCTTCCACACAAAGAAAGACATTAAGGCAGCTGTGCGGAACATGTCTTATATGGAGAAGGGCACCATGACCGGGGCTGCCCTCAAGTACCTCATTGACAATTCCTTCACTGTGTCCAGCGGGGCGAGGCCCGGCGCCCAGAAGGTGGGCATCGTCTTCACTGATGGCCGGAGCCAGGACTACATTAATGATGCTGCCAAGAAGGCCAAGGAGCTCGGTAGGTGCTGTCTGGACCCTGAACACCACTGATGGCCAGGAGGGCATGTGGAATAGCTCGACTATAGTCTCTCTGTTCTTTTTTTTTTTTTCTTTTTAAGTTTTTATTTATTTCTAGAGAGAGAGAGAGACAGCGGGAGCAGGGGAGGGTCAGAGAGAGAGGGAGTCACAGACTGAAACAGGCTCCAGGCTCTGAGCTGGCAGTCAGCACAGAGCCCGACGCGGGGCTCGAACCCACGAACCGCGAGATCATGACCTAAGCGAAAGTCGGACGCTCAACCGACTAAGCCACCCAGGCGCCCCAGTAGTCTCTCTGTTCTGATTGCTGCCTTAAACCAAGGTCAGTGTGAATGAGGAGGAGTCGGTTTATCCAGGTCTTTCCTTTTTTCTCTTTCTTTCTTTCTTTCTTTCTTTCTTTCTTTCTTTCTTTCTTTCTTTCTTTCTTTCTTTCTTTCTCTCTCTCTCTCTCTCCCCCTCTCTTTCTTTCTTTCTTTCTTTCTTTCAATGTTTATTCATTTTTGAGAGACAGAGAGCGAGCTGGGGAGGGTCAGAGAGAGAGGGAGACACAGAGTCAGAAGCAGGCTCCAGGCTCTGAGTGTCAGCACAGAGATGGATGCGGGGCTCAAACTCACAAACTGCGAGATCATGACCTGAGCTGAAGTTGGATGCTTAACTGACTGAGCCACCCAGGTGCACCTAACTCTTTTTTATACTACTGAGGAAACAGCCCCAGAAAAGCAAGCAGCTAGTTCTGATGGTACTTATGTAGGTAGGGCTGGGAAATGTTCCAGTTGAAGGTTCCCAAGGACACACCAACTGCTGGAATGGCAGCCCCACTTTGGGACGAGCCCAAGCCTCAGTTTTATTGCCTATTCAATGAGGGTAGTAACGGCCACCAAGTGGACGGTTATGGGGTATATGAGCTTACAGAGCTCCCAGTACAGGGAACCCGTGCGGGTCTGACAGGCAGTAGAGTCTCAACGAATGCTCATTTCCCCACTGTCTTCGTCCCACAATTCCTACTGGCCTTTGTGCCTGCAATTCCAGAAGCTGCCACCAGGAGGTGTCTGTGTTGATTGCCTGGGCATTCCCCAGCGGCTCAGCCGCCGCTGCCCTGTCCCCCCGTGGCCACTGCCACTCATCTCGTTCCTCTCTGCAGGCTTTAAGATGTTTGCTGTGGGCGTGGGCAATGCCGTGGAGGACGAGCTGAGGGAAATCGCCTCGGAGCCCGTGGCAGAGCACTACTTCTACACGGCCGACTTCAAGACCATCAACCAGATCGGCAAGAAGTTGCAGAAGAAGATCTGTGTGGGTTAGTGAGGCCAGAGATGGCACTGATGGGAGGGGCAGGGGCTGGGGTCTCCCGGGGGAGATTGTGGAGCCCCCCCCCCTCCGGGGCTGGACGTGCGTGGGGACAAGCAGCAGGGGCCGGGATGACACCAAGAGCTGGTAGAACCATGAGGAAGGCTGGCCAGTCTAACTCTGGCGACCAGCAAACATACTCTGAACTCTTGTTACATGAGTGGTACTGTTGTTAGGACTCTCCGAATAGTAAATCATTCGATCCTGTGTGGTAGGATATGATCACCCCCATTTTACAGACAGGAAAGCTGAGCCCAGAGGGGTGGAACAGTAATTAATAACCGGAGGAGCTAGGAGCTGAACCCTACCACCTCCCCTGATCCTCCCAGGGGCAGAGGACGCGGATTCCAGAGCCAGACAGGCCTGGGTTTGCCATGTTTGCTCTGACGCTAGCTAGCTCTTGGCCACAGACAAGTTGTTTCCCTTCCCGGTTCTTTATTTGTAAAATGGGGTTAATGATTTCAACCCTAAAGTGTTGGGCAAAGTCACCAAGAGGACATAGAGGCTCCCGGCGGCTGTGTCCTGCGCCTAGTAGGTGGCCAGCATGGGGATGCTATTCTGGGGGGTTTCATCAGGGCTCTGAGGGGCTGGGAAGCCATTCGGGGTCTCCCCCTCCGTCACTCCTGAGAGTTCTGTCTCAGAACCCTACTGGCCTCTCTGTCTCCCCAGATCTCCCAGACCCCACACTCCCCCAAAACTGCCTCCTCCTGGCCCCTGGTGGTGTCTGCTCGGCGCCCCCCCTGCCTCCCCACCACTCACCACCCCCCCTCTCCCCCTCTCCTGTCCACTCCAGAGGAAGACCCGTGTGCCTGCGAGTCCCTTCTGAAATTCCAGACCACGGTGGAGGGGCTGCTGCAGGCCCTGACCAGGAAACATATCCTTTCCCAGAGGCCACTGCGGGGCAGGGGGCGGGGCAGGGCACTGCGGGGAGGGGAGAGGGGACTGCGCCCCTTGCATGGGGGTGGGGGGTGGGGCTCCGCCTTGCCTGCCTCCCGCTGGAGACAGCTGGTATGAGCAGTGAGTGGATCAGCTTTGGGACTGATCTGCCCGAGGCAGAGGCTGCTAGAGCCCCAACAGAGAAACTGAGGCAGAAGCCGAGCTCTAGAGACTGGCCACGCATTGGGAGTCCTAGCCTTGCTCAGGAAATCACGGTGCCCGTGGACTCCCCGTTTCTCAGGGTCTCTGACATGACTACTCCCAGTCTCGGCTCAGATGGGGCTGGGAACAGCTCCCCCCACCCCCACCCCGCCTTCCCAGTCAGTCAGGATGAGGGGGTCCCGGGTCGGGGGCCCAGCAGGCCTGAAGCGACGGCTGCGCGGGGCTGGGCGTGCAGGGCGCACAGCACCGGGCTGGTGTGGGCGGGAGCACCGTTGCGAGGGCAGTGACTGGGTCAGATCGGAGGCTGGGGAGGACACGCCCTGGAAGAGGGGCTCTCGGGGGCGGGGAGCGGGCACAGGAAGTGGGGTCCCGGGCAGGCCATCGCGCCCGCTCTGGTCAGCCCTGACCTTAACCCCGAGTCCACTGGAGGTTGTGAATAAGCGGCTGGCCGTCCTGGAGAACACAGTCGTCTGAGGCTGCCCGTCGCCGCCACGGCCTCTGCGTGTCCCCGCCCCCGCACAGCCCGCGGAGTCCTGCGTGTGGCCCCGAGAGCCCGGCTTTCGTTTCGCTTTGCTGTTTCCGTGAGAGGGGTTTGGGGAGGGGGAGGCCCTGAGGGCACCAGGCCTCCCTCTCCCCCGCCACCCTGCCGGCCCTGCTGGGTGCGAGTGTGAGTGTGTGCTCGGAGTGTGGCAGCGTCTGGGAGCATGTGTGTGCGCGCGCCCGCATCTGAGGGCGAGTGTGTTATCTCCAGCAGGGGTGCGTGTGTGTTGTGAGTGAGAGCACAGGGGTGAGTGTGGGAGGGACTTCGTTTGCATTTTGTTCAATCAAAAGCTTAATATATTCCTATTTTTTTAGTTAACCCTTTCTTGAATGCAAGTGCTGTGAATCTCTTTTCTGAGTTTTCGACTCCCTTTTGAAAAACAATTAAATGCCATGTAAGTTAAGCCCTGAATGCAGAGGCCTGTCACGGCGTGGTCATTTGGGGAGCGGGACAAAGGAGCGGGGAGGGCAGCAGGTGAAGGGGGGCTCTTGCGGGGTGGTCACAGTGGCGGTCCCAGCGGGGCAGGCGGCTACTCCGAAGCCAGTGCACCTGCGCTCCTGCCTGTGCAGGGTCTCACTTCCTCCTCCAGCCTCCTTGAGTCGCCCCCATTGTAGAGGTGGGAAAGCTGTGTCAGCGGGAGAGTGACAGCGCCAGTTGGAGAGATAGGACTTGAATCTAGGACTGCAAGACATCAAAGAGAGAGAAGAGCAAGGGCACCCGGTAGGCCCACTCACTTACTCATTCATTCATTCACTCATTCATTCATTCATTCATCCCTGCATGTAGACCGCAAACACAGAGCACATGTCCATGGCGAGCTGGGGTGAATTGACAGCCTAGGAGACAGACATGGTCCCTGAGCCCTTAAGGGACTTACAGTTGAGTAGAGCGCCCTGTCACCCTCACACCCGCTGGAGGAAGAATGGGATTAGGGTGTGCCAGGAGCCCATGGGCTGAGCGTGTGTGTGTGCGTGTGTGTGATTTAGAGATGGCAGGAGGGTCCCGGCTGCTCCTGGGCTGGCCCCAGGTGCTCCCCGAGCCCCCGAATCCACACTGGAGTGCTCTCTGTCATCTCCTTGTGCTTCAGCACCTTCACCTTCACCCCCAACACGGGCAGCAACAACCCCCACCTCAGGGATGGCACGCGAGAAGGACTCTCGACCTCCCTGTCCACCCCCCGCCCCAGCCCTGCCGGGATCTGCTGGCCTCCCCCAGCTCCCTCTAGAGTAGTGCTCCCCACCCCTGTGCAATCTCAGCCTCTCGTCTCCCAGAGGGGAGCTTGGGTGATTTGGGGAACCCATTCCTGTGTGAGAGAGCAATTTTAGTGTTACTGCTAGATTCACACCCAGAGCACACGGAAGACTTTTACGGGGACCCTGAGAGGCCTTCCTTAGAGGCGGCTTAAGCAGGCAGAACTACACCACTGCACGCTCCGCACGTAGTGGTTTAAAACAGCTGCCTGCTATTGGCCTGGGCACCCTCGTTTGGGTCTCGACCAGGCTGCAGCCTCCGGCATGACCCGCTCACCTGCACCAGGCCGCTGCTGGGGAGCCCTGGCTGTGAGGCCGGGCCGCTCTCTCCATCTCTCTCCCTGCGGTCTCAGGCCATTGCCGTCTCTCCACAGGCTCTCCAGCAAGGCAACGGGGCTTCTCATGTGTCAGTGCAGGGCTTCCAAAAGCTTTTTAGGTCTACGGCCCCACATTGGCCGTGTGTGACTTCTGTACACTTTTTTAAAAAAAATATTTATTTTTGAGAGAGACAGAGTGTGAGTGGGGGAGGGCAGAGAGAGAGGGAGACACAGAATCTGAAACAGGCTCCAGGCTCGGAGCTGTCAGCACAGAGCCTGACGCGGGGCTCGAACTCATGGACCACAAGATCATGACCTGAGCTGAAGTCAGATGCTCAAGTGACTGAGCTGCTCAAGCGCCCCAGCACTGTTTTGATCAGAGCAGTTTCAGGCCAGCCCAAATGCAAGGGGTGGGGAGGCACACTCCACTTCTCCATGGGGAGGGGGCAAAGAAGAATTGGCCGCCACTGGTACTCCACGTCAGGGTCACATTCCTTGGCGCCCTTCTAGGGCTCCATTCCCTGCCCCTTGGCTGTTCATAGGACACCCAGGAAACCCTCTCATCAGTGTTAGATGTGGCTGAGCCCATTCTGTTCCATGCAGTCCGAGAGAGCCCTGACTCAGCTGATCTGTCACCTATGTCTCCTCCCCACGTGCTGGCCTTGGCATCCTGCCTCACTCTTCAGCCTGGGGACCACCCTGGGCTCCAGCCCTGAGCCTCAGCCGTCTGGCAATGAGGCAGGGCCCTTCAGTCCTCTGGGTCCCCCGTCTGCATCCAAGGAGAAGGATACGGGCGGCCCCTCACGGGCGCTAGAATGTGGAAATGAGAAGATGTGTGGGGAGCGCCCAGCACAGCGCCCACCCCTGTTTCGCATCCGGAGTGCCTCTAGGGGGTGGTTCGCTGGCCTCAGGGCCACATCCAGACCTGACCATTCCTCCACACCTCCCTCATTCCCAGCTGGCTCTGGTTGTCCCTCAAGACACTGTGGCCACCTGGACACCTGTGCCCCACTGGGAGATGGCCCCAGACCGTGCACGATGGCTCTGGCCCACCTGTGTCACATTAATGGGGACCCGTCTTCCAGCTTCACCAGGAGGCCAAGACGGGGACAGCCTGGCCTCCGGCCTGAGTGTGCCTGGGCTCAGGGGGCCGAAGCGTGGAGGGTGGTGTGAGCTGCAGCTCCCGGGGACAGCCAGCCAGCTCCCTGACTTATCCCACAGCAGGCGGTGGCCAGCACCCATGCCAGGCCCTCTTCCAGGCACCAGGGGAAGGATGGAGCCCAAAGGCAGATGCCAGTCCCTGTGCGCCCCTGGGCTGCCGCTTCAGCCTCACTGTATTTCTCGCTCTGAGGGCCGGGACATGCCGTCCCCTCTTGCTGTGGACTTTAGTGTCTCATTCGTGACATGGAAAGATGATCCAGAAACAAGGAGCAAAAACCAGGAGAATCTCCAAAGGGGGGAATGGTGTCCCTCAGAGACCCAAGGCTGTTAGCGCTTCCTTTGTGAAGTCGGACGAGACACAGAGTGCCCAGGGCGCCTGTCTGGCCTGGCAGAGACCAGGCATCAGGCTCCGAGCCTCCAGGGACTGTCCCATGGGGAAGGGATGGTGGAGGGCTTATTGGCTCTGTCTTTGGGGTCAATGGTCCTGGTGCGAGGCCCCCTGGGCCCCTTGTCCTGGTCAGGCACCTTCGTCCTGTGACTCGGCTTCCTCGACAGTAAAGATGGCAGCGGGTCCCCCCTCACAAGTGGTCGTGCTGCGGGCTCCCAGACGGAGGGCTTGGTGTGCTTGTGGGCAGCCCTGCAGGGCTCCCTGGGAGAGGCGGCTTCGCAGGGACCTGTGGGCGCGTAGAGGGGAAATCTGGGCGTGTGGAGGGAGGTGGTGCTGGAAAGGAGCCTATGACTCGAAGGGAGGGGCAGGGACCGTGAAGTCAGGCTGTGGGGCTCTAAGGGCAGTTCTGGTCTTAGCCCACCCACCCCATTCTTTCCTTCCTCCCCCCTCCTTCCTCCCCATCTCCTCCCTTCCCCATTTCCTGAGTATTGCCAAAGGACAGAGCCTGCACCGGGCACTCAGGACAAAATAGAAAATGCCTGATGGTCTCTGGCCTCACGGTGCTCCCAGTCTAGAGGGGCAGACAGAACGTGGACAGAAAGCTTCAGGGGGAATGCGGGGAATCTGGCTGTGGTAGGCGGCTGAGGACTTAGTGTGCCTTACCAAGGGGCATAGCACGGAAGGTCTTATCAAACCATGTGGAGGCAGAGGAGGCTTCCTGGAGGAGGGGGACCTAAACACGAATCTGAGTGTGCTTTTGGAGTCAATGAGGTGTGTGTGTGTGTGTGTGTGTGTGTGTGTGTGTGTGTGTGTAAAAGCGTGTCAACATGTGCAAGGATCCTGAGGAGGGGAGTGTGCAGACCTCTAAGAGCCTGGATGCAGCTACCTGTGGCGGCCCCGGAGTGCAGGCCGAGGATGGATGGGACAGGGACTCCCCCTGCAAGGTGGCCCGAGGCCATCGGAGGGTTTTGGGTAAGGAGGTGGCATGATTAGACATAAGGACGGGACTGCAATTAGAAATGGGACTCATGTTTATTCCCCACAAAACTGGATGGGGTGTGAGGCGGGCAGTGAAGAGACCTCAGGCGGACGGGCAGGGACGGAATGTCCCCATCTCACACCCAGGGAGGTGTGGCCACCCTGCGGGGTCACGTGCAGGGCGGCTGACCTGCCTGTCGCAGGGAGGCAGCGACCCCCTCCAGCTGGGTTCAAACCTTACCTGTGGTGCTGTGGCACCAAGGGGACAAATCCTTCTGGTGATCCTATGGTGGCATCAGTGTGACCCGTTTTACAGGTGACAGACTTGTCCAAGTCAGTACAGGAACGATTCCTAGGTTGACCCAAGGCTGAGGCCTTTCTTGAGAGCTATGCAAACTTAACTTTACTGCCCGGGACAGGGGGTGTTAAGCTCTGGGCACACAGTAGGTGCTCATCAGATCCCAGGGGCCAGTCTCTTCCTCTGTCATCCGCCCAGTGGTCAGCAGGCCACAGCTCAGCAGAAGGTGGACCTGGCCCCTGAGAAGCCTGGACCCGGGGGACCCAAGGGAGAGGGGCAGGTTTGGACCCCCCCAGAGGGGGCTGGTTGGGAGCCAGGCAGGGAGTGAGTGTCCACCAAGCCGGCTGGGGGCTGGAGAAGGTGCTGGACAGGGAGACTGATCAGAACCCAGAGGCTAGAACTGACGGGCCCGAGGCTGTGGTTGGCCTCGCACCGGGTCAGGGCTGGCTCAGGCTCCCGTCCAGGCTGAGCAAGGTGGGCTGGGGAAATCGGGGGCCTCTGGAGCCGAGCCTCAGGATTTTCTTTGAGGCTCATACCTGGAGGGGGGTATGCGCCCAGAACTCCCATTTTGGAGCTGCGGAGGGCTGCTTCCTGTTTCCAACAGTCCTGCCCAAGGCATCCCACGGGAGGAGGGAGAGTACCAGGGTGGCTGGTGGGAGGGGCAGGTCAGGCCAACCCCCGGGACTGGACCACGGGCACCGCGGGCCGGAACGGGCTGAGCTAGGGCTCTGGGTTGCAAGTGACAGAAACTCCACACCAGCCAGCTTCCGCACAAGGTGGGAGCTGATGGGACCCCGTGCCAGAGGTGCTAGGCTCGGCGATGCCTTCAGGCCTTCAGCTCTCTGTGCTCTTGACTCCCCTCCACCCCAGCGGCCTCGTGTCCAGCCAGGCGCCCCTCTCAAGATGGCCCCAGGGCCCAAGCTCACCCCTGGCTGGCTCTGAGCTCACGGACTTCAGCCTCTTTGGCTCAGATTGAGTCCTGTGCCCAGCGTTGGACCATCACTGGGGCCAGGGTTGAACAATCAGTGTGGCCACGACACTCCGGATGGCCAGGCGGGGGCGCTCTGCCTGTCCCTGGATGGCACGGACTCAGCTGCATGAAAGCCCACCCCGCCCAGGATTGAGAAGACTGAGCTGTGGTCCTCAAGGAGAAGGAGGGGTGTGTAATCGGATCTGGGTCCAGGGGCAGGTTTAGCAGAACCAGCCATATCCCCAACGGGTAGGGTCAGAGCCAGGAAGGAAGTCCTCTGTCTGGAAGAGATGGTGCGGAGCGCACCTTGCCTGCATGGGCAGGGGCCAGCATCCTGGGGACTTCCCAACCCAAACCCCTGCAAACTCCTCTTGATTCTCCCCACGTCTGCTGCAGGTCCCCATGCAACCCACTCTCTCCGTGTAATTCCCACATCATTCCCTGTTCTCAGTTTGATTAACAGAAGGTTATAAACAAGTCCCAGGAAGAAAGAAAACCAGCGTCCCCCCAGGGCGCTCGCAGTCTATTGGCAGATGGTAAGTTACTTTGTAACCGGTATTTTTGTTGTTCTGACTTCTGTATAGATAAACAAGACTAAACTAATTAGAATTTTTTTTTTATTCCTGTCTTTCCCCAGGTCTTGGATTACAATGGGAGTCCCCTGGCCCCACAGCGAACTGGTTACCAGGTCTCAATAAGAGGTTTGTCTTTGCAATTACAGTTCATTAACGGATTTACAAGGGAGGGAAGACGGCACAGTCCGCGCAGGGGATTGTTTTACATTTCTTCTCTTTTAATTACACGATTTTCTCCTGGATCAATGCTCTGTGAAAGACGGTGCGGGGGGGGGGGGAGCCCCAGCACCCCATCTGTTCCAGATGCAAATGCAATTAATATGAGAGGAGAAAGGAGCTGCCCCCAGGCTGCCTGCTGCCTGGGTGCGGGACCCCCTCCTGCGGAGCTGGGCGGCTGGGTCACGGCCACGGGGGCTCCGTTCCCATGACCGTTTGCTGACGTGCGGAGGGGCCCTCTCTGCTCCTGGGGTCAGGATTAGATTTAGGTCCCCCATGGAGTTACCTTTTTTTGATCATTCACTAAATGCAAGGTGTTATACACACATTTTTTGAATTCAGACTTCCCAGTGATTTTTTTGAATAAATTTGTTTTACAAATGGAGAAACCAAGACTTTGCCGGAGGTAAAGGGCCCACGCAGCCAGTCAGTGGCAGGTTGGGATTTGAACCCTCGAATCTCTCGCTCCAAAGACAGAGCTCTTTCCAGAAGTTCAAAGTCACTGTGATGAAAGGGGGTCTAGTCTTTCGTGTACAGGTGGGACTGTAGCAGGTTAACTGGCTTCCCTGCCTTGTTCTTTTTTTTTTTTTTTAATGTTTTATTTATTTCTAGGAGAGAGAGAGAGCGTGAGCAGGGGAGGGTCAGAGAGAGAGGGAGTCACAGACCGAAACAGGCTCCAGGTTCCGAGCTGGCAGTCAGCACAGAGCCCGATGCGGGGCTCGAACCCACGAACCGCGAGATCATGACCTAAGCGAAAGTCGGACACTTAACCGACTAAGCCACCCAGGCGCCCCTTCCCTGACTTGTTCTTTAGTCCATTCTGCACACAGACACCAGAGTGATGGGCCTGCAGTGCACATCGGGTCAGGTCACAGCCCTGCTCAAGAACCTTCTCCTGCTCCCTATTGTCTCTGAGATGAGGTTCAAACTTAGTTGGACCCACTAGAACCTAGACGGTTTGGCTGTTGCCAAGGCCTGTTGAACTCCAAGTTTCCTGCTGTTTTCACTCACCCTTTGTTGCTGCTACCTGTGGATCCAGTTTCCCCATCTGTGAAATGGACCGGTGGCACTGGCTAAGCAGATCTCAAGAACTGCCTTGGATCTTGGAGTTGAGGACCTTAGTGGCCTGGGGCTGCAATGGGGAAGTCTGGCCACAAGATGGCAGCATCAGCCCAGGAATGGGATGGCCGGGCTGGCTGGGGGGATGGGGTTCCGCAGCAGGGTTTGTTTCTGGCACTTGTGACACTCAGTAGCCCATGATTAATCCCTTTAGACCGCCCCCCCTCCCCGGCCCTCCAGAGACACCCAAGGAAGCAGCACCCTGTCCTGAGCAGAGCATGGGTAGGGGGGCTCCTCGGAGATGGTGGGCTCTCTCGCCACTCCAGCCGTTGGCGCTCTGCTATCCTTGCCCTGAGATGCCCTGTGAAGGGCCTGGGCCGGACACATCTCTCCCAGGGCCTGTCCAGGGCTCTGCGGGTCTAGAGGTGGCAGCTTAGACCTGAATGTGGGGGTTGGGGTGGGGGACCACGTAGGAGCACCCCAGGGCATCTTCCTGCTCCCCTCCCTTCTCTTGTTCCTGTACAACAATGGCCAAATCTTTTGTCCTGAAGTCAGAATGTGAGAGTCTTCAAGCCAAAGATAACTGCAGCCTGAGTGGGGGAGGGGGATATTAGAGACCCGAGGCAGACATGGCTTAGGGGCTCCCAAAAGGCTCCTCTGGCACCCTGGACAGAACTTGAAGTTCACAGTCAAAAGGGCTGGGAGTGAGTCCTGGGACGCTCCCTGACGTGCTGTGTGACTTGGGGCACCTGACTGCCCCTCTGGGTCTCAGTTTGCTCACCTGGGAAGTGGGAGAACGATTCCCACCTCTCAGGGGTGTGCAGCCTGAAACAAGGCACCAGGGGCAGGATGAGGTGTTGTTGGGGCTCAGGACGGAGACCCCATCTTTGCCAGGGCTTGGATCCAGGGGATCCCCGGCCACAGGTCTCCCACCAGGGCTTTGAGGAGGGAACAGCACCTTCTTCAGATCAAGAATGTCCTCTCCTCCCTCATGGGAAACCTCGCAGCAGGTCAGAACGTGTCCCCTCCTATGGCCCCCTAGGGTTAGCAGGGCGTAAAGTGGCTCCTTCCTGTCTGTCCCCTCCTGTGAAGTGCGAGTGGCTGCCCTACTGGGTGACAGAGCCGGGGAGCGTGGGCTGTGCCCAGACGGGGCTGTGAGGAGGGGCCCACACCCAGGCCTGGGTGACCTTGGCAAGTCCCTGTCTTGCCGGCTGCTCAGACCGGGCCCGGCACGCAGTCCGCTTGGTCCACGTGAAGGGAACTTGAACTCCAGCCGCCGCTCAGCTACAACAGCACCGTGCTTTCTCAGACACCCACTGGGAAGGTCACTGTGCTCACTTAAGCCCCAGGATTCAAGCTCACCTCTGCTTCCCAGGGCCTTGGGACATAGATATACTGACTGAGTGGTGCCATCCAGGCCTCACAGCACATATCTGCTCCCTCTGTGTCCCATAGCCTTTCGGTGGTGATAATGATAAATAATTTCTCGATAGTCATTGATAGCACCTTACAGTATAGATAGTATATTATATATACTTCTTGATAACAATTACATATCACATATTATAATATATAAATAAAGGTATAAATACTATAACCACGTAAATAATAAATATAAACATAAACAAATATGCTATATTATAGATAATAATAATATAGTATATTACATAACTCTAAAGAGTAACTGATAAAAATAAATCCATGGATAGCTAACACTTCTCATGCTTACTAAGTTAAGCATTGTCCGAATAGCACCAGCCTCATTGATTTCCTTATAGCTTCTTTAGATGACAGGACTGGCCCCATTTTACAGGCTGGGTAAAGTGAGGCTCAGAGAGCAGAAGGCACTTGCAGGGGCAAACAGAGGCCCTGCGTCTTGAACCCCAGGCCTGTCTGTGCCACATGGCCTTCCTTCAGGGGAGACCCCTTTGTTGTCTTCAGCGCTCTTTGAGGCTCCTAGGAGGTTGGGGTCTGGCCCTGCTGTTTCTGCCTCTTGGACCACCTCCAGCTCGGCCACGGCCCCCGACGGTGAGCCTCCACTGGCACCTGGGGGCCTCCCTGCTCCCGCCGTGGTCGGCACGCATTGCTGTTTGGGCCTGTGGCCACAACGGGGGTGGTCTTCCCTTCTTCTTCCAATCAGATTTTCCCTTGCCGTTTCCTGCCTTCATTCCTGGCAGGAGCCCTTGGCCAGTGGGCAGCTAGCACCTCCCAGCCTCTCTCTCCTGTAGATGTGGTACAGCCAGGAATTCTGTCCCGAGCCTGGGGCTTCCTAGGGGAGCCAGGACTGATGGGGAGCCCGTGCGGCGAGCACCCCCAGGTGCCTCCCATTCTCAGGGGCCACTGGGGCCATTGCATCCTTTCCATCCCTTCCCCACGGGGCCGTGGTCAGCCCGGCGCTCATCCAGGCTCCGTGGTGTTTCCTTTGCGGAGGCCCAGGCAGGGCAGCGGGCAGGGGTGGGGCCTCCCCGGGAGAAGGGGAAACTCGGCCGTCCTGGGCGGGGCTGCGGGAGGCCACGCCCTGTCCGCCCGCCGAGAGGCCACCTCCTCCCGGCCCCTCCCGGCCCCCCAGGGAGCGGGATCTGCCCCGGGGTGAGTCAGAGACAGGCGAGAGCGGTGCCCGGAGGAACAGTTTATATTTTATATTTACAAGTCGTGTATTTATTTTAATGAGTTTCAGGAAAAAAACCCACAAGCAATTAATGCATGAAACCCTTGATTTCATGGATATTATTGCCCAGGGTGAGGCAAACTGAAAAAGGGAGCTTATTTTGAGCCGATTTGAAGGGAACCCTGAGTCAATACGGTGCAGGTAGAGAGTGGAAGTGGTCAAAAGCACGCGGAGGCCAGAGAAACTACCGGAGCTTGGGAGACGCCGAAGAGGCCCGTGAACTGAGTGTGAGATCCCGGGGGGCCCAGCCTGGCCCCGTCTGTGGCTAAGGGACCACGGGCAGGCCACTGCTCCTGGCGCCCCACTCGCCCCTCTGTCACGCGGGGTGCGACGCAGCTCTCGGCTGTGGACGGGGTAAACGGGGTGCTGGCCCAGAGCCCGACCCCGGGTCAGCGCCCCGCTATGGCAGGTGCTTTTATTATTGTTAGCATGAGTATCCTGCTATCCCCGGGGGCGGGTTCTAGGTGTGGGGACTGATGACTTCCGTCAGGGAAGAGAGCCTGTCGCCCAATGAACACAGACCCCCCCCTCCGGCAAGCAGCCCCACGAGGGGCGCCCTCCTCACGCTTCACAGCTCCGGGCCAGGCAGGCCTGGGTGTGTGTCCAGCCGAGCCCCCCACTGGGGGGTGACATAGGCTCTTGGAGCCACCGTGTCCTTGTTTGTGGACTGAGACCCACCCCACAGGGCTGTGGCTGTGAGGAGCAGCAAGGAAAGGCAGGTCAAGTCCTCAGAATAGTAGGGCTTCGTCCTGTGTGCTTGTCCTCCAGTGGGGCGAAGATCTGCGGGCTGGGCAGAACCAGTTCTGTGAAATCTGTGGCGGGGTGTGGTCTGAACCAGCTCTGAGTGGTAGATGTGTTATCCTAGATATGCTTATCTGTCTACCCATGCATCATCATTCTGTCTATTCACCATCCATCCATCCATCCATCCGTCCATCCATCATCCATCCATCCATGCATCCATCCACCCATCGTCCATCCATCCATCCATCCATCCATCCGTCCGTCCATCATCTATCCATCCATGCATCCATCCACCCATCGTCCATCCATCCATCCATCCATCCGTCCATCCATCATCTATCCATCCATGCATCCATCCACCCATCGTCCATCCATGCATCCATCCATCCATCCATCCATCCATGCACGTAGTAAATGGTGGCAGGGGCAGTGGAGCCATGCGGGGGAGTTAGGATGCATCTTGACTGTGACAGTTGCTGTGCAACATGTGAGCAGGGGAGGAAGACAAACAACTTTGGGTTTGAAGCTCCCTCTGGCCACGGTGTGGGTGTGGACAGGGTTGAAGGTGGAAGAGGCCAGTCAGGAGGTAGTAGCTGTAATCAGACTGGAGGTGCGAAGGTCGGAGTGGCCTTAACAAGGGCAGTGCCATGGGGAATGCTTGGGAAACGCGCCAGGCTCCAGAGTGGGGGTGGGGATAAAACCAACATATACCGTTGATTTAGGGAGTTCGTACGACCGTGAGGGGAAAGAGAGGGTGACAGCTGGTGGGAACATCAGGTTTAGGTGTGCATGTTTGCTGTACGGTGAGAGAGACTTGGATAGATAGATAAATCGATAAAGAGATTAAAACTGATCCTCCTCTCCCCCTGGACAGATTGGGGGTGGGAGGGGCTGGTCAGAGCCCTAGGGCTCCAGAGAGCAGGAGGGAACACAGTCTTCATCTTCAGGAGGAGAAAAAGGAGGGGGGCCTTGTGAGCGCCAGGAGGTTTGGGCATTTGGTGTCAGGGATCTAGGGAGTTCCTATCTTGAGACTTGGATTTTCTCTGGGTACAGGAAGTGAGGCCACCTGCTGAGGACAGGAGAGTGGGAGGGAGCGTGAGGAAGCTGAAACAGTCCCCTTGGTGATGAGGCCCTTGGGGACAGATGGGGGCTGGGGCCATGACTCCAGAATCCCCTTGTCTTTGAGTGAGGTATGCATTTGGGCGCTGGGTCATGGGTTGGGCTCTGGGCTGGACTGACCATGGGGCATTGTCTAGGCTGGTGCCTTCCTGATATTTGAACCTGAGCTGTCCAGCCTGCTGTGTTCCTGTGTGCCAGGACACCTGCTGTGAGGAGGGGCCTAAAGCACGGGGCCCAGGACACGCACCTGCGTCCTACCTGGTCCCCTGATGCCCGTCCAGCTCAGTGCTGCTGGAGGGCGCTTTCTAACATGTGAGCTTTATCCTGTCATGCCCCAGCTCAGGAACTTTCAGTGGCTCCTAACTGCTTATAGAATCAAGTTCAGCTCTCTTAGCCTCGAATTCAAGTCTTCTCAGAGTCTGGCCCTGCCTCCTTTCAGGCTTTGTCTTCTCCTTGCTTCCTCTTGAGACACCCACCTGTGTTCTGTACCTGAGGCCCGGTCATGCTGAGCTCTTCCTCAAATAAGCCAGGCTCTTCTGTCCCACCTTTCTTTGGCACATGCCATGGCCCTGCCCTGAATGACCTTCCTGCTCTGTTGAGGCTGATGATCACTTAGGCACTGTCTCCTTTGGTCCTCCCTGACTCCCCAGGGGGAGTCTGCTCTCTCCCTAGTCCTTCTTTGGGGCTCCCAGCAGGCCTCTGTTCCAGCCCCAGCCAACGGTCATCTGCCTGCAGCCACTCTCACTGGGCTAGAAGGTCTTTCAGACATCAGTGACAGTGTCTTCCTCTAGTCCCTGACAAAGAGGTTTTAGGTTCCTGCTATGAATCAGCAAGAGGATGATTGGATGAATAGATGGATGGATGGATGGATGGATGGATGGATGGATGGATGGATGGACAGGTGGATTAATGGATGAGTGGGTGGATGGATTGATGGGTGGGTGGATGGAATGGGTGGATGGATGGGTGGATAGAGGGATGAGTGGATAGATGGATGGGTAGATGGGTGTGTGTATGTATGTATATATGGATAGATGGATGGATGGGTGGATGGGTAGATGGGTGGATAGATGGATGGGTGGATAGGGGGATGAGTGGATAGGTGGATGGGTGGATGGATGGATGGATGGGTGGATTGTAGACAGGTGGATGGACGGTGGATGGGTAGTTGGGTAGATGGACGCACAGAGTCAGGAACTGGATCCCCAGGGAAGGAGGGAGGCTGCGGAGAGCTCACATTCTGCCTCACCTCACATTTATTGAGGGCCCACTGTGTGCCAGGCACTTGGGCTTCATTCCAATCCTCACACATTCCAAACCCCCACAGATAGGGACATCACTCTCCCTTTACAGATAAGGAAAGTAGAGGCCAGTGAGGCCCAAGTCACGCATCTAAGAGGTGAGAGGGTGGTAGCTGGAGCATCAGTTTCTCCAGTGTCAGTGGGGGGCCCTTCCTGAGCTCAGACCAACTGCCCTGAGCCCTGTGCTCTGTGCCTGATGGAGCCTGTGGGAACTCTTGTCTATTTTATGTCTATGTTGCCTGGACACACGGAAAAACATGTGCGTTGGAGCTAGACAGGCCTGAGTGGGGACCCTGGCCATGTCACTGAAAAGCTGGTGACTTGGGTGTGCCAATCACCTCAGACAAAAATTGACAGAAGTTTCCAGGGCTGTTGTGAGGATTATATGAGATAAAGTATGTGAAGCGCCTGCCCAGGGGCTCCAGACACAACCTACCACTCCCCTTCCTCCCAGCCCAGCCTCCCGCTCAGGTCCTCGGCCCTGGTGTCTCTCACCCCGACCCCCCTGCCCTGCCCCAGCTGTCTGTACGGTTACTATAGCAGCTGCCCCAGCTCCTGGACACAAAGAGGAAAACAGGCTGGGCTGTGATGAGGTTTGGGGCCCTGATGGCTCTGGCTTCATAAGCATCTTCCTACACGGAGGCGGCCTGGTGTCTGGTCCTTGAGCCAAAGGCCTGTCCTGCCTTAGCCCAGGTGGGTGCAGGCCTCCCTTCTGGTCACATCTGGCTCGAGGAGGCCAGGCAGGGGTGGCCGGGGACGCCCACTGGACCCCCAGTTCACAGGAAGCAGGTTGCTGGTGCCCCGGCCGACTGCCCCTCCTCTGGCGTGTGGGCCTCTGTCCCCATCAGCCCTGCTCCTCTCCTCCCCACGGCCAAGCCTGCCGGGCTCTGGGCCCCGGGTTCCCTCTGCCGCAGGTGCCGGGGGTCCCAACCTTCCTGGTGGGGTCTGCTGGGCAGGGGGTGATCCCTGGGCCATCCCAGAGGTCCAACTGTGACCCAGATCTTCCAGAAGTTACTTCTCCCATCCCAGAATCCCATTCCTTTCCAGAGAAACTCACCTGAACCCACAGGATGGCCATTGCTCAGAGTCCACAGAGAGCGCCCCGGATGAACAGGGAGAGATGTCCACGGTGGAGCAGGGTGAGTGCATCGGGGAAAACAAACAGAACTGAAATGCAGGACTCCTACCTTCTTGCTTCCTAAGCTGCTTATTTTGAGTGAGCCGCACGAGAGAAATTCCAGTTGGCCTCCAAAGGCTTTGTCCCTACTATTGTCATAATTCATTTTAAAGGAAGACATCTCTGAAGTGTTCAGCTGGGACCACATCTGCCCAGGGTTGTTTTTTAAAAGTTTTTAAATGTTTGTTTATTTTGGGGGGAGAGGCAGAGAGAGAGGGAGACACAGAATCTGAAGCAGGCTCCAGGCTCTGAGCTGTTAGCACAGAGCCCAATGCGGGGCTTGAACTCAGAAACCGAGAGATCATGACCTGAGCTGACGTCAGACGCCTACCCGACTTACCCACGCTTACCCACCCTGGCACCCCTGCCCAGGGTTTTTCTCATGGTTTTTGTGACTTGGGGCTTCAAGACCTAGGGGTGAGTGCAGGAGTTCCAGTAGTGTCCTTACCTGGGTTATGACAGGTGACAGTCCTCACTGAGAAGGTTCCCATGGCAAGACAGAGCGGGGTGCAGCCTACTCTCTGGGTCGAGCAGCTGGGGACAGGCACAGAGAGAGAAGCCGGAGGGCATCCCAGCTCTGTTCTCCAAGTTGGGAGAGCAGTCCCCATGGGAAGCATTGGTGGGATGGTCCATACAAGCAGTTTCAGATCAGGGCTAGGGACCAAGAGAGAGGCCCTTCTCTGCTGGAGGGCTAACCAGGCTCTGGTGGGGGTGGTGAGGACGTAGGGGTGGGAGCTTCTGGGCATTTCATTCAGCACCGAGGCCTCTGGCTCCTGGAAGGGAGAGGCTGAGGTGAGCCAGGGGAGGTCGGAAGAGAGGGAGAACACGATAGAAATTCCCAGGGAACCACTTCTTAGTGCCAAGAGGTCCTTGGACCTGGAGACAAAGCACCGAACAACCTTCTAAAGATACTGAAACGTGAGACGCCCATCCTTTTTCTCATAAAGCAGGAGCATTTGTGAATGTCAGTCCCATTCATCGCCTCTGAGACGCACAGAATCCTGGAATTAGAACATCTTTCACAGACTCAAAGATGCGTTTTATAGAATATTTGAATTGCAGGATCTGAGCATCGTGTCTTTATACCGAATTGCAGAATTACCGGAGCACAGATGCTTCTGGAATCTTAGGATTTCAGAATCTCTACAAATGACTTGGAACACCATAGAAGCAGTCAGAGAAGCTGAGAATGGAAATAGAAATCTCGGAATCAGGATATGAGCACAGGACATGACCTGGGTCCAACTGCCTCCTGTAATATAGGAAGCCCTCCTCGCCGTCCTGTAATAACTTGAATACTTCGAGGCACGGGGAGCTCATCAGCTGCAGGGAAACTTGTCTCATTTTGAGCAGATTTGGCTGCTGATGCTGAGCCCAAATCTGTCGTCATGTGACCCACCCACCCCTCTCTCTCCCTGGCCCAACTCCCTGCCTCCCACATCCATCTCAAAACGCTGAATGGGTAGAAAACGTAACCCAGACATCAGGGCAGAAACGAAACTGTCTCCTGGCTAAAAACAATGACTTTTGGGGGCCGTGGTGCTGCGGGAGGCATAGACCGTGACATCTCCTGGGAATGACACTGGCCCCTGACTTCAGTGCCCTGCCCAGGTGAAGGCGGCAGGCTACCCCTCCCGCCCCGCAGATGCAGAAAGTTGAACACACGAGAAACCACTGGAAACGATCATGGAAATGGCAAGATGTCCTTCCTGCCCAGTCCCAGCCAATAGCAGCAAGAATGATTTGGTGGTGAAACTGAGCGCTGCTGTGCCTGGGAGCTGGATTTCATTAGGCGGTTTTGAGTGTCAGCTGGGGCTGGGGTGGGGTGCGATGGCCCAAGCAGAGCGGGAAGTGTAGGCCCTATGGCCAGACTCTCAAGTTAAAGTCCCAGCTCTGCCTCCCACTAGCTGTGTGGCCCCAGGCAGGCCGCTAACCTTTCTGTGCTTCCGTTTTCTCTCTGGGAAGAGGAGAGTGGGATACAGCAAGTGTGAGTTCTAGCCTTGTTCGATCAGGTAGGCTCGCCTCCTTCCCTGAGTAATCCACACTGCCCTTTGCTCAGGGCGCTCACTTATTCTTGCTCTGATCCATTCTCCTCATCCATCCATCCATTCATTCACATCAGTTCACTTGTTCCTCCCTTCCTCTGTGCATTAATTCATTTGTGCGTCCTCACCATGCTCATCCCTGCCCCCTAGCCTTTCACCAGCTTGTAGGCAGATGGTTGGGGTCCTTGAAGTGACTCTAGCCTTGGGGCTGGCAGAAAACTGGGGATCACTTCCCTGTCACTTTCGTTTTGTTGTTTTTTTAAAAAAAATTTAATGTTTATTTTTGAGAGAGAGAGAGAGACAGACAGAGCATGAGCGGGGAAGGGCAGAGAGAGAGGGAGGCACAGAATCTGAAGCAGGCTCCAGGCTCTGAGCTAGCTGTCAGCACAGAGCCCGACGCGGGTCATGAACCCATGTGCTGTGAGATCATGACCTGAGCTGAAGTTGGACTCTTGACTGACTGAGCCACCCAGGTGCCCCACTTAACATTGCTGGGGGTTTAAGGGTCTAGGATGTGACTTCATTTGGGTAGCATGGCCCCATGACCCTGCCTCCGCCCTCGTCACTCAGGAACAGAGTGACCCATTAACGGATGGACCCCGGAGTGCTGGGCAGGCCACCCCGTCAGGAAGGGAGACTATTGCCTCTGCTCGATCTCTGTGTGACCTGGGCCAGGCCGGCTACCTTCCATCTCCCTGGGGAAACCCTCTGGACAATGGTGACAGGTGTCTGAATGCCCAGGTGCTCTGCTGGGACAAAGTTCTGTCTGCCCTAGGTTTGCAGAGAACAGAGGCCTGCCGTCCATCCTGTGACTCACGGTCTTCTTTTCATGAGGCCTATGAAATGATGGCATAAAAACACAAAACAGCAGCCTCTTTAGTCCAGAAAATTAAAGAGTCCTTTTCCTTTGAGTGTCTCCTTTCTGAGCCGGGGGGGGGGGCGGGGGGCTAATGGGGGACCGGGTCTAGTTCAGGGTCGGCTCTGCTGACCCAGGAGGTGATGAGATGGACCATTTCCAAAACCCATTCCGTGTGTTAAGTGGTTTGAGAACATTCAGCAGCTAAATGCCCCCTGGCTGGTTTCCACTAATTAATTGATTATTGCCTATACCTGAGCTGTGGTATGCAAATATATGCAAACGACCAGAGGAGTGTGTTGAACCCAAAGGTAAGTGATTGCTCTGCTCGCCTTTGCCATTATGATCCCCCCACGTTCCCAGGGAGCAGCAGAGGAAGTCAGCCGGGGCCTGGAGGCAGCGGGCTGGGTTCAGATCCCGGCCCCACCTCTTACTGCCGAGTGCTGTCCTGGGCAGGGGTCCTCACTCTCAGGAGTGCCGGAATCACGCGTTTCTGGAGAGAAAAGTGCCCCCACTCAGCTTCGCGGCCCTGGGGGCGAGGGCACCGGGAGCCCCTGATGAATGGCGCCTGCTCCTGAATCCCGTCCTCGCTCGTCTTCCTACCCCGTATTCTGTGTTTTACGTGCAACCTTTGCCAAACGCAGCCATTTCTCTTCAGGTGTGGGTGAGTTAGGGAAAAAGGCTGGAATTTAACCATCCTGGGAGATTCATTCTGTGTAATCATGGAGCAACCCTCACAGAAACCACACATATTATGTTGGGAGCAGGGGGGCGGGGTGGCTTGAGGGAGGGGTGAGGCTGAGGAAGAAGGATGCACTCAAAGGCTCTGAATTGGATGCAGCTTTGCGGGGGAGAGGGGCTCACATTTGCTGAGCAGCTACTGTGTGCGGAGTTGACTCCATCATCCCTCTTTCTGTCCCCCAGGTGGGGAGTTTGGGGCCCCGAGGGGTGAACTGCCGTGTCCCAGGTCACTCAGCATATTGGTGGCAGGAGGGGATGTGAGCCCAGGCCTGGCTGACCCGAGTCCCTGCTCTCTCCCTGGCCCCGTGCAGGACGGACACGGGGATCTGCGCGTCGGGGGAGCTGGGACTCCAGGCGTCAGTGGTGGGACTTGTCACTGGTCCAAGCGGGGCTGAGGTATGAGGGTCAAATTTCAATTTGGCTGAACAATTTCTTGTGGGCTACGGCCCAGGCATTTGGGGAAGGCCAAGGGTGGGTATGGGGGGGCCGTGTCACAAGCTGCTTGTCACCCAGATATTTACATAACATGAAAGGTAGGGGCTGCCCTGTGGCTTGGCTGTGTGGCCTCAGGCAAGTGACATCACCTTTCTGAGCCTGTTTTCTCATCGGTACAGTAGAGATGACAATGGTCTCTGCCTCGCAGGGCAGGGCGGTGGTGAGGACTGAGGTGGCCCACGTAAGGGGCGAGGACAGAGCCTGGCACGTGTTATGGGCTCAGAACAGGTTCTGTACCAGCTGCTCTGGGGCAGCGCTGAAGGAGCGATTCATTCTGCCTGCAGGAACCTTCACCAAACACACGAGTTCTGGGCTTTGAAGGATGGGGAGGAGTTCCTCAGTGGGGGAGGGGGAGGGTTCCTCAGTGGGGGAGGGGGAGGGTTCCTCAGTGGGGGAGGGGGAGGAGGAGGGGATATAGCAGGAACAGCGCCCTGGCAGGGCGGGGGTGGGCGAGGGCACTGGGAGCCCAGCGAAGACCCGCTTTGCCTGGAGTTTCCCGGAGGTGGAGACGGGAGAGGTGGTGGGTGGTAACGCTGCCGAGTGTGGAGTCACGAGTAGGCAGCCATCAGCGGG